>VDFB02105785.1:275267920-275336704 GCA_007258455.2 Sequoia sempervirens | reverse complement strand
CATTCATACTAGAAGCCAACAACTAAAGACCAAATTGCATAAATAAAGTTCATGTGTTATATATCATGCCTTTGAGGGGTCAAAAAGTACCATGAGCCTTTTAAAATCCTTCTCCATCTAAATGCATCCATTCCAAGACCATTGGGAGGTGGGTATCCCAAGTTCCTTAATTTCTTGTAGGAATTTAATCAAGAGTAGGACATTGTGACTTTGGCATGTAAATTTAAATCTAAATGTGCATCCAAAAAATACAAATTCATAACTAAATTTAATTCAAAAAGTGTGCCATATATGGTCTTCTATAAACTTCTCAAAGATGTCATTCCCATAAATGATAAATTAAAAGTTAAGTTATGACTTACACCAAAATAACATGAAATTATCTTTCTAAGATGTCATATTTGCATAAATCCCTCAAAGAATTTTTTTAACTAATTTTAAACACTCAAACAAATACATATATATGAATATACTTCATTTATAAATTCTTGGAATATATCAATCCATCACAATTAAAATCTTAGACATCATGCATAATTTTTTTGATGTATTCACAAAGCCACCTAGGGTCTCATAAGACTTGAGTAGGTGAATACCAATATGCATATCTAATGGTGGGGTAAATGGAGGAGGATTAGGAGTAAGTTCATATATATATATCTATTACTTATTTTGCAATCCAATATATTGGTTGGAGAGGTTGCATTTGAATAGGAGTGAAGATAAGGTCTATTAAAATATGACTCACCATCTTCTCTATTCTTAGGATTTTGGAGTTTAACAAAATATCCTTTGTCGATCTCAACCAATCTTTGCTTCAACTTCCAAATCATCCACACAATCCTCCTTGAAATATTCAATATGTGAAACATAATTATGAGGAAGATACAAATAATCCTTGACATAGATTTTTGTATCAAAGGATAATATGGTTCTATAATTTTAAACTATTTCCAATTTTGAAATCAAAATACAATCAATTATCTATTTAATCTCAATAATTGCAATTTTAAGGAAAACATAAATTACTTGAATCTTTTTAAGGTCTCTCATTAGAATCAACTTACTCAAACTTAAATTTAAAAAACATTAAAATCCACATAACAAAATTCAAAGATATAATATTATTACAATATTATTTAAAAATCTAATTGTAATGAATGTTATAGTAATAAATATTAAAATTTTAAATCTATGAAAATATATAACCAAATGATCCTTAGTTTTCATATATCATTTGTAATGAGAATGCTGAATATTATAGTTTTTTAGGCCAATCTTAGGCACTAATTAACCATTGTTAAAATGATGCTTAGTTTATTCATTTTATTTTTTAGGATTATAAATTTGTACAATTTCTATTAAACCAAACTCAAAATAATGGTATAGATTAAGATTCTTGTCTTTATCCTACATTTGGTCCGTGTTTGATTAGATTTACTATCATATTTAGAAGTTGTATTTTGTCGTTATATATTTTTTAACATATATAAAATGTATGGTTGGGTTAGTGAAATGTTTATAACAAGTATACAATACAAAGTCAAACTTTATTAGATTGATTCTTAATAAATTATGAATAATGATTAAATTTATAGTTTTATATAATCTGTATTCCTAGTTTTATACCTAATATTCCATACAAATGTTCTTATTCTAGGCGAAATATGGGTTTTCAATATAATTACATGACAAGAATATCACCTTAGTAGTTTTTGACATCTTTATTCTTGTCTTTCATCACAAATTCACAAAATCACAAAATTTCTCAAAAAGTTGATAATTTAGGTAATTGATAGTTGACTTGAGATGTGACCTCATTATATTCACTAAAACTTAAATTATGTGATCAATTTAATCATTCAATTAGGTGAAAGTGAAGGTTATTAATGTTTATTCAATTTTCAATTTTTAAAAGTTTAGTATTTTGATTAATCACTAATTCAATTTATATTGGTGGAAGATCTGAGGTAATAGAAAAAAAAAGTACAAAGATTAAATCTTCAGTTTCTCCTATTCTTTCATTATTTCTTTCTTTTTGTACTAGGGTTAAATCTTCATCTAGGTTTGTTGTGCACTTATAAGAAACCTTTATTCCTTAGTATCATGTTCTTGTACATTGTATGGTAACTTTCATGATAAATATTATGTGCATGTCCCCCCTCGTATCAATTTTTCTTTATGGATATGGGGAAGTTTATTTCTAATTTTTTGGTTTCCTCCTTATCAAAATATTACTTGAATAATTTAGAAATTATATTTGAATATTTTGATTATTAAAAACTATGATAGATGTTTGAATGTTATAGGTTCAATATATATATATATATATATATATCATGTGCACGTCTTTTAAATTTATTTAGAACTGTTTTAGATTTTTATTCCCTAAATCTAGATAAATTATTTACCAAGGTCTGATTGCTCCTTTAGGTGTACATACATATATAACATGGAAAATGCAGATGTTCCACCTCCACCTCCACCTCCATAATCCTTTTTTGCAAATACTACTAGTGAGATTAAGAAATTGAGAGACTCATTAGTAGATGGTGCAAACACAGGGAAATATACAGAAGTTTGCACGTCAATATTATAGAGCTTAGAAAAACTAAGAGATGATCTTGGATAGACTAGTGCATTTTCCCCTGATAGAGTAGTTGATATTATTTCCCGCATGCAGGAAGAAGTAAATGGTGAGGTTCCCCTTAAACAAATAGAGGATAGTGTGACCAAATAAATGATAAAAAAACACTAGTTTTCCATTCTATCAAAATGTGCGTAAGGTTAGGGGATACCAGGTCACTAGATGTGTGGATTGTGCTATGGCCTCATTGATCTACCCATGATTTCTCATAGGACATGGTCAATATCCAAATAATGATCAGATTCCATTATATTTTGTTCAATAATTGTATGTTGAGGTCCATTTCGGCCTCAAAGTCAACTACCTAGACATTCCACCATATGCTGGTCAAGGGCATGGTAGGATTCTTGATAGGCCCACCTATCGTCGAGCGGATAGACTAGCCCCAATGTTTAGGGTATTGGTTGGTGAGAGGTCTCATACTCTCACCCCAACTCTAGCCCCCATAAAAGATGAGGTTGTCATTGCTTCCCAAAAGGAAGCAATTGACACTATAGGTGACATTGCAGCTGCCACCACAAGGATATCTATTGATTATGTAGGTTAGTATTTGATGTCTAGACATTCTCAATCCACACAATTTTCAACATAGTGGATCACCATGGATCCTTTTACAGTGGAAGGAATCCCTACTCCCACACAGATTGATGGACTTACAAGAGATATGGCACACAAGACTCTGCATTGTTTGGCTGAGGGCCTCTTGGAGGCATATGCCTTCATTGCATCATATTATGGAATCAATATAGAGCATTTCAAAGATCGCTTGGCACTTGGAGTTCATTCACATCTAGGATCCCATCACTCTCATCCCAACACTAGTGCACGTCAGGATCCACCTACAGATCATTTGGCAGCTGCATGGACTATGGCTTTTACTGAGATGTTGATTGGTTCTGGTTCATCATCGCCAATGCCATCTCACCTGCATAGTCCTCTTCACTCATCATTTATGGCATGAAATGGGGTAGATCAGATGGATGCAAATGTTGATTCATCACTTTACCATATAGTTGATATGGTGGAGGCGATCATTTTAGAGGACTTAGGTCATCTGATATCAAATGATGTGCATGTATGTGTGCATGCGCATGTTTCAATTCTTTAAAAAATAAATAAATATAGTTTTAACTAGATATTCATGTACTGATATATATGTATATATATTGTAGGTGGACATACCTCATGTCAATCCTAGCCTTCGTCCAGATTGTGTACATTGACGTGACTCTGTGGATGATTTTGCTGCAAGTGGACATGTGAGTTTTAAATTTTTATATATACACATGTATATGTGCATGCACATGTATGCATAGATCTAGATAGATATTTAAAAATACAAGTACATTATTAAAAATAACTTTCATAAAATTTATTTAATATATTATATGTATTTAACACATTTTGTACACAATTTTATTTGCAGGGCTCAACACATCCATCAGAGCAGGGTTCTCATTCAAATGGTCGTTCGACTAGGAGTCAACATTCATATTAGGCCCTGTGTGCTAGATTTATGATCTTTACTACATGTATTTGATTATATTATGATCTTTAGTATTTGACATTTGATGATCTCTAACTTACATTTGCTTATATGATATATACATACATTTTCTTATTTGATGACCTCTTTGCTTATAACATGTTTATGTTTATACATTGAATTTATTTGCATGTATGTATTTGTTTGCTTATGTTTAAATGTTTATATGACATACATACATTTTCTTATATTCAATATATGTATACATTTTCTTATTTGATGACCTCTTTTCTTATAACATGTTATGTTTATACATTGAATCTATTTACATATACGTATGTGTTTGCTTATGTTTATATGATATATGTATACATTTTCTTATATTCAATATACATACATTTGCTTATTTGATGATCTCTTAGAACTTACATTTCCTTATATGATATACATTTGATCTCTAGTAGAATTTTAGGAAATGAATGCCACTTTATAATTAAGTTCATTCGTGTTGATCACAATAAATATTTCGCACACACACCCATTGGATTTTATAGTAAGCAGTAAAAAATTATTAAATAAATGACTCCCAAGCAAGTAAACTAATGATACTTTATAAATGAGTGTATTTACAACCCTATTTATTAATGCACATGTTCTTCTAGTTTTAAAATTTGATAAAAATGATGAAATTAAAACCTTGATAGAAAATAAGAACA
The DNA here is from genome assembly GCA_007258455.2 of Sequoia sempervirens. Lineage (NCBI taxonomy): Eukaryota > Viridiplantae > Streptophyta > Pinopsida > Cupressales > Cupressaceae > Sequoia > Sequoia sempervirens. The sequence goes on along the minus strand of VDFB02105785.1, from coordinate 275,331,855 downwards.
AATAAAGTGGATCACTTTGTGGTACACAAAACTACTATTTTTTAAAAATGACTTAAGCAACATGAACCATTAAGGAGTTGAGAACAAAATATAATTATAAAGAAGAGGTAGGAACATTCCTTTTATAATTATACCATCCTTCAAACACTTTCCCTCTAAGTTATAAAATTTTATGTTAAATTATTTCATAAATAATTTCTTAATCTACACCATTATTTAACATGATTGTGCTTTCCTACAACTGGATATAAAATTATATATTTTTAAAGAAATTCAATGCATAATTTGCTAGTTTCAACTTAGGATAGGAAAATTTTATTCTTTGAAACATTAAGAAAATTCAATTCAAATTATACCTCTATTATCTTTTTGACAAGTAACAAAGTTCTAAAATTACTAGATATGTTGCATACCTATACATTAACTAACAAAAAACTCCACAATGAAATAACTTGTTTGATTACCACTTGATTCATTTAAACTAGGATCTAGTTATTCCATACACTATAATTTTTTTTTTTCCCATATACATATAAATACAAGCTTGCTTTTCATTATTCCATATGAAATTGCAAGATTAATTCGCATTGATATCACTTGGAGTAGAGATTTTGGAGAAGAGATTTTTGCAAATTTATGAAAGAGGAAAATATTGGAGACGACAACTTTTCATTTTCATCAATCAAGGAAAAATTTGGAGGAGAATTTAACTAAGTTGGTAGAGGATTTGTTTTGAGTCATCTTTAACTTGGAGAAGAAAATGGGACAACAAAGAAAAAGAAAAAATGTGTCTCACCAAAAGTTGTCAAAAGAAAAACAAAAGAGGCGTGAACAAAACTTGGAAAATTATCATAGAAATAAACAAGGTACATGATTGTTTCTTCTCGCTCTCTCTCTCTCAAGTGTGTGTTTAGGACTTAACACCTCAATTTTTTTTGCTTATAAATATATTTCTAATTATGAAAACCATGTTAGATTTAACTTGGAAACTTTAATAATAAAAAATAGTCATCTTTCATAGACATTACCTAAATTCCTTATTATCTATTTCCAATTTCTTTTCTTCCATGAAATTATTCAGTTAAAGAATCTTTGATTTTATTTGTTTCAACTCCACTTAAATAACTCATAGTCTCTCACTTTCTTTGCTTGCATGTAAATTCAAACAAGAAGCAGGAAATTCTCGAGCTTAACTCGAACCGAATCTAGATATTGGATCAAATGAATCCACTAAAGAACACATGGACCATGAAGTTAGGGAGGAGACCCAAGTTTAAACAATTCTTGTTGGAGAGGGTTCAGGATCACTTCCTTCTACTAGTATGGATGAGCATATAAAACTAGTTGAAACTTCTCTCACTTATAGCATCATGTCTTATCACTTTGTTTGATTGCATACATAAACTTCACTTATATAGCATCATCTCTCACTTTCTTTGCAAAATATTTTGTGACATGTAGAAAGGACTCAACAAGCAAGAAGTTCTCATGTTGAAGTTGAGCCAAATCTAGATATTGGATCAAATGAATCAGCTGAAGAACACATGGAGCTTGAAGATAGGGAGGAGGCCCAAGTTCAAACAATGCATGTTGGAGAGGGGTCAGGATCACTTCCTTCTACTAGTATGGATGAGCATATAAAACTAGATGAAAAAGGTGAGGAAACAAATTTCTTATAGAAATTTAGATCATTTACTTGAAATGGATGTGGAGAAACTGAAATGTTATGCCAACCAGCCTTATAATAAGAGAAATAGATCAATGACTAAATCTGTAAATGAAATAATCAATGATCATTTCAATCATCTTGATACACTTGAAAAAACCCAATTTTTATCATGTTTACTTCTTCGTAATGAGCTAAAAGAGTCATTACAATTATTGGGTGTACATTCGGCATGAAATAAGAAGAAACACATGTGATTACAAAAGGATATTGCTCAAAATGTTAAAAAGGGTTTAGATTCCATTGGGAAAGGATCTTGATCAATGGATAAGGCCACTACAAGAAGGGTGATGATGACATCTATTGTAAATCAAGATATAGCAAGAAAAAGAAAAATGTATGCACTTTCGGCTGAAATTGGTTATAGTAGAACCACAATAATAAAATATGAGAAAAACATAAAGCTTTTAGATGACAGTTCAAAAGGAAATTGGGCAATTATGTGTAGAGCTCCCCATTCTGACAGGATTGAAGATGTTGTTAGGAACTTGATCTCAAGTTTTTGGCATGATCAGACTCATCTATCATCAAATACTAGAGATGTTATGAGACAAAGGATTGGGCTTGGTATTTATGAAAATCATATCAAACATTGGCTAGACATAAAACAACTTGAGATGTATATGAAATTTTGTAATACATATCCTCATATTAAGATTGGGAAAACAATGTTTGAAAGGTTAAAGCCATATTATGTGCAGATAAACAAGTTTTTTGAAACTTGTTGTTGTCGTTGTCATATTGAATTTGATCTCTACTATCAGGTGTTTTGAAAGATGAGAGAAGAAAGTTGTGGTTTTCAAAATGCACCTCCTAAACACGAAAGTTTGTTCATAAAGGCTATGTTGTGTGATCATGAAAATGGACCTCAAATAAACTGCATAAATGGAATTTGTGAGACATGTGGAAATTTGGCTAAATTTCCTTCAAGAAATGAGGATACTGACCTAACAAAGACAGTAAATTGCAAGAGATAAGTATTTATTTTAGAGAGTTTATTTGTTTTAATTTGATTAGATTTTTATTTGAATTCTCTAATGTAATGTTTCATTGATTGCGTGGTTTATTACTTATTCACATAGGTACAAGTATGTAAAGTTTCAAACAAATTTTGGGAAAGAATCCACAAGGTTGAACTATGTAGAAGAGGAGATTCCTATTAGAAAATTATGGAAGATTTTCAAAAATTGATACAACCATACATACAACATTCCTTTTTTTCTAAGTGGCAAGCACAACGATTCCAAACATTGAGAGACACTTTCCCACTTGGAACAGTTCTATCAGTAGTTGACTTTGCAGAAAATTTATCCTTTGTACATCAAAAGGAGATTCAATCAGAATATTACTTTTCAAAGTGGATCACTATTATGGTTCATGTGTGTTATCGACATGCACAATTAGAATTGGATGGTGTTGAGAGTACAAATGAAGAATGAGCCATTAAGAAAAAATATCACTTTTATATTAGTGATGATAAAGAGAATGACACACTTTTTGTACAAAATTTCTTTACAATTTATTTTGAGAATTTGAGAAGCAGGGGTGTAAAATTTGAAAAGCATTTTGTATGGTCAAATGGATGTGTGACACAATTCAAATCTTCACGACCATTCTATGCACTTTGTAGATATCGTAAAATCTACAAAATACCACATGTTTGGAGTTTTTTTAGAGTGGGCATGGAAAGGGTGAGCATGATGGAGCAGGAGCTTGCATCAAACGAGCTTTAAGAAAGCATCAAATGAGTTATTCAGAAGATCATATAGACAATGCATATGATTTTGAATGGTGTAAGAAACACTTTGCATCAAATGTGGTTGGCACATCTTCGAGAAAAAAATGGCACATTCCACATAAAGTGTTTTGGGAGATATCAGGTATGTATAAATTACATTTTCAACAATTTGAATTTATTTAAATTTAAAATTTATATATATATACATATACATGTTGGTTCACATAAATTTGTTGTTGTACATGTATCTAGGTGTGGATAGAAGATCAATGCATGGATGCAAGAGGGTAGAAAAAACAAGATCTTTGCATTGTGCTAGTAGTTTAGATAGTCGTCATGGATGGACATTACACACAAGGGATTACTCTTGTTTTTGCATTGAGTGCATTGCGGGAAACTTTGATCATGCATGCAACAACCAAGAGCTTTGATATTTTGGAAAATGGGATATGATACCACTAGTTGTTTTAGAAACATATGATGAAAATGAGGAAGAAAGATTTGAAGACATTCCTCTGATTTCAATTGATTATGACCATATTTCAGGATTGGTTAGAAAAGGTACATGTGTAAGTTTTCAATAATTTAAATATTATATATATACATAGTTAATGATATTTAAAGTCTAGAGACATTTCTAATTTTTTAAGAATTTTTTTGTGTAAATTTGGTGTACAGGAGATGTTTATGCAGTCATAGCAGAGCCTGGAAACATAGAAGGTGTTAGCTATTATTTATTGTGTTGCACAGAAGAGAGGAATAAGCTAACACAACTTGAAACAAGTGATGGAATGTTATTTCACACAGGTGAGTTTGAATTTAAAATTATATATACATTGTGTTCACATGTGCACATTACATTATAAACATTAAATATATATTGTACAAACCTTGATCACAAAAATGTTGTACATGTTCATATGTCTTACCTTAGGTTCATGTTTACCATGCAGGTTATGTTGTAGTGCAAGGCATATATCTAAAACAAGTCAACGTTGTTCAACATGGGATTCATTTTGTTGACTATCAACTTGATAACAAGGTATATCAATATAGTCACTTAATAATTGCTACCGCCGTACATCTTCATGTAGTTCCACATGCACGTGGTCAAAAAAAATGGAGACTAGATAGTGTTGATCATCAAAAAAAATTCATGTTATTGAAGAGAAGGCTGAACTAGAATGTTTGAGTTAGATTATATCCATGATTTTCAAGTTCACTTGTAACCCTATACATGTTCAAGTGAGAATTTATAGTAACTTGTACATAGTTGTAAATCATTTTGCGTAAATCCAATTATATGTACATATTTGTTCCATGGAATTCTTAAGTTCAAGAATCTTTGATTTCATTTAAAAGTTCAAAGTTACACTTATAGCATCATCTCTCACTTTTTTTGCTTGCATGTAAACCCATATATATGCTTTCAATCCTTATTTGAAACCTAGTGAAGTTTTTAAAAATCATTTTGCCTAAATTACAATTATATACAACTTATATTTGTTTCATGGAATTCTTAAGTTCAAGAATCTTATATACAATTATATACAACTTATATTTGTTCCATCGAATTATTCCATGAGAAAATATGTATTTTAAAATTAATTATTATCTAATTATAAAAATTTTGCACACATATTTAAAACATAAATCAATGCAAATAAAAAAATAAAGTTGTCATCAATTTAATTCACAAAAAATACCAGAAATGGAAATAGAATGTTTCCATCCAGTTGCCAAATCAATATTTAAATTACTTCTATATGACTCCCTCTCTCCCCTCTACCCTCTACCCTTAAACCCTAAACCCTTGTTCCCTCTACCCTCTATCTCCTACTCCCCCCCTCTCTCTCTCAAGTCTCTCCCTCCTACCCCCTCTCCCTCTCTCAAGTCTCTCTCTCTCTCTCACTCTCTCTCTCTCACTCACTCCTATCTCTCTCCCCTCGACCCTTAACCCTCTACCCTTAAGCCTTAAACCCTTAAACCCTCTCTCTCTCACTCACTCACTCCTTCCATCTCTATATCCCCTCTACCCTCTACCCTTAAGCCTTAAACCCTTAAACCCTCTCTCTCTCGCACTCACTCCTTCTATCTCTAGAACCCCTCTACCCTCTACCCTTAAGTAGGTTAAACCCTTAAACCCTTTCTCACTCACTCACTCACTCCTATCTTGATCTCCCCTCTAGCCTTAAAACCTTAAACCCTCTCTCTCTTACTCACCCACTCCTATCTCAAGCTCCCCTCTAGCCTTAAACCCTTAAACCCTCTCTCTCTCTCTCTCACTCACTCCTATCTCTATATCCCCCCTACCCTCTACCCTTAAGTAAGTTAAACCCTTAAACCCTCTCTCTCTCACTCACTCACTCCTATCTTAAGCTCCCCTCTATCCTTAAACCCTTAAACCCTCTCTCTCTCACTCACTCACTCCTATCTCGATCTCCCCTCTAGCCTTAAACCTTTAAATCCTCTCTCTCTCTCTCTCACTCAATCACTCCTATCTCGAGCTCCCCTCTAGCCTTAAACCCTTAAACCATCTCTCTCTCTCTCACTCACTCCTATCTCTAGCTCTCCTCTACCCTTAAACCCTCTACCCTCTACTCTTAACCCTATACCCTCTATCTCTCTCCCACCCTCCCTTTCTCTCTCTCTCAAGTCTCTCCCTCCTACCCCAGAGCTCCCTCTCTCTCTCACTCACTCCCTCTATCTCTCTCCCCTCTACCCTTAAACCCTCCACCCTCTATCTCTCTCCCACTCCCTCCCTCTCTCTCTCTCAAGTCTCTCCCTCCTAACCTCTCCCTCTCTCAAATCTCTCTCTTTCTCTCTCACTGAAGTTCCTTCTATCTCAAGCTCCCCTCCCCTCTGCCCTTAACCTGAAGCCCTAATCAGTCTTAAACCCTCTGCCTTCTATCTCTCTCCCACTCCCTCCCTCTCTCTCTCTCTCTCTCAAGTCTCTCCTCCTACCCCTAAGCTCCCCTCTCTCTCTCACTCACTCCTTTATATTTCTCCCCTCTACCCTTAAACCCTCCACCCTTAAACCTTTGTACCCTCTATCTCTCTCCCACTCCCTCCCTCTCTCTCTCTCTCTCAAGTCTCTCCATCCTAACCTCTCCCTTTCTCAGATCTCTCTCTCTCACTCACTCAAGTTCCTTCTATCTTGAGCTCCCCTCTACCCTCTACCCTAAACGGATCTTAAACCCTCTACCTTCTATCTCTCTCCCACTCACTCCCTCTCTCTCTCAAGTCTCTCCCTCCTATCCCCTCTCCCTCTCTCCCCTCTACCCTTAACGCTTAAACCCTAAACCTGTGTACCCTCTACTCTTTATCTCTCTCCCACTCCCCCCTCTCTCTCAAGTCTCTCCCTCCTAGACCCACTCTCCATCTCTCAAGTCTCTCTCTCTCTAACTCACTCCTATCTCTAGACCCCCTCTACCCTCTACCCTTAAACCCTCTCTCTTTCTCACTCACTCACTCCTTCTATCTCGAGCTCCCCTCTACCCTTAACCCTTAACCCTTAAACCCTAAACCCTTAAACCCTCTACCCTCTACTCTCAACCCTATACCCTTTATCTCTCTCCCACTCACTCCCTATACCCCTATAATTAATTTGAGCATGTAATTAAGATAACTGATAGAGTTATAATGTTCTCAATATTTCTTCTTTGTTGTGAGTTGCTATTCAATTCCAATGGAGACTTTAAATAATGTTGTTCTTTTCAAATACTCTAAAATTTCAAGAAAAATGAGGTGAAGAAAATACAAAATTTTCTTATTTCTTCTCCACTTTAATATATAATCTCACACCAAAACATCCATGTGAAACCTCCACCAACTTCTCAAAATGGTTGTATTTTATGGTGAACTAAATCAACCAAATACATGAAATAATTTGTATGCATCTGTAATCATCATAGCTCATATGTTATGTTGAACTTCAAACTCATTCATGTTGCCATATATTTGGATACTTAACCATTCTTTCCACCTCTCTACTTGCTATAAGTTGCTAAGACGCCCTACTAGAAGCATACAACTAGTGCCTATATGCATTAAAGAGCTTATATAAAAGCTAAACATCATTGGTTGAAGAATCCTAATAAGTTTTATTAGCAGTTGTCCAGTCTTAGAGAGCTAAAATAGTTCCTAGAAACTCATGTCCATTTGGGTAGCTAACAAACTCTTGACATTACTATCTCATCATTTCTCTCTAGAAACCCATGTTGATTTGGGTAGCTAACAAACTCTAGTGTAGTCATTCTATCATGTTTTCAAATAATACATAAAAACCATTTATAATATCTTTTCCAAAGCCACATTCTCATGGTTCTCACGGTTAAAAGCTAAGGCTAAGCATAAATTCAACAATCGAGATGAAGAATCCTAGTAGGAAATCTTTGAGGCTATCCTTCCTCAAATTGAACACAAGATTGTAGCTCAGACTAGAGGTGACTAAATGGGGTGCAAGGATTGAAAGTGGTTGGGATAAAATGAGAGAGCAACCTCTAATTGTTTTCTTTTTATTAGAGGCAAAACATGATTTTATGAGATTTAAAAGCCATGTCCTTTTCATGATTTAATTTCATACATGTAGGATTCATTATCTTACAATCACGAAGGGTTAAGAACATGTATTGTTCTCATTTTCCTCTCTTTTTCATAATTGCATTCATTCACACCTCCTCCATGTTAAAAAAGGAGAGAGTGAGAAATTCTGGAACACCAAAAATGAGATTATTGGTAGATAATTTGTTTGGAAGTGATTAGAGGCGTGAATATTGAATCAAAATTACCCAGGTATGTAGATTGATCCCTTTATTTCATGTTTGATCTAGTGTACATTTCAATGTTCTATATCATCGTTGTGCCTTGTCTGTATTCTTACATTTTTGTGCTTATTTATAATATACAAGTATATAATATATTATTTATAATTATTAATAATATATAAGTATATAGTATGTTATTTATAATTATTAATAATATATATGATTTATATATATTATTAATAACTATTATATAGATATAATTTATATTATAGAGATTAAAAAGTATATAATTAATATTATAAATATATATTTAGAGGCAAAACATGATTTTATGAGATTATGATTTAATTTCGTACATTCACGATTCATTATCTTACAATCACGAAGGGCTAAGAAAATGTATTGTTCTCATTTGCCTCTCTTTTTCATAATTGCATTCATTTCTAAAATTTATAACCAATTCTTGTCTATTCGCATAAACATGAGAGAGGTAACATCATAAATAAGGAGTCATAGGGGAAGTAATGAAGTAAACTATTAGAAAAATGGAAAAAAATAAAAAATAAAATACAACTATATAATTAATATATAATTAGGGTGATCCCACAATAGTGGTTTACAATTTTTGGCCAAACTAGACACTGAAATATATTTTTTTAACTAAATCTTCACTTTCAGACACTTATAGCGGCTAAACCATGAGGAATTTGAAGATGATGCAAACTAGAGTTTCATGACATTTTGTCTTTATATTCTAAATATATCTTTTTCAAAAAAATTTGAATCAGATTGCACTTCTTTTTCCATCTCCCTCAAAAACTATTTTTTTCTCAAAAAATAATATTTTTAAAAAGTGACGCTCATCGTATAACACATAATTTTTTTTCCATGAAGGATAAAATTCTAATTCTTTCAAATTTATATTTGTAACTCTGATATTTAGTGCTTCTGCTTGGTTGGATAGTGTTTTATTGAATATTTTTTCTTTAATCAAGTTTTGAAGTCAAACCAATTACAATTCAAACATAGTGTGACTGTATAACATGTAACTTTTTTTCTATGTACCGAAATTCAAATTTTCTTTTTTTGTTGGATCAAGGACTTCAATATTTGGTGCACTCACATTTTTCAAATTTTTTTTGACAATCTTCTATTTTTCCACAAATGTAGAACAAAGAGTTTGATTTTCAGTGAAAAACCTACATTCACAAGAAATAAAAAATAAATATAATAATAAAAGTAAATTTATTTGAAATTATACTTTTTGGGAACCATATAATAAAGACTACATACTTACAAAAAATAAATTTTAAATGAATTCATTTGATCCCCCAAAAGGTAAATCAAAAGTTGTTTTTTATCAGCATTTTGATACATGTAAAGGAGACTCCGTTATAGGTATGGTTTAAAACTAGCGGGGTTCTATCCAAGGGGGGTTGATCTAAGGTAGTTTGATCAAACCCTCTTAAATTGGAATGCTTTAAATGAAACTTTTAAAGGCTTAAATCATTATATTTTTTAAAAATATGTGATTTCAGCAAAAATTAGAATCTCCCATAAATTGTAAACAAGCTTTGTGGGATCACCCAATTTATATTATATATTATAAAATAAAAAGTATATAATTAATATTATATATTATAAAGTAAAACAATTATAAAAACAACAAAAAAAAAAATTGATTCATGGCAGGGGGTTCGAGCATACATCGGTTAAGAGTCCACTTGAACCACCCCGCCATACAATTTTTTATTGTATTTTAAACTGGTTCAGCCGAACCTGGGTTCGACCGAACCCCTACTCTACCGAACAAGTTTCTTAGGTTCAACCGAATCCAAGTTCGACCAAACCACCCTTTTTTCCCCTTTTCCCCCCAAGCACCAAAAATGTCCAAAATTTGGCACTTTGAAGCTCGATTTGAGAATGAAAATGGAGGAGACTTCACAAACCAAACCAGTATTAGGTAGCCCTTAGAACAAGCTATCCAACAAATATAATTTTAATATGTTTTGGTTTTATTATCTATTTTTTTTTTAATTTTGATTAAATATAGGTTTTTCACCAAAATTGAAGCTCTTTGTTCTGCACATGTGGAAAAATAGAAGATTATAAATTTTTTTTGAAAAATATGAGTCCACTAGATATTGGAGTCCTTGATCCAACAAAAAAAAGAATTTTGATACATATAATAAAAGTTACGCATTATAAAATTGCGCTATGTCTAAATTGTAATTGGTTTGACTTTGAAACTTGATTAAAGAAAAATATTCAATAAAAAACTATCTAACCAAGTGGAAGCACTAGATATTGGAGTTAAAAATCTAAATTTGAAAGAATTAGAATTTTATCCTTCATGGGAAAAAAATTATGCATTATACGGTGAGCGCCACTTTTTGAAAATGTTGTTTTTTGGAAAAAAATAGTTTTCGAGGGATATGGAAACAGAAGTGCAATCTGATTCCAAAAATTTTGAAAAAAATATATTTAGAATTTGCAGACAAAATTTCACAAAACTCTAGTTTGCATCATCTTCAAATACCTCATGGTTTACCCGCTATAGGTGCCCGAAAGTGAAAATTTAGTTAATTTTTTTTATTTTAGTGTCTAGTTTGGCCAAAAATTATAAACCACTATTGTGGGATCACCTTGTGTTATGTGTTCCTAGATGACCCTTGTCACCCTTGTAGGTGCTTGGATACAAGAGTGATTATGTGTCGTAAAACTTCCTGTATTTGTGGCATCATCCTTTGTCTATTATGTGTATTGATTTTTAGAAAGTTGGGGACGATGCAAAGTGTTAGGGGCATTTAGGCTTCCCTTCCATGTTGACCCAATTTTTTTAGTTTTACCTTGTTTTCTCATGCATTCTTCACATGGTCTAATACAATAGGATGTTGATAATAGATCATCTATATACTATTACTATATTTAAATATATATTTATGAGCAACTCTGACCTTGAAATATCAAATTGCCCCTGTGCCCTTTGTTTGTGATGTTATTGTCTCTTTCTATCTTCTTTGTATATTTCTATCTTCTTTGCTTGGGTTGTCCCTTATGTGTGTGACCACATCGTCACCATGTCAACCTTTATTTTCAAAAAATGCATTTGTAGCCAATGAATCTTTTCTCAAAAACTTTACAAACCTTTTCAAAAAATCGCATCCTAAACAAGGACCTTTTGATGGTACCAAGTTGACCCACAACATGTAGGTAAGATAAAAGTGAAATATCTCACCTCTCTTGAAAAAGACAATCAGCAATCAAATTGATCACCTCCCAAGGTCTTTGATGTTGGTTCAAAACGTTGTTGTTTCACAAAGTGGTCAATATGGCTATAATGTTCAAGGGCTTGCTGGTTTTGAGCCTCTGGATTGTTATAAGATCAAACATATATTTAAACCTACTTTAACTGGTGGTTTTAAAGAAACAAAAAAAGATAGATTAAAGCTTTTAAACTGAAGAGAATGTTGATTCATCCAACTAATTAGACATGTTACCTTCCAAGGAATTCCTAAACTGAAACTGCAGAATAAAGTTAACTTGTAATTAATACAAAGTTTCATTCATTCATAGTGCAAACTTTAACAGTAGATTGCAAATCATCATTTAAACAAAACATAAGATAAAATTTTACTCCTTGAAAGCTTTCCAAATCAAATAATTAACCCAAGATAAATACCATTCTGGAGCACAATATGAAGTAGATTTAAATCTGGTTGCTTCTACTATTCGTGAAACAGATAAACAACATTTACAAATCTGGCAAGATCACCAGTGTACAGAAAACCCATGTCTTCGAATTATCTCCATCTATTCTAAGAAAAATTGGAAGATACATCACCTCCTCCTGCTAAAATTAACTCCTACTCTACTTCTGCTCTCGAGTTTTTCTACCTTCTAACCCTAACTTGCTAATTCTTAACTAAAAAAAAAGATGAAAAAGAAGATCCTTCTCTATGTCTATGTATCCCCCCTTTTTTACGAAGAGGCGAAAACGCCATATTTATACACACGCGTGAAAAAAATTGTTGGCCCCCCTTTTTAGGGTTTACAAAAATGAGTCAGTTTGTAGAAGAGTTGGTGACAAAGGAATTTGAAACAAAGTCAACGCTGCATCCAATGCATGCACCCCGTTTGTGTCGACGAAAGATCGCTCTTAGGCAAGGTTTCCAAATCTTTTACAACCACCATCATTAACTCGCAACCTTTGCATCCACCATTAATACTTCACGCGTTTCATTCTCGACCTCAAAAACCATTCCCACATAGCTGCTTTGAATGTTCCAGGGGTATTGTCATTCACGTCCACCTACTCTTTCCAATGAATGCATCGTTCGTCATTAAGACTTGTAACCTTCTCCCTTTACGCTTTCCTCTCGACCTAGAACCTTTCTGCAGGCTGACTTCCTCGAGAAACAACATCAAATGCTCTTGACATGCTTTAACCCTACAAAACAATGCCTTCATTAGTCCTCTAAAGCATTGAAAATATCATCATTCATCCTGCCTTTCACATATTTTTCATTCAATTGTACTTAGCAAAAAAAAACTCAACTCTGGCGGAGGTAGAACCAAATCCAAACTACAAACATACTTGCCTTTTAATACCAGCGGGGGCAGACCCAAAATGAAATTGGAACTGAGACCGGAGTGGGAATGGGAACAAAACATGGAGATAACCAACATTTCCAAGTTCATCCAACATTTCGGCTCTGCGTCTGCAAAAAGCAAAGTAACCGGGGACCGCAACAGGGCAGGGGTGGAGTCAGAACTAGATGAGGAAACTGAAGTTGGAACAACTCCATATCCCAAATCCTTCCCAAACCTGGCCTCGCAAAAGAGACAAAACACAAGGAACAAACACAGAAACAAATGCTAGTGGGATAGGTGCAAAAACTAATCCCTGGCGAACCACAACGGGGGCGGAAGCAGAACAAAAACTTGACCCTAAACTTTCTCCAAATTCCAGGTTCGATTTCCATTCCAGCTCTGCCTCTGACAACACACAAAGAATTGATGAAAAAAGGACGAAAAAGGAAAAAGGAAGGGAAGAAAACACCCCACGACCAAATGATCTGAACAAAAGGAAAAATAAACGAGTTTGGCGGAACTGGGACCGGAATGGAACCGAAACCTAGAACTTTCAGAAAAGTTCCAGAGTTCAATTTCAGTCCACATCCCGCTTCCGCCAAAACAAACAAAGAACTGGCAGAAAGGGGCAAAATTGAAAATGACAAAAGAAGATGAGACTAGATCCAGATCCGAAATGGAACTTTGAACTTTGTGTAGTTCCATTTTGGTTTTGTCTCCACTCCCGTCTCCGTTTGTCATTTTCGGTTCTACCCCTTTCCGCCAGTTCTTTGTTTGTTTTGGCAGAAGCAAGATGTTGACCGAAACCGAACTCTCAAATTTTTCTAAAAGTTCCAAGTTCCAATTCCATTCCAATCTCGGTTCCGCCAAACTCGTTTGCGTTTCCTTTTGTTCTGATCGTTTGGTCGTGGTGTATTTTCTTCCATTCCTTTTTCCTTTTTCATCCTTTTTTCGTCATTTCTTTGTGTGTTGTCAGAGGCAGAGTCGGGATGGAAACCGAACCTAGAATTTGGAGAAATTTCAGGGTCGGGTTTTTGTTCCGCTTCCGCCCCCGTTGTGGTTTGCCCAGGATTGGTTTTTTCTCCGATCCCGCTTGCGTTTGTTTCCGTGTTTGTTCCTTGTGTTTGGTCTCTTTTGTGGGGCTGGGTTCGAGAAGGATTTGGGATATGGAGTTTTTCCAACTTTAGTTTCCTCATCTAGTTCTGACTCCACCCCTACCCTGCTGCGGTCCCCGGTTACTTTTCTTTTTGCGGACACGGAGCTGGAATGTAGGCTGAACTTGGAAATGTTAGTTATTTCCATGTTTTTTTCCTATTCTAACTCCAGTCTCATTTCCAGTTTCATTTTGGCTCCGCCCCCACTGGTATTAAAAGGTAAGTATGTTTCTGGTTCAAATTTGGTTCCGCCTCCACTAGAGTTGAGTTTCTTTTTGTTAAGTACAATTGAATGAAAGATATGTGAAAGGCAGGATGAATGATGATATTTTCTATGCTTTAGAGGACTAATGAAGGCATTGTTTTGCAGGGTTAAAGCATGTTGAGAGCATCTGATGTTTCTTAAGGAAGTCAGCCCATGGAAAGGTTCTAGGCTGAGAGGAAAGCATAAAGGGAGAAGGCTGCGAGTCTTAAAGATGAATGGTGTGTTCACTTGCAAGAGTAGGTGGACGTGAATGACAATACCCCTGGAACATTCAAAGCAGCTCTGTGGGAATAGTTTTCGAGGTCGAGAATGAAATGCGTGAAGTCTTAATGGTGGATGTGAAGGCTATGAGTTAATGATGGTGGTTGTAAAATATCTGGAAACCATTCCTAAGAACGATCTTTCGCCAACACAAACAGGGTGCACGCATTGGATGCAGCATTGACTTTGTTTCAAATTCCTCTGTCGCCGACTCTTCTGCAAACTGACTCATTTTTGTAAACCCTAAAAATGGTGGCCAATGCATTTTTTGATGCATGTGTATAAATATGGTGTTTTCTCCTATTTGTAAGAAAAGGGGGGATACATAGACAGAGAAGGATCTTCTTTTTCATCTTTTTTTAGTTAAGAATTACCAAGTTAGGGTTAGAAGGTAGAAAAAATCGAGAGAAAAAGTAGAGTAGGAGTTAAGTTTAGTAGGAGGAGGTGATGTATCTTCCAGATTTTCTTAGAATAGATGGAGATAATTCGAAGACATGGGTTTTCTGTACACTGGTGATCTTGCGAGATTTGTAAATGTTGTTTATCTGTTTCACCAACTGTAGAAGCAACCCGATTTAAATCTACTTCATATTGTGCTCCAGAATGGTATTTATCTTGGGTTAATTATTTAATTTGGAAAGCTTTCAAGGAGTGAAATTTTATCTTATGTTTTGTTTAAATGATAATTTTCAATCTACTGTTAAAGTTTGCACTGTGAATGAATGAAACTTTGTATTAATTACAAGTTAACTTTATTCTGCAGTTTCAGTTTAGGAATTCCTTGGAAGGTAACAAGTCTGATTAGTTGGATGAATCAACATTCTCTTTAGTTTAAAAGCTTTAATCTATCTTTTTCTGTTTCTTTAAAACCACCGGTTAAAGTAGGTTTAAATATATGTTTGATCTTATAACAATCCAGAAGCTCAAAACCAATAGACCCCTTGAACATTATAGCCATATTGACCACTTTGTGAAACAACAACGTTGTGAACCAACATCAAAGACCTTAGGAGGTGATCAGTTTGATTGTTGATTGTCTTTTTGAGGAGAGGTGAGATATTTCACTTTTATCTTACCTACATGTTGTGGGTCAACTTGGCACCATCAATAGGACCCCTAGCGGAATGTGTTTCCTTCGAGTGATGGGTTCATAAAGAAAAAACTTGAAAAATTTCCTTCGAGGTGGGAGAAAATTTTCCTGCGGGAGAAGACTTGACCTTCCCCTTGCAAGGGGGCATTTTCCTCCTATTGAACTCCTTTATAATTGAATCGATTTGCGAAAATATTCCTGCAGTTTCGAACAACGCATCCCTTGAGTGGAACCTTTTTCTTTTGAAAGGTTCCTAAGGGACCCTTTTGAAAGCTTTCCAACTTTTTTGACTATTTACATGACTATCTTCTTGTGTTCCTATGTAGCTTCTTTTTTATTTCTAACATGTTTTATCTTTCGATTAACATGTTACTCTGTAGGTGCACTTTTGAAGCTGCTTTCCAATCTGACTCTGCAGAGTCCCCTTTCACTAGGATTACTTCATATCAAGATAGCGTACTTGGGGGAACACTTTCTTTGTAGGTCTGAGGGCCTGTGAATTATTTTACTCCTATGGGATTTGTCCATTGTTGGTCTATAGGCCTTTGGTGTACTTTGTTCAACTTCGTAGTTTCGTAAAGAAACAAAGACCTTTTGTTCAAACCTCCTCAAGAGAGAGTACCTATGGAGTTATTTTCTTTCCCTATGATTTTGAGCTCGCCAGATCATGGTCTGCTTCCTCGATAGTTTAGGTATACATTTCTAACTCTCTGATCTGCTTCACCAAACACTCATTGATACTCGTGCTCACTAAAGTAGGTGCAAAATGTATAGGAGTGAATTTACATCCCTTGTGTAAATTCCCATTTTGCATACCCTCACCTTAGAAAATCAAAGCCAAAGGAGAAATTCCACATCACCCATTTGAAATGCATCCACATGGCACATGTGTTTTGCATCGGTGAGGGAATTTTCTGTTGGAGTTATGGACAGACACTGAGGGGGGGGGGGGTGAATCAGTTTCAAAACTTTCTCAACTTCGACCTAGATTTTTAATTTTGATTTCCTTTTCTTTCAACAAAAGAGTAGAGTAATCACTTTTGAAAGCACAAAGATATGACAACATTAACTCAGTCTATTAGACAACTTATGAAAATATGATTTGAGTGAAATATCTTTCATTTGCCAAAATAGTTATGGCTGACATTGATTAACAATCAAAGCACGATGACAGTGTAGGTGCAACTCGTAAGACTGTGCAAATGATGATCAACAATATTGACTCACTTCTTAAACAAATGATTTGAATGCAACTTTAAAGACAAGAAAGGTATTGAAACACCAAACACCTTTAGCACATTATAACTATTCTTGAGCAATGAATCAAATGAGAACTTTTAAGCTTCCTTTTGAATTAGACTCTTCAATAATGACTTGTGCAAGATATTTGAACTAAACATTTGCAGATATGAAGGAACTATCATTCAACAATGTTCAGACTGATAAAAACTATCACAATCAAGAAACAATATGACAACAAAAACAAAGAGACCATAAGACAAAGGATTTTCCAAGTGGAAAACCCTCCTGGGGTAGAAAAACCACTCCTAAACTGCCTTACCGTCTTAATCTTCAAAAACCACTGTTAACAATGCCTTATAGGCTAATTTTTGAGCACCAACTCAAGGAGCACCAACCCCTCATTTTGAAACACCAATTTCAAGGAGCACCAACCCCTCGTTTAGAGATACCTATCTCAAGGAGCACCAACCCCTCAAATTATTTTCAGAACAATAGTAATATCAGAGGATCTCTCTATTTTCTAGTAAGCTCAAGAAACTCAACACTCTTATCTCCCTAATACCCTAAGAATCCAACTCTTGCATTACAGAGTTTTCCAATACATCTCTTGATATGGCCAAAATAACTGTCTCAGAATTATTGGCCAATAGCACCTCCACTGTTTTCAACACTGGTTTTTATAAACATTTCAAGTATGTCAGACATGAAGAAATCTAAAAAAATCATTTTTCACAAGATTCTGAAACACTCTTGCTAATTTTAGAATATGAAGCTGAATAATGATGATCTGTAGATGATGGTAAAAATCAGAGTAACGCCTATCCAGAGACCTTTAGTTTCTGCGCAGAATTAGGAGATTTCAAATTGTAACTGAAAGATTTTCATCAAAGCCATGACAACCCACTAACAGAAAATCATATCCTCTAAATTCTCAGAGAATATTTTTCCAGAGATTCGATGCCAGCAAAAGATGTCGCCATGCAACTATACTTAGAAAATCACATATTGGCCATAGAGACAGAGTTTGTTAAATGTTCACTGAGACATCCAGACAAGTATGCCAAAGGAAATTATAACGTTGATCATTCCTTTGGTCCTTGTGCATCGCCATGACCTTCTGTTGTTAGGGAGAAACCATATCGAAGATCTTTATGTTTCCCCGAGATCACATTTCTGTTAAATTTGTTTCAGTCACTGAGACACAAGAGTCTTTCTCACCAAGACGTGCCCAATATTTGCCTTCGCTAAGACAATATATAGTCAAGGAGACACTATATAGATTGCTCTATGTTTCACCGATACTCCCATCCATCTCGTGTATTGTTGTGACTAGACAAAATCAGTGAGACATCTTGTAGACAAGTCTTTGTTTTGCCGAGAGCCCTGAGCTCACAATAGATCGCCAAGACATTAATGTTCTCACACCAACATAAACCTTTTTTCTTATGTGCTTCACTATAACATTATGATATCGGGGAGACCTCTTGTAGAGCACACCATGTCTTTCCGAAAGTCTTCATCCACTTGTGTGTCGCTGTGACATTATATTGTCGAGGAGACGTTATACAGCCAACATTGTGTTTCATCGATGGGCTTCCTTAGTGTATTATTCATTCGCTGAGACAGAAGGAAACTTCTCACCGAGATTTACCTTTGTTTCATTCACTATCGCTGTGACCATACGATATCGGAGAGACCTCTCATAGAGTAGATTTTGTTTCACCGAAGGTCATCATTCATCTTGAGTCGCTGAGATAAGTGAACTCCAATACCAACATAGTCCCTTTATGTTCCATCATCGAGACCAAAGGTCACTCGCTGAGACCTCACGCTGAAAACCTTGACTCTTACCGATACACATCCATCCACCACCAGTCGGTAAGACATAGCAATTTCATTGTGACCTCATACCGATGGTGTAACACTTTTCGATAGACTTCCACAAGCATTAGTCGAGGAGACATAACCCTTTTTGCTATGACCCTTCACCGAAGCCTTAAACTCTTGTTGATATGTTCCCATTCAACCTCCGATCGGTGAGACAAAGAAAATTCACTGTGACCACATACCGACGATATAGCTTATGCCGATATATCCTCTGTCACTGAGACAATACCATCCTCTCACCGAAATCCCCTCATAAGACTTAGTCGCCAAGACTAGACGGGTTCACTAAGACATCATATTGATGCTGCAACTCTTACTGATATGTTCTTTCTTGTTCCAGTTGGCAAGACACAAAGCGCTCGATGAAACAACATGTCGATAGGGATTTCTTACGCCGATGAACCACCTCATGTAATAGTCGGTGAGACCCGACTCATTCGGTAAGACCTCTTAGCGGTGAACAAAACTCATGCCAATAGACCTTTCCACTATTGCCAAGACCACGTGAATGTCATGCCGAAAGCTACCTGTATGTAAAATCAAATCGTCATGACATCAGAAACGTCTTGTAGAAAGGCAACATAGATGTTTATCAGAAAAATGGATCGGTGAGACCCAGGCATTTTCATGCTGAAATATTATTTTTCTGTCACTGAAACAATTGTACAAATAAGATAACCTGAGACTACACGAAGCTCAAACTGATCAGTACCAAAGAAATTAAGATTTTGAATGTAAACTATCCACTGAATGCTAAGACAAGTAAACCATATAGATAAATCTGTATCAAGATAAAGCATGAGAAACCAAACTGAAATTGTCAACAAGTAGAATCAACTGAAAGGGATTTTGTCATCAAGGACAAACCATATGATCACAATTGAGAATCATAATTTTCATCAAGGATGCGAGGGCGGAAAGTGGATGTTTGTGTGACACGCTACTATCCTTGATAGATTCCTACCTTTGGAGTCCACAAGGATGTTACACTCCTCATTGGGGTCGAATTGTAACGCCTTTGTGTGACCAACTGACTCAAAAATGACTCCTCTTCCATTTTGGTCTTGAAAGGAATTCATTTCACAATTACTTTATCTCTTTAGCAATTCTCTACACACTCATCCATATTCAACATTCTCTTGAGCATTCTATTCACAATTCTAGCAATCTACACAACTCCATTGAGCATTGCAACACTTTGTTACTCCATAAACTTAACTTTTGTGTGTATTGTGCTACCATAGAAGTTGTGAGCTTGGAGTCTTGCAAGACCTCCCTTCGTCACTGTTGCATCTGTGATGACTTTGCCAAGTTCATTGCTTGCATTCTCCCTTCATTGGCCTTGAGAGCCTTTGGGTGGAGGTTGTAACACTTCATTTTCCTTTTGTGGTTTGATAGAGTAGAATAACATCTTTCATAGTGTTCAATATTTTCCATTCCTCTTTCCTTTATCGCATTTTCTTCTTTGTGGTTTTTCTAGCTATCCATTGAGGTGGAATCACCAAAGCGAGGGTTTGATTGAGGCAAACCCCTATACAAACCAATATTTTCCCACTCTTTCTTGTGTGTAGGTGAACATGTGGATGGAGCTCACTAGAGAATTAGAGCTTTAGTGAGTTGATCTTTGCCACACTTTTCTTTATCTACTTTATCATTTACACAGTTACTTTTCATACCTTATCATTCTGTTTGTTTTGTTAAAACAAGTTTACTAGGCAGATAGTAGGCTCTTTGGAGTTTTATTACATATTTTTCATTTTCTAACCATACAGATTCCAATGTGCCAGAGAGATTCCAGTGTGTCACGCTGTCGTCCTAGACCCGTGCTACCATCCTTGAACAAAGCATTGTCTAAGGTACAGTTTGAACTCCAGAAACTGACTTGTCTAGCCTTGTTTAAATTCTCAAATATCTATAGAGTGACAGAAGCACTTGAGAGTGCTCTTCATTCTTGATTCTTATCCTAAACATTCATTAGCTTGAGGTAAGT
Organism: Sequoia sempervirens; assembly: GCA_007258455.2. Taxonomy (NCBI): domain Eukaryota; kingdom Viridiplantae; phylum Streptophyta; class Pinopsida; order Cupressales; family Cupressaceae; genus Sequoia; species Sequoia sempervirens. The sequence continues at coordinate 275,311,143 of VDFB02105785.1, read as the reverse complement.
TAGGACGGCCCTCTACTCTCGGCTCTCTGTGACCTAGAGCCTTGGTGTGGTTGGTCCCCCTCTCTTACAAGGCTCTACTAGAGGCCTCATATACTATACAAGGCTCTGAGTGAGCGAGCTAATCAAGTACAATGTGTCCACCTCAACACTATCCTTCCCAATGGAAGGAACGGTCACATTCTCTGGCATGGGTCTAGCCAAGGGTTTAAGTGCCAGCTATGGATTACATTGTGCCCCCACTCTGTCACGTGTGGAGTCCCCACCTCTACCTTGAAAATCTAGATGGTCAAAATAATTTGGAATCTTATCGAGGACAAACTCACAATAGAGTTTCCTTAAAAACTACTGTGGAACCTTGTAGTTATTACATAGAGGTTGGTAAAAAAGCATCCACCACCTATCCCAAAAATTATTTTTTGTTCCTTCATGGTGGCACCAATGGATGGGGAAGCTCCTACATGCAATTGATAAAGGTTGATTGCTTCTTGGGTCCATGAAAAGGGCACACAAGTCGGGTTTGGTAATTTTCTCTTTCTTCATTTGAACATATGAATGTTTATTTGCATAGAGTTGTTTTAATCCCCCCCTTATTCGACCAAAAATAAGTTGTGCACTCATGTATCTTACATGAGATACAATAGACTATAGGGATTTGACAAGGCCTCTCTTATGAGGGTGTGTTGCAGCTGTATTATTTAACCTTGCAATCAATTCTTCAAGTTCTTTTTTGTTGTTTCCTATTTGATCTAGAATATTTTGCTATGTTCCTTTAGTATTACTACAAATTGAGGGAGATATTTGATTTTTTTCTTGTTCATGAGGGTCTTCATGAGGAGGTGATTGAGAGTTTTCAATATTTTAAGGTAGAGATTCATTTCCTAGATATTAAAAGAAATTTTAATTAAAAACTTAATTCAATCTACAGTTTAATTTAAATTTGAAACCAAAAACTAGAAATGCATACATCTTTCACCTCTACGACATCTTGGTGGCATCCTTGTGATGATTCACAAGCTCCAAGTGAAAAAATTGGACTCTATTTGGCGAGCATGGGTTGAGAAGAGGAAAATGCAAAATTCCAAAATGTGAAAATGCAAAATGAGGGGTTTTGAGTTGAGATTTTTTTGGTCAACTTTTCTCATTTGGCGAGCGTTAATTTTGGTGCTCATCAAATGGGCTTGGTATGGCCAAGCTTTAGGCTCAGCCATCCAAGTCTATTTGGTGAGCGCCAAATTTTGTGATCACCAAATGTATAATTTTATTTTAAATGGAAAGGTGACACCTTTTTTGTGTCACAGATTGGTGCACATACCCTTTTGTTTGGCTTGATTTGGAGTCTATAGGTCAGACCCACAAGGGTTTGAAGTAGTTTTCTTTTCTAGATCTAGAGGGTAGCTACAATTTTAGAGCATTTTGGCATGAAAAGGACCTCATTGTTGCATTCAGGAGGCCCTTTCGATGAATTTTGACTATAAATTTTCCCAATTTCATCATTGGGAGCTTTTGAGGCAATTTTTTTGTATAAGAGTCATACAACCCCTACACGATACAATTTTTAAAAGAAAATTAGAAAAATTAAAAAACTCTCTATGTGATAATTTTTAGGCAGCCACCATCACATTGCCCATACAATGGTCGTCGTTGGTGGAGTGATGCCTCTAGCGACCCACCCAACTATCACCAAAGTGCTGAATTTTTCCCCAGTGGTTGGTGGACAACCTCTAGCATCGCCATTTTTTCTACCACTGCAACTTTTCTCCAACATGTAGTTTTTCAAACTGACGTATTTTTCCAACAATTGACGACCCAAAATATTTCAGGCTCTCACAACATATTTTGTCCCTCAAGATTTTTTGCAAGGGCTAGATTTTTTTTTACGACAAGGAATATTCCGTAGAATATTTCACTAATGTCAACATGATATCATGTTGAAGTTAGTGGTATGGATAGCTAGAAAGGCCCCTTGCTAGCCCCCTTTGGCCCTAAAGGAGCTATTTTTTTTCTTTTGGCCATAACTTGGGCATACAATATCGAAATTGGGAAAATGAGATATCATTAGAAAGCTAGTTCTGTCAAATTTCCAATAGTGTGGGTCTTTTCCCCATTTTTTTTTTCTATTGGTGCATTCTATAGTTTTTTGAATTCAATGGTGATGTTTTCACTCTGGAGCTCATAAGTTTTGACCTATTTCTCCATTTTTTGTGATTCTAGTGGAATTGGGATGGTCTTTCAGAGCTATTCACAACCATCCATGTGCTTTTTCCATATTTTTATCTAGGTACATTTTATTCAATTTTTTGTTTTCACATTTTGGTGAATTACTTAGATGTTTTAGCTCCTGGAAACTTCTTGTTTGTGTGGAATAACTCATTTTTTACTTTTTTCTACATGTATTTCTAGTATTTTTTCCTATTTGGGCATTGTAGACATATTTTGCATGTAATTTCTCATTTGTAGATGCACTTAGATAAAGTGTCATTCTGGTGTATACTTTTTGGGGATTTTGCACATCTTGTTGTGCCTTATGTACTTGCACTATGATATAAAGTTCCATGGGTGGGTTGTGAGTGCCTTTGTTTAGCTATCACACATTTTTCAAGTGAGTGTCCCTTCTTTGACAACATCGAATCTTAGTGATTTATTCCTCATGTGTTTGTGCTCTAGTTTGCACACCCTTTTATTTGTAGGTACTCTTTTAGTTACACGTTCAAATGTTGTTTGTTCTCCTACATGCACTTATTAGTTTCACACAGTTTCAATGTACCTATCTTGGATCTCCCTTTCCACATTATGGGGTGGTTTCTACTGTTGGTGCTAATGCTTCCTTGGTTTCATTTTTGGAGTGAACTATGTATCTATTTCTTGTTGTTATGTACTAGGAAGATGCAACGATTGGTTACCCATGCATTTTAGTGAGATGGGTTATTTATCATAAGGACATTATTAGATTCCCATTTTTGGAGGTGGCCTTCTATTATCATTTGATCAAGGTTCTTTAGACTATTGGTACCTGTATTTTTAACTTGCATCTTACATGTTGAGTAGTATTTTTGGGGTCACTCGTGTAGATTCATGTACCATCTATATCTTCAAGTTCTAGATGTATTTCCTTTGTTTTCCATCTGATTGAAGTAGTGTCATTGGGGACACTCATGTAGATTATTATAATTCACTTGATCAGTGTTCTTCAGACTATTGGTACCTGTATTTTCAACTTGCATCTTGCATATTGAGTAGTGTCCTTAGGGTCACTCATACAGATTCATATACCATTTGTATCTTTGACTTCTAGATGTTTTCCTTTATTTTCCATCTAATTCAATTAGTGTTGTTAGGGGCATTCATGTTGATTATTGTCTTCTTGACCCCAATATTTTTATCTTCAAGTTTTAGATGTTTTCCTTTGTTTTCCATCTAATTCAAGTAGTTTCATTGGAGGAACTCATGTAGATTCTTGTCGAGTCTTGATCTTGATCATCATTTATTTCAAATGAGGTTATTCATTTCAACACTTTATTATCAGTCATCTTTCGATAGTTGTTTATAGCTTTTACATGCTTCAGTGATGTTCTTCATGTTCCTCTTTTATGGGACATTATTTTGGTTGGAGGCTTCTTAGTCCTTCACATTGGTTTGAAGGCTTTTTTAGTCCTTCGTTAACCTTTCTCTCTTTTGGAGAGGAGTTTTTCCCATGTGGTTTTCTTCTTTTCTCCAATTGTGAGAGATTCAATTAGTTGTACATGGGTACCTTATTAGGCCTTGTTTGATGGGACCCATCACACATTCCTTTTTTTTAGGTTTTTTAGCTACTCCCTAAGTTCATCTTAAGGGCAAGTGTTAGAGTAATCATGCATTAGCTAATAATTAATTAAAATTTAATTGATTATTATTCTAATTCATTTCATGCGCTTAAGCTAAACTTAGGTGTATTTTTTATGTTAACTAAGTGATTTTTAATGTTAACGAAAGTGAGCTATATTATTATATCATTATGTCTCATCATATGTGATGTCAACACTTGTCATGATCTAATCCATTTATCATTTAGGGTTGCTCCTATATAGTACTCAACCCTCATTGTATTATCATAACCTTTGGATAACCTTTGATAACCTTTTGATAACCTTTGAGGACTCTTGATCTCCTTCAAGATTCTTGAGGTCCAAACTGCAGCTTTTTCTTGTTGATGATATAGCATATTATTGATTGCAGATCTCTTGTGTGGAAGGTATCTAAGTTGTTCATTGGAATGCACATGTATATGACCTCAATAAATAGTATGTAAGAGATTGTTCAATCAATATAAATATTAAATGATAAATTGTTGGATAAACTAGAACAGATCGATGCATCTACATTTGTTACTTCTCTTTCTCTTATCTATCTCTTTCTTTGCATATTTTTACTACACGCATCTTTCTTAGTTACTCCTGATCATGGTTCTCTATAACAAATCTTAACAAATATACATTTCCCACATGGCATCAAGATTGGTTCAAATAAATCTTAATAGGCTCTTGAACATTTCACATTAAGTAAGCTCCAAGAATAGTTGAATGATTGGAAAGTAAAAATTTCTAAAAAATATCCTATTTCAAATAAACCATCTTATGTAATTCTATCACCATCACATTGAGGCATTTTGTCAAAATTGCTCAATTTTCCTTATCTTCTAAAAATTAGAAAACTTCACCACTTTGAGAATTAGAGAGGTTGTAAGCACGCACTCTTGCACCATAGAGGTAAAATAATGTTCATCTTTTTTAGAAGTATAGTATTTTGGTGTTCTCAACGGTGACATAATTGTTATACAAATCTATTTCTATAAATATAACTTACTTGTGAGAGCTAAATTTAAGTTGAGATAATATTTTTTCTACTTATTTCCAACACCTTTTGATAATATATGTAAACAATGTATTTATAAATTCTATCATATTTTGGAGATAGCATTCATTTTACAGTAGAATCAAGAGATTCAACTTTCTTAGAACCTATAGCTACCCAAAAATGAGGGATTAAATTATGAAAAAGCTTCAATACTTGGATCAAAATTCTTTTGTCTCTCTAAATTCCCTTCCATTATTTAAAGGTAGGAGCCATGAGTGTTGTTTTATTTTCTCAACTACAACCATCATTTCACATACTAAGGCTATTGCTTCCAAATTGTTTAGATGGTGCTCCATATGTGCATCTTTAATTACGAGCTATCTTTGTATTAAGAAGCTAATGTTCTAGGTTGTTAGTGTTTAATATAGTCCTAAGTCTATTAGAATTAAACACATAATTTTTTTTTCTAGAATCTGTTTATAGCAATTCTTAAACCCTAAACAAAAATACTAATAATTTCTTACTAACTAATAAACAATTATTTTTAAAAGCCTAAAACCAAAATTATTTTTAATGGATGTTCTTTTAATTTCCACTATAATTAATCAAAATAGATGTACCCGATCCAAAACTTCCTTCTGACACCAGCTGCAACAGTTATTATCGGTTGGCTGTGAAGTAAATGAAGTTGGTGAGTTTGAATTTGATATGAGTAGGAACTTCTAAAAGTCAACAAAAACACAAAACATTTTATTTTTTTAATATTTTTATTTTTTTTAGAAAAAAGAGAAGTTGAAATAGCAGTAAAGAGTTTTTTTTAAAGAAGAATAGAGAATTATAGAGGTCGAGTGTTGAGTAGAAGATTAGTAGCAGCTGTTGTAAAGATGATTGCCGTTGCATCAAAAGATCGATCTGTTAATTTCCGATACAATCATCAGAATTAATGAATCCATGAGAGGTGGTTAAGCCATGCCACGAACTCAAGCACTGTGCTACACAAACAAGGAGATCAAGGGCGCACACCTTGCAACAGCAGCAACTTTGGAAAACCAGTCACACAATAGTTCTGGACAGTGAGCATACCATATAGCTCTGGAAAGAGTAGAAATACACAATAGCTGTAAAGTTGTTTGTGAACATTTTGTAATCTGAATATACATTTTTTTTGTAAATGATATTTTGGAATATAAATATAAATATATGTTCTCTCTGTTTTTATGGATCTTGTTCCCCCTTTGGTCTATGTAATTGCTTAGTTTGGATCTTAGATAAATGGCCCTCCAATAGTGCCTCCAAGTTGTTCCTTAGAATGAAGAAAAAATATGGATTTTGGTTGTTCATCATTTGCAACTTATATATTGCACATACCCGACCTAATTTCAGAAGAGTTTGCACATGCACTAAGGCGTCTCTCAAATAGCTTCTTCATCTGATCAAAAGCATTGAATTCTCTAATGAAATCAGGATAGTTTTGCATCATCGAAATGCTTAACATGAAAATGTGGCTGGCGAACGCAATTCTCAAAATGGATGAACATTTCAGATATGAACAATAAAATTCCAAGTACTCTCTTCAGCACTAAAAATGTGGCTAGAAATACGTACCACATGATTGAAAATTTAAAAATATTCTAAGGTATTTTCAATGAATTCATTTTGTTCTTTGAGTATTGGCTTTTTGAGGTTTGTTGGGCACTCCTATAGTGCAAGGAACTTAGTCGTTGGCCAATCATATTCTTTCAGACGATCTTCTTACACCCGGTCATGTTGTAATAATCATATTTCATCAGATACTCTTCTTCTTTCACCTGGTCAATCATTTTCCAAATGTTATGTATTTCCCATCTATTGATATAAAGTTTCCATTATGACGCAGGCAGTAAGTATGCTTGCAAACTTTGCGGAATTTTGCTTTACAACTACAAATCGAAAGGATCTAAAATCTTTTCAACTTGTCATTGTCTTCTACGATCGTTGTATTCCACGGAATGACATCTCTTTGACTATCCTTGTGCAATTCGCAGACATTTCTACCATGGTTATTGCAACTATAATATCTGACAAAAATCTTCTTTATCATTTATACCCTAGAAAAATGATACAAATCTTGTCAAGCTGCAAATGCTCCAGACCAGTCATAATCATGGAAGTCTTTTTAACAAATCTCAAAATCCCTAGTGGCCATTTTGCACACGTGGGTGGCACGCCTTACCAACTACAGTGATAGCCTTTCCTTCTAGGGACATTTCTTACTTTAATAGTGATTGATGAACCTATGCAATGCTACCAAATGCAACTACCTTATCTGAGAACTTCTCAAATATGTCTTGAATTGATAAACCAAATGCCTTATTTATAAGTTCTCTTATTTCTAAAAGACTGACTGCTAGTGCATCAAATTTGGCTTGGAAAGTTCATTACAAGCATTAGATGAAAGATATCTAGGTGAGTTTAGACCTACATGTTCAATTGTTTTCAAAATGATACCAAGTCAAAGCGAGCTGATTTGAAAATTTGAATCATCTACATATATTGCAATATCAATAGGTGGTGCACATCATATTCAGGCATAAAACAAGGTTCCTAGGGAATAATATTTGGTTCATAGGGCAGCAAGTTATCACTTTCCATCTCAATATTTTATAAGCATTAGCAATGGTATTGATTTTCCTTAATTCCTTCCCTTAAAAGGAATCCCTTATACCTACCTCACATCCTAGATATTTGTAGATAACTTTGAGCATGCAGCTTTCTCCTCCGATATTTCATGCATTCAGCTTTATTCTAGTATAGCTACTATTTAACCAATAGGAGATCCTTTTTAGGAAAACTCTTAGGAGAAAGCTACTTATTTTCAACTTTAGTTTGAAGAGGTTTCTTGTGTTGTGGGCAAGATACATCGTAGTAAAAAAAATAAAAGATTTTGAATTTAGTTATTGTCTATGATTGCATTACCTAATCTTGGTCATTTTGTAGAATTTTTCAACTATGAACTCTTTTAAAAGATTATTATAGATGTAAATTAAATATTGTGACAATAAATTGATTACATAATTTAAATGCAACAAATTGATTGTATAATTTAAATGTCGATGAATTTAAAAAAAATGTATTTGAAAATTAATTTGCGATCACATCTTGAATTTAAAATGATTTAAAATTTATGCTTGTAGAACAATCATAATCACACTCAAATATTATAAATTGAAACTAGTCATTTCAACATCTTGAACATTCCATAAGCTTTTGTCAAGTTTCTTTGGAAGGCATATATTTTAGCCATTGAGATCTTTCATCATTTTTAATGGATTGTGGAATTAAAAATACTTTATGATTTGACTTGTGACACTTGTGGTAGGACCATGAATTGTTGATTTTGGCTTGAAAAGAAAATCAACAATATGTAACAATCAAGAGCATTTGCAAATGTCATCAAGTATACATTTAACATTTTCAATTCGACCAAGCTAAGATGATACATAGACGTCACATGTGACTTTGGGGATCAACATGACATACAAGTAATTAACTTGATGACACATGTTGATTAACAAGTACAATTTTTTTTTTAAATTATCAAGGTCAAAATTGTGGATAACAAATATATGCCTATTCCACTCTACAAAACCCCTAAGTTATTGAGAGAGAAGATCATGGATACACTTCTATCATGACAATTCTCACACATAAACTAAGGTCTCCCAGAAGACCACAATAATTTGCACCATGGGTGCACATGGGTTTCACACACTATTACAATGTATAACATCATGGAGACAATAATCCAATAGAATTCAATGCATAAATAACCACATCAATAATCTCAACCCAACTCAAAGTAAGAGAAAGAAATAGGATAATATAAGGAGCACAAATGATTTTAATTTAATAAAGATTATCCTTAAATACCCATCAATACTACTCATTTTTTCAATGCAAATGAGGAAAAAAGGAAAAACAACTGTAAAACCATTTTACAGTTCATCCATTCACATTTACTAAATCATAATTTAGACTAAATATTCATGACATGGAAAATAATGAATGACATAATTTCATACAATAAAAATTCCTATTGCAATAATAATTAAACAATGACACACAAGGATTATGGTGATCAATAACCAATAACATACAAGGGAATAGTCACAACCACCAATAGAAAGCAACAAATGTGATTATCCAAAAAACACATGCAAGAGAGTGACATGATAAATTAGGTGTAATAACCCAATGAATAATAAGAGAAAACTAGTAGAAGTTCCCCTCTACCCCTAACTCTAGGGTTCAATCCTAGCTCAAAATGTCCAAAATGACCCAAAAGGTCATGGCATAGAAAACAAGGTGAAAATATATATATATATATCCAAAAAGTAGGAAATCACATTTCCAATATGAGACCTTTCATCCCACAAAATAATCTTTTTTTATATTCCTCAAAATGAAAAATTCACATTTTTACATTTTTGGGAAATTTGCAAACAGTTCAATAACCATTAATTGGCTTCAAGCTTTTCACTATTTGCTAAATTCTTACCATAAATAAAAAATTTCATAATTTCAAAATCAAATTATACCCTCTCACTCTAAATAGGTTAGGGTTTACACTATTTCAATTATATGAATTTCATGATGATTTTTTTAAGTTCTTTTGTTCATTTTATGTTTTCCAAAAAAATTAGAAAAAAAAACATAATCAATTTTCAATATTCTTTTTGTTCTAAATCCACCCAACATCATAAATATGCAATAACATAAATTTTTTGATAAATTTTGTCAGTCTAAAACTGTCATTTTGAATCTCTAAAAATTAAAACACGACAACATAAAAATAAATGAATGCACCTATTCTATGAGTTTAAAGTCAATTTCATCCTAAGGAATGAAAGACCATACACAACCACCTAGTATGGGCATGGCCAAAAAAATAGAAACAACAAACTAATGCATGAAATAAAAGGAGTACCTTTATCTTTTCAATACAATTCTTACACAAAATGGTGGATGTATTCTTTGTTCCTACACACAATACAATACAAGATTGAATATCCATCATCTCCACTAGTATAATAATCCATAGGAAAACACCCTTTGATGCTTGAAAGTAATTATGCATAGAGAGAGGAGAGATTATGTAAAGTGAATCAATAATTAGAAAATCCTTTTTTTTTCACTCCAAAATTTACTAAACCCAATTGACATTCTTATTTCATTTTATATTGTACAATATATTTTTAGAGGTTATTTAAAATATATTTTTTTCAATATATATTTCACTAATAGTTTTATTTAAAATTCTTGTATAAAATATCTTTAAATGAATAACGTAGAAATTTCTATAAAATTGAGTATGGATCTAATTTAAATAACTTGTTATAACTTATAGCATTTTCCAAATATTTCCGCAATATAAAAATGCATAATACCTTCTCCTAATTTGACGAATAATTTAGGATTAATTTACAAACACTCTAAAGAAAGAATTCCAAAAACTAGCTTTGACAAAAAAAATTGGGACCCTCTAGAAGGATACATTGTTAAATATGGATGTGGTGTTAGACGACATCAATTTTAGGACCATATTATTGTTGAGAGATGAACTGGTGTTATTATAGTTTCTAATTTTTTGAACTATCTTAATCTTTTTCACTTTACCAACACAATATGGGAAGATAAGACTATTTGGTCCCCCCATCCTATTGGTTATTATACAATTTCAAAAGGGTATTCACTATTTCTTAATTTTCGTAGATTTGAAGGAATTTGGAAGGCTATTTAGAACCATAATTTGATTGGGCTAAAATTAACTTCTTCCAAGGGATATTTTCTCATAGTTAGATGTTTACCCAAGATAATCTAATGAAGAAAGGGTTTCAAATCCCTAATAGATTCTCTTTTTTTCTACAATTGGGAGGAAAATGTAGATCATATTTTCTTTGATTGTGAGTTTTATAAATCCATTTGGGAACCTTTATATAATTAATTTGGAATAAATTAGAGCATTCCCTAGACTATTAGAAGGCTTTTGATAGTTGGCTTACCCCTTTTCAACATCATGTTATAAAGAAAATGTGATCTAAAATACCCCTTCATGATTAGTGGGGCATTTGGAAGGAGGTGAACAATTAAATAATCAACGATGAGATGATGAATGCAAAGAGTTATTCTATTCTATTTGTTGGTCTATTACTAAAAATATTAATATTGTAAATCTTTAAAATCCTTGAGCGCGTGATCCCATAATAGTGGTTTACAATTTTTGGCCAAACTGGACACTGAAATTATTATTTTTAACTAAATCTTCACATTTGAGCACCTATAGCGGCTAAACTGTGAGGAATTTGAAGATGGTTTAAACTAGAGTCTCATCAAATTTTGTCTGTAGATTCTAAAAATATTTTTTTCAAAAATTTTGAAATCAAATTGAACTTCTTTTTCCATCTCCCACGAAAATTGATTTCTTTCAAAAAACAACATTTTTAAAAAGTGACACACACCGTATAACGCATAACTTTTTTTCCATGAAGGATAAAATTCTAATTCTTTCAAATTTGGATTTGTAACTCTGATATATAGTGCTTCCACTTGGTTAGATAGTTTTTTATTGAATATTTTTTCCTTAATCAAGTTTCAAAGTCAAATGAATTACAATTCAAACACAGCGCGACCGTATAACGCGTAACTTTTTTTGTATATGTCAAAATTTAATTTAATTTTTTTTGTTGGATCAAGGACTTCAATATCTGGTGCACTCATATTTTTCAATTTTTTATAATCTTCTATTTTTCCACATGTGAATCTTGAACAAAGAAATTCATTTTCGATGAAAAACCTACGTTTAATAAAACTTAAAAACAAATACATAACAAAACCAAAACATATTAAAATTATATTCATTGGATAGCTTGTTCTGAGGAATACCATAATCATTTGAAATAAATTTTAAATTAATTCATTTGATCTCCCAAAATCTAAATCAAAAGTGATTTTTTATTAGCATTTTGATAGGTGTAAAGGAGACGCATTTATAGGTATGGTTTAAAACTAGCAAGGTTCTATCCAAGGGGGTTTGATCTAAGGTGATTTGATCAAACCCTCTTCAATTGGAATCCTTAAAATGGAACTTTTTGAGGCTTAAATCATTATATTTTCTAAAAATATGTGATTTCAGCTAAAATCCGTTCTTCTCAGGAATTGTAAACCACTATTACGACAGCATTATTCCTTATCCACATGAAATTATAATTGCTAGAGGATGGGGTATTAAAATAGATCTTTTCAATATAGATAATAAAAATATTCATATAAAAAAATACAATTTGAAAATATTCCCTAGAAGGATGGGTCAAATTGAATTTTTATGGCTCTTCAAAAGGAATTCTATAAGTTTTTAAGTGTACGAGGAATTATAATAAATAAAAAAGGTGAACAAATTGAAGCATATGCTTCTAGTATTGGTCTTAAATCCAATAATGAGGTAGAATTTATGGCAAACCAGTAGGAGTGAAGATAGAAATATTAAGAAGAATCCTAAAAGTTCAAATAGAAGGAGACTTCAAACTTGTTATTGACTTAATTATGGGGTAATTCAACCCCACCATGGAGGATAAGTGATTTCATATTATAAATCTATTCTTTATTAAGAAATTTACAATAGTTCTCTACAAATCATGTGTACGATAAAGGAAGTATAGTTTCAAATGGATTGTACATTTCTAGATTAAGTTTCAAAAGTAGGAGTAGCTAGAGTTTTTATCATGATACCAACCTCTATACTCCTATTAATTAAAAACGATTTGGATAGTTCTAACTTTAGTATAAATATAATATGAATTGTTTGATTATAGGGAAATTTATAATTATTTCTAATAAGAGTATACTAAGGGTGTTTTATTTTGAAGCTTTTATCAAATCTCATCAATATTACATAGAGTGGAAGATGAGTGTTGTAAATGGTTATACATTTTTTTGGTATCCAAAGGTTTTTTCTCATCATTGTGTTATAACATTAGTAGTTGTGGGTTATGATGAATTTAGTGATTAATGTAATCAACCTAATTATATCTCAAAGTGAGAACAATACCATCAAAATGTAAACAATTTTCTTCAAGATGGTGTGGTAGTATTAATGATTATTCATTTGTATATGTATTTGGATAGGAGATGAATATTGAAGAAAAAAAGTATGTAGAGAACTCTTATCACTAGAAAATATTTTTAATGAAGATGAAGATGACTATCATATGTATAATTTATCCTCTTCTAATAAATTCTAGTTGATAAGACCTTTTGATGAATAAATTATGTCATTGAATATAGTATTTAGTGTGCAATTCAAGATTAATTATAACTTGAGAATAAAGAATGATCAAAGGGGGAATAATATATCAAAAATCAACCTTCTTCTAAAGGTTATGAAAAGAATAAGGGAACTAATGTAGAGGTATCAAATAAGGGTATTGTTGACACTTCATGCCCCTTATATGGCCCACCAAAAAAAATGATCTAAGAGATCTTCCATGAGCCATCTTGCATGAACTATATCTTAAAACCCAAAAAATTGGCTATGAAAAAGTTTTAGACTTTCGAGATTTCACTTGTCTGCATACCCACATACCTTCTCTATCACTCCCAAACTTCTCCTCTCCATCACTTGCCCAAGTGTTTTAGGTTTTGGCCATTAGCCTTAACCCTTAACCCTTATCACTTCCCTTTCATAAGCCATAGTTCCTTCCCCCAATCACTGATGCCTTGATGAATCTTTCAAAAAATGACTAAGTATCAAAAGTTTGGACTTTAAGGATTGTCCTTTCTCCTTACCTCAAGCATTAATCCTTCCTCCTAATCCATGATCCCTGATATATCATTTTTGGCTTTTGGTGATCGAGCCTTCCTCTTATCTTTTGTCTTATCTTTACGATAAAACATGATGTTTCCTCTCAACCCCTAATCTCTGATGTCTTACCTTTAGCCTTTGGTGATCGGGTCTCCCTCATATCCTTTATCATATTTTGTGATAATGTGTAGGACTTCTCCTTGATCCCTAACTCTTGACATTTCTTTTTCCTCCACAATCTTCCAATCCTTTCAGCAACCTTCAAATATTTTGGCTTTCTTCCTTCCCTTCTCCCAACAAACATTAGGCTCGATGCTCAATGTTTGTAAGGTGATCTTTTGGGGATCATGGTTTTTGCATTCATAGTATGTGGTATACGGTAGCCCCAATATCTGATGTTTGATAGGGTTTCTCTTTAGATTATTGGGAATGTGTTGTTCTTCTCTCTAACCTTTTGACAAGCATTCTTTTGTAGGCTCGACACCCAATGTCTGAAGAGGGTGTTTCACAGAGACACCAACTATTTAATTCTCAATAGAGTGGTTGTTTCAGGCCTAAAATTTTGGTGATACTCTAGGATGACATTTTTTTTACTATAAACACCATTAATGCCCAATGACTCTCATCAAATGTTCAATCCTAGTTTCTAAGGTAGTGAAGAAGGAATTCAATGCTTTTGAGTGTGATTTTGGATAAGATAATCAAAACCCATGCTCATTTATTGCATGTAGGTGTCCCTTATGTTGATGATCATTCCCAAATCATGGCTTTCATGAGAGATCTCCATCCTTCTATAATTTCTCCAGTAGCAATCATGTGAAGGAGTGGGTGTTGAGTGTTGGTCACTCTTCTTCTTGGTAATGTTTCTTTTGGATTTATATCTTGAATATAAAGGAAATCTGTTTGCTCATTGTAAAGGGTTCTTCCTTGGTTTCTTTGTTAGACATGCAGTTTTTGCATTTTACAATTGTAAACAAGCTTGTGCCTCTATATTAATGAAATTTCTCATTTTACCTTTTCTCTTCTTGGATATATTATGTAAATCTCTTTTCCTTCATATTTGATTTTTTTCTTTTTATATTATGTGCATGCATGTTGTGTTAAAAATATTTGTAGCTATTAATTTGTGAATGTTTCTTTATTTTCAACATCTTGTCAAACCCTAATCTCCACATATACCTCTGGGACCTGGTTGAGTAGAGAACCGTGTAAGTATTTTGGCTACTTTCATTGATTTTTTGTGTCATTTCAATTAGGAAGAAAAATTTATTTCTTGGTTTATCACCTCCCCTTTCCCTTTTATTCTTTCTCTCTATCCATTTTCCCTTGTGAGCTATTAGAGTAGGGTTAGTGGTAGGATTTCATATGTTGTTTTGGACCAACACATCTGCACTTCGGTTAGAAGAGGAATTCAACCTTCTCTAGAAAATTTACCTCAATTTGAAAGGTCCCACACCTTGAGTTCATTTCCATTGTGTCATTGGAATGTTGAACTCCATGTTCAACAAGTTGTGATTTCATGTGACAAGAGTGTTTGGCACACCCAGTGGTACATAATTTAGTTATACCTAATTCATTCTAGTAAGTGGTGTTTTTCTTAGTAGATGTATTCATTAGAAATCATTCAAAGTACTTAGAAACTCTACAAATCCAAATCTGGGTGACTCTACTGGTATGCACCCAAAAATATTTGTTTGAGCAAACCTTTTTTCTTATTTAAAACCATTACAATAAATTTCCTAACTTTCCTTAATGCTCATAAATGCCAAGAAATGATAGAAAGTACATGTACACCCCTCTATATCATGAAAATTCCAACTTTACACTTCCCTACCAATAATATCAAGCTAGAAGTTCCACTACTTTTTCTTCACAAGCCTTGTTATAGTGGAATATCAATCCTTTTCAAATGGTTACCTCTCACCCACCCCTACTTAGCCTTATTGGTATCTTAAACGTTCCTATCAATAAACCCTAGAACTTAGTATTTTCCAAACCAATATTTTTACTCTCCTAGGCGACCTCAAAATGTTGATTGTGTGGAGATGAGTGAAATCAAAAGCATGTTGTTGGTCCAATTCAATAGGCATCTAGAAGATATCAAGAGTAATTTGCAGCATGAGGAGTTGGCCTATCAGGCCTACCAAAGGGAGCAAGAATATTTTCCACAACGAGAAGATCTTTTCCATCAAACTCATTTTCAAGAGCAAGAGATGGAGGCTTTGTGGACATATGCGCAACACATGGAGATTCAAAGAAGGCAACAAGAAGAGTGTATTACAAAGAATTTTTTCTAGGGAAGAGATAATGAAGCTATTTCTTGCTCAATCACAAATACCAGAGGCTCATTCAACCCCTTATGTCCCTAGCTTCAAGTAGGGACATCTTACAATACTGGACCAACATGGGTGATCCCACAATAATGGGTTACAATGCATTGACGAACAAAAATTGTTTGGGTGTTAAAAGAAAATAAAGGGGTTCACTCGAACAAGGAGTTCTATTGAACATCTTGTTGGAAGTGGATTCACTCTAAGAGGGGGGGGGTGAATTAGAGTGATATAATTTTTTACTTTTGACTTTGAAAGCACAATGAAACCTTTTACTAATTTTAACCCAATGTGCCAGATTTGTTTATGCAAGTGAACATTAACACTTTAGATCAGATTGACATGAAACTTGATGAACATTTACAACACATGTTAAAAGAATCATATGATATTGTTCAATCAATGTGTGAACAATCTTGTTTATACTTTTGAAACATAACTACAACTTTGCCCAATGCAGATTTAGCTTGCTTTATGGAAGGCTTTTTAAAATCGGACTTGAACAATTTTAACTTTGCATGACAAATTTGAACATTTTGAAATATGAACCTTTTGAACACACTAAAAGTATTAGAGCATTGACCAATTGAATGAACACATTAATGTGAAATAGAATGAGAGACAAAAATAACATCACATAACACAAAGATTTCCTGAGTGGAAAAACCCTCTTGGGGTATAAAAAACCACCTGTAAACTGATCCTTTTATTCATTCAAAAGAGCACCAACTTTGTTACAATGTGGAGCACCAACTCCATTACAATGTGGAGGACCAACTCCAATAACTTTTTTGAAGCACCAACTTCACAAGAGCACCAAATCCACTATGTTTTCAAAGTTTCAAAAGACAATTTATGATTTTCACTAATGCCCACTAAAATCTCTGTAATCAAATCAGAGATGTAAACCTTTTAAACTCTCTCTTTACCCATTTCAAATAAAAATGATATCACTATGATAACAATACTCTGATCAGACTATATTTTCTCACCCATACAAATTCTCTCAACTCCAATCCGAACAATGACTTAAATCCATGAATTTATACAATGTAATACAGTTAAAAATGGATTCCAATAACTGAAGAATCTTTTCATAACCATTTCTGAACAGTGAGTCTTTATTAATTAATCAGCCAACTTTCACAAACTGTTTCTCAAAGCTATGAAATGCAGTTAGGGTTCCATGTCATTTCAATTTAAAAAATAACCCTTAACAACTTCACAAATTCTGATTAAGAAAAAAAATGCATTTTAAATCTGATTAGTTTATAAACAAAAACTAACTAAAGCTATTGAGCCCGATAACAAACCATTCGAAATAAATTACAAAAGGATCAATAATACCTGTTCACAAATGTAGAGAACCAGAAATACCCATTACGGTGGCCAGAAAACATTTCCAACTACCTTCATAACTGACACCCAGAAGATCACACTATAACTCATCAAACTTCTGAACCTGCAACTAACATTTCTCATGGCAACAGTGTAGCTAGGGTTTCAAACCCATAAACTAGAGAAGAAAACAAAATGAGTTCCCTAAATTCTTTCGTTTCTAAGACTTTTGATGCCACATCAAAACACAATAACTTTTGAAGTCTGAAACATCATAATGAATGCAAGTCCACGGTCAAACATTTTACCATGGAGGTTGACACTATAATTGCATTGATAATTGCATAAGGAAGTGTCAATTATCACTTGATAAACATTATTCAAAGACTAATTATCTCCATAATAACAACAAAAATGATGAAGCATGATGACAACCATGTCATTTTAAATTTCCCTCTTCACAAGGTCGAAAGCCTTTTATCAACATGGTTAAAGACATTTTCTTTTGGAAATTGAGATGCCCGATTGAAAGGGTATGTGTAGGATCATGATGGGCCAAAAAGTGGCAATATCATGGGTATGTGGCTGACAACTTTTTTTTTACCCAAAATTGATGAAACAAAAAGGGTTTTTAAAGGAAATTCTCAGCTTTCCAAAAATATAAATTATGCTTTACTTTGAATTTAATAAGTAATTATTATTCATTTTCTATTAAAATTATGACTGAAGTCCTAATTGATAGGCTGATTGAAAAACATCTATAGATTTTAGACAATATCACATTTTTTGAATCCAAAATATGCATCACATTCTATGATTCACATACTATAAGATTAAAAAAATAAAAATTGAATTTCATGAAGTTTTGACCAAGTTAAGGTGGTCAGACATACAAGATTTTTATATTTTTTAAAAGTTGTAATAAAAAATTTATAATTAATTATTTACATGGTAAAAAATTACAAAAAAACATGCATCACATCGGGACATGAGTCCTCTACTTATCTCTAAAATCTTATAAAAAAATATTATCATTTTATTGTGGTTAGGGTGGTCAGACAGACACCTACTTATTTTTCCCTGAAATTTAAGTACTACTGCATTGAAATTTCAAATTTTCACCAAATTGATTTCTTTTTTTTTTAAACAAACCTAGTAGTTTAGGAACTACATTCAATTTTCTACAGATTCTATTTTTACATATTTTTGAAATAATATAGATGATTTATTCAAATTTTTACATCAAGTTTCCTAACTTTGATTTTTTTGATTTTATTGCCACTTAAGGGCTTGTTTTTTCCATGATGATCCTACACATACCTGAAATATGACTTTATTCAAAGTCATTTACCAAGCAAGTTAGCCAAAATAATGCCCAAAAAAACATTATAATATTGCCATAAATATTACATTCGAGCCATAGAGGTGACTTTTACAAAGTCACATGAAATCAACACTATGGTAAACAATGATCACCTTTAGAAGCTAATTATGAAATAAAGCCAATATGGAACACATGAACTGGATGAAGACTTCATATATACCAATCATTGTGTCCTAGCCAGTGACACCAAGATAATGTGAAAGAACCATGAAGATATGTAATGACAAAACCATCTAAAAAAAAACATAATAACCTCATATACCAATGATGCCAAATGAAATATCAAACTTAAGTGACAAGGAGAGCATTAATATAATTCTGATCCAATGTGCTATTTATCAAATAATGTGTCATAATCGTTGACACCAAAGAATTGTGTGATAGCCATGAAGATGAAGAAATAATCAAATGAATCTTGTCAATGATGCCATGATCAACTTGATAATAAGCAATTCAAATAATATACCTGATATGCAATAAAGAAGTGCCAACCTCTCCAAATGAAATGTCTAAATGATACCAATTGTGTATGCCATGTAACCAATACCAATCACCAAGATACCAAGCCAATCCTATGATCTTTGAAGCATGATAGGAAATGACCATCAATCTGAACTTGTCCAAAGCACCATTTGTGTATTTGTCATCAAGGACAACCTACTAAAGGGTGAGAAAAACAATCTTCCCCTTTGTCCTTGATGGCAAAACACAAATCTCTCTCCCGCTTTTTGCATCAAAGACAAAGGGTAGAAAAAAAATGTGCAATGCCTCAAGTGGATGTATATACCCATATATGTAACATATGAACATGCTGATATCATAGCAAGAATAACAATATGTCCTTTCCAAGAATCTCAATCCATATCATCAACACCAGAGCGAAGGAAACATAATATTATAATGCAACAAACCCAATTGTCAAAATGATACCTGAAGATTGAAGACCTGTTACTTTGGAATTTTCTTTGTCATCAAGGATTGAAGACTAGATACTTGAACATACCAACTTCTTTATCATGTTAAACTTCATCCTCCATTGTCTCCAAAAGAAAATTTGATTAGTACGGATACATTGATTCACAAGAACATCTAAGAGGCTTTTCACCAAGATGCTTCCAAGACAAACCATTACATCCAAAACTTAAGCATCCATAATATGCTCATTTAAAACAAGAAAGCAAAAAGAACCAATAGCATATAATGATCTAGAGCATTAAAAGTGGACAAACAATCTGCTAAAGTAGACCAATGGATCATGACAATGCATTACCAATTCTCATTGCATCTGCTTACCAATGGTAAACACAATGTTACATGATTAACAATAACAACAAAAAAGATATTATGAGCTTCTCCTCCTAATGAGATTGTCATTGGAAAATTATTTCAAGCACAGTACTGTCATAAAAACATGATACTATCACAATGTCACAAGCACTTGCATAAGCAAATCTCAAGATATTCTTACTAATATAATGTCTTTGAGTGAATTTCCATAACTCTTCATAACTACTGCAAGATCTTATCATTTATTGTTCATGAATTCTAATCATCATTGCACACTGTATGTATGCCAACTGTACATTTTCCTACATAAATCTGCATATTCAACTTTTCTTCCCCATTTTTTACAAAAAGATAAAGGTCAAAGATCACCAAATTCCTTCCCAAGAACACTAAACTACTTGTACATGGACACAAAACAAAATTAGATCTATGGAGACAAACACACTGTATACAAACACTCTGCAGCAAGATAATCATTAGGATAATAGTCCATTAGCAAAATCCCCACTGTAGATTGCCTATAAGAATTACTACAACCCTTGAATTGATATTGTCATGCTTGAGTTACTAACTTTGAGAGCGTACTGTTGGATATTATTGCTATAAAAACACTATCATTAATACCTGTTGTCAAGCAACAGTTAGCATTACTCTACCTTTCTAGAGCCATATAATACTGACAAATAGTGTTTGAATTGGCAAAGGCACTGTCCATTAGCAAAGTGAATTATCCTTGGAATTAGTGCTACTATAAGACCAGTTCATAACGAAAAAGAATCTGTTATTAGCAAGCATGAATACCACTAGAAAATCCAGATGCAGAATAATGGTATTTGTGGAAAGAATTCTACTTTCAATAATTCACTGCCATATCACTTATACAAGTATAAATATCACTGTTTCTAACATACTATAATAGAAACAAGTATGGGTGCCACTGTATCAAGCATAAGTAATTACATCAAATCAACAAATCACCAAGACCAATGTACAAGACAAGCTATACTAATTTCATAATTCCATTGAATTCACTATCGCCCCCTGTGTCAAAACACTTGTCAATGACCAAATCTCCTTGGTCCAAAAAGAACTCATCTACTATCACTATCCTTAAGTATTGTTCTCATGAACACACAATCAGATAAACCTCATGAAAACACATTTTAAGTTACAATGATGATTCAAGGCAAGTAAGCTCCTTCAAAGCAATGTACTTCCCTAATCACCAAAAATTCACATTTATAGTTCTGACAGAGAAGACAGTGCTGCAATACACTAATCTGTTGGCATAAGTAAGATACCACCAAACACTTACTCCTTGAAGTATACCAAAAAAAAAACATTGTACACTATCACAAGAGTGTTGTCACGTCAAGATTTGTCTAGCACGAAATAATGACTTTGTATGATATCATTGTCATTATACGATTGTAGCAAGATCATGTACCTCTTTCTAAATAAGTAAATATCACTCTTTAAAAGTGGTGTTTACTGTTAAAAACTAGTTATTGAAGGAGATGGAAAGAAATGCAATTTGATTCCAATTTTTTTTTTAAATATATATTTAGAATCTATAGAAAAAATGTCACAAGTCACTAGTTTGCATCAACTTCAAATTCCTAATGGTTTAGTAGCTTTAGGTGTTTAAAAGTGAAGATTTAGTTCAAAATGTTCATTTCAATGTCAAGTTTGGCCAAAAAGTGTAACCCACTATTGTGGGATCAACCACATGCTAAAGAGGAGGTTTGTAAGTACAAATTTCTAAGTTTCAAGAAATATAAGCCTCTTGAAACTTCCAATAAGCCTCATAAACCATCATGCAAATCTCCTATGCTAGAGATTCTAATTATTAAGATCCTTCATCCCTCATAGGAGCCTGTACCTATTCAGGCTCGGCCTATTGTTCCATATAAATAACCCCCTCTAGAACCCTAACTAGCTTTTCAACATCTTTCTGATCATTTTTATTTTCCTAATACTATGTAAGTTTACAAAGGTGGCCCTATTGTTTGGAAATCCAGTTGGTCAGAAGAACAAAAGAGGGATATGTTTCAGGTAGAAAAGGAGTAGCATGTTGTTTGTAAGCCTTCATATGCTCCAAAGAGTGAATTTTTTAACCCACTGCAAGAAAAAGTTGAAGATGACCAATTACAATAGCAAAGAACTAAGGAAGTGGAGAATGATGATGAAGTAGAGGGGTATGTGTAGGATCATGATGGGCCAAAAAGTGGAGATATGAAAAAATTAGCATTTTGCATTCACCCAAAAATGCGAAAATCCCAAGTTGACTTTTTTTGGGTTGGGTGTCAATACATTGCTCCAAAGCAATGACCAAGCCAAAGTAACACATCGGATATCTGATTTGAGTCGGGTAATATATACCCATCCACAACCATTTTAAACCATTTTAAACCATAGTGACAGTGACTTGAGGTGTATCCAATATCATATTTGAGCTGATATCTTATTTGTAAGGTAAGTTTTTGGCTTTTTTTTTGTTTTAATTGATTTTTGTATTAGTTTTGTATAATTTTAACTAGTTTTTAATGATTTTTTATTAAAAACTAGGGTTTTTTACAATAATTTCATTTATATTGTGTAATTTAAATTAGATTAAGTTTTGAACTTCAATCAGGTATTATGGCTAAGAATCAAAACCCACAAATTCCAAACTCTCCACCACCTCCGTGCACATCAATTGAAGAGTTAATTGGTGAAAAATTGGAGCAATTGAGGGTCATTTGTGATGTTTATAAGACAATCCCTCGATTATCCCATATGAAAAACACACTGAAAGAAATAATTAAAAATATAGAAACCCTCTCCACCTAACATTATTCCATTCATTCATGAGGAGAAACCATGAGGGAATATTACTCATGTGGATAGTCTTACGAAGAGGTGAAAGGTCTTGAAATAACAAAATCCCAAATAGCCTCTTTATTTGTTAACCCTCACACCAGTCTGCCAGTTAATATTAATAAACCAAAACTTTCTATAAAATGGTGCACGAATAAGGACATTGTAGATAACTTTTGGGATCGTTGGTGGATGGTTTTTGATAAACCACCCAACAACAATATTGATGTACCATTTTACTTTATTAAAAAATTATATGCTGAGTTTGAGTTAGGGAATCATGTCAATTACTTTGACATTAAACCATTCTAGGGCATCGGTGGAGGTATTCCCCAAGATAGACCAAGGGCAGTTAGAGTATTCCAACGCCCATATGTTCCCCCTCCCCTTTCTCAGCCACCTCCAGTACATCATCCAGATATTATCGAGGATGCAGCCACACAGACTATTCAAGATATTCACTCTTTGAGTGATCTTTTGATTTCCCATATTGCTATATTAGCTTAGCCACATGCCGGTGATGTTGGCAATGGATCGAGTGCTACTGCATCATCCTCCTCAAGTCCACATAGCTGTGTGCCACATACTTGCACTATGTGCCACCAGACATGCTTAGGTCCTCTTATACAACCCGTTGAGCATCCCTTGGACACTGTTGTGACCTCCATGATGTGGACATTATAGGAGATCAAATGCATGGGATTGGAGCCCACCTTGTAGAGTCCTCTCCTGCTAGAGAGGAGGACTTTGGAATAGTTACACAAGTAAGATTTAAGTTGTATATTCATTACTTGCATTTGTTTTTAAATGAATATTAATAACAGATAGTACCAAGTACTAATATTCATTTACATGGTCTATTTAATAGTTGATGTCTGAGGAGTAGCTTACACAGGTTACTGATAGTATCCTTAGGGCCATTTCATTTGGCCTCGACATGCACACAGTATATATTTGCGCACTCACTCGTTTACATTTTTTTATTATATACCTGCTTGTCATATGAATTGTCATTAATGAAATTATATATTAACTTATATGTTTATCTTATTTTCCTCTTGTAGGAAACACCTAGTGCGAGCGAGGTGCAGCATTTTCTAGACTATGGAGGTGCAATGGTAGATAAGGGAAATGTAATTGAACTCAAATTCAATTGAATTAATATTTTTAAGATCTTATAGTGATTATAGATACATTGACATAGATTGGTAGTTTCATATACATGTCATTTTTATGTATAGGTGGTTATGATCTACACATCCTTATTGACAAGTGTCACAATTCTTGAAGGAGTAGGTGTTGGAACACATCAAGGAGTAGGTGTTGAAACACCTCAAGGAGGAGGTGTGAAAACACTTGAAGGAGATAAAGAAAAAGAGATGCCTAAAGAGGTATGTGTTTATTTTATTTTGTGTTTGGTATATATGTTCCTATTACCAACAATTGTATGCTAACTTGTATCAATTTTATGTTTTTGTTCACATATATAGATTTAAATTTCAAAAATTGGTTTGATTGGTTCTTTGAGAGGGGCATATTCTAGGAATCCTGACCCTTTGAAGAGACGTATATATGAGGTAATCAATATTTCAATTTTAGAGTTCAATTATAATTCAATGTATATTGATTTTGATGTTAATTATATAATATAACTAATCTCAATTTTGGTTTGAATTTTTCTTATGCAGCTACCTTCAAAGCCAAAGAGTGATTCAAAGAGGCTCCATTTTGATGATCCACTAGTAGTTTAGGATGAGATAGACATTTTGGCATCTATATTTTGAATAGATATCGAGATGGCATATGCCACATTTTGTAAAACTTTGTTTGAGTTGGCATTGATGTCATTTTTGTATATGGACATACACTTTATTATTAGATAATTTGACATACAGAAGTTGAGAATCGAAATAATTTGTTCCTCATGTGCATGTTTAAACTCTTTGAAAATTTAATCTTGAGCAATGGTTAAATATCAATTGATATACAATAGCATAAAAAATATTGGTTATATTATATAGTTCACAATCAAAAATAATGAATAATGGTTAAATTATATCATAAATTGCTTAGATATATTATATAGTTTAAACAACTTTGAAGACAAGAATAATTGTAAAGTTTAACATTTAACTTTAAAGTTTAAATACACAAATGTCATTGTCTCACACTACATATTTAATATTTGATGAAGTGACAGGGACGTCCTCAACTATCCAAACTCAAATTCACTAGAAGAAATCAAACTTTCAATCTTCAATCCCTAACAAGGGTGATTGCTCCACAAGTTCCACAATTTAGACCTGCTCACCTAATAGTTGTCCAAACCTCTATTTTTGATCTCAACTCTCAAACTATATAAAAAACTTGTAGACTATGCACCTTTTTGAGCAGCCATTATTCCCAACCCAAACATACCAAGAAAGATCATATGGTCACTTTGGACCAACTCCTCACAAACTAAGCTCTTACGCTAAAAAGAGCTCCAATTAGCCCACTTTTACAAAGGAACACACCTCCAAACTTGCTACCAACCCAAGATATCACTAGGAAGACCTTAAACTACCTCCAAAACCACAACTTCTCCAAATTTTGGTTCAAAACTCGCCTTCTAGAGTCCCATTCCTTGAAACACTCTTTTTTCACAAAATAGCTAAGGGTTTATTGAAAAACCCATCTCTTGACCACATACAACCTTGAAACCAATTCAAACATTCTCTATTTAGCCTACACAAGCTTAAGAATCCTTAAAATTATGTTTCTCCCAAACTTTACCCACTTTTACACTCTAAAACCTCACTTTTCCATTCAAAAACCCTCTTTTCTCAACTAGGGCTTGATGCCCAAACATACAAATGACCTCCCCTACCTTTGCAACCTTCTATCTCATCAAAATTCACATGCTCACACTATTTCTAGCCTATTCTAACTTGTTCTCAAGCAATTTCTTCTTTTCACCACATCTAGCCTTGCTTTTAAGGCCTAAAACTGTATGTTTCCACTAGGGCAGTGTGGAAAACCTCCTCAAATAACTTTTCCAACACTAAATTCTTCCTCCTACACCTACACATACTCCAACTAGGCCTATTCTACTGAGATATAACAAGTACAATAGGTGAAATGGCCTATTTCATCATATTACCCTCTCAAACCCTTGATTGAGCAAATACAGACCCATTTACAGAAAACTACCTCTAAGTTGCTTGGAACTCAAAGTACTTCCAGAAGAATCGATTCAAATCAAAGTTAATACAGTCCTACATCTGATCCAATCACTGTTAGAAAAAGATATGTCTGCACGAATTTGTTTAGAGCCTTGAATCCTCATAAAACAATGCAAAAATCATAAAATTACTGATCATTTGGAGTCATTTTGGAAGTTTGTGGGTTGTTTGGGTAAAAGATGTAAAAAATTGCCAGATGTTGTCAATGTTGTCAATGAAAACTTTTCAATTGTAATGATTTTTTTTAAAATGTTGTTAAAAGTTAGATGGAGTTCAATTGGAGGCTGAAAAATACTTGTAAGGGCATAAATAAATCTTGTAAAGATGACCTCAAGGTTGGGGAAGTTGAAAATAAGAATGTGCATCTTTAAGGAAGAAGATTTTTGTGTTTTTCCAGCGTCCTGTGTTGTTTTTTTATTTTGTATGGTCTGTATGGAATTATTATGATTTTCACATGTGTGGCATGGTTAGATAATTGAGTTAGCTTTCAAATGCCTTTGGTTTGGTCAAACTTTATGGAGATTTGAATAAGTTATTGTAATTATACCACTGGTAGCTTGGAAGTTGTTTTTTTTTTGCAACTTTTGTTATGCAACTCGTATGACTAAATCGACAATTCCAACACATTTGGATGGGTACATTTAGGTTAGATATGGTCCCCTTTCACACCCAAACATGCTGAAGCAGTCCGACCTACGTTCAACTATCGAAATCCCTTAAGAGTCCAAAGTACTGCAAAAGGGAAGCAATCTTTGATAGGTTGTTACTCAAAAATTGTGATGCCTACAAAAAAAAATTCTGAGGCTATGAGATTTTTTTGGGCCCCTCTACAATAACCTCTCTCGGTTTTTGCTATCTCGGAGGTTTTTTCTCGTGGTGACGATTTTTCAGTTGAAGGAAAAGTTGTCAAATGCAAGCAATGTAAAGTTGCAAATTGGTGCAACTTTCATTCTGCAACTTGTATGACCAAACAAACTATTCCAACATGTTTGAATTAGTACTTTTACGCTAGGGATGGTCCTCTTTTGCACCCAAATATGCCGAATTACTCAGAGCTACATTGGACTGGCGATTTCCCTTAAGAGTCCAAAGTGCTAAAAGGTGGCAATATTTAAAGGGTTATTTCTTGGAAACTATGATGCTTATAGACTCTCTATCTGAGGCTATGGGATCATGTTGGGACCCTCTACAATAACCTCTTTTTGTTTTTTCTATCTCGGAGGCATTTTCCCATGGTGACGAGTTTTTAGTTGAGGAAAAAGTTGTCAAATGAAAGTAGTGTAAAGTTGCAAGGTGATGCAACTTTCATTCTACAACTCATACAACCAAATAAACTGTTCCAATATGTCTAAATGGGTACGTTTACACTAGGGATGGTCCTCTTTTGCACCCAAATACACTGAATCACTTCGAGCTACGTTGGACCAACGATTTCCCTTAAGAGTCCAAAGTGTTAAAAGGTAGCAATCTTTGAAGGGCTATTTATCGAAAACCATGATGCCTATAGACTCTTCGTCTGAGGCTATGGGATCATGTTGGGACCCTCTACAATAATATCTCTTGGTTTTTGCTATCTCGGAAGTGTTTTTCCATGTTGACCAATTTTTAGTTAAGGAAAAAGTTGTCAAATGCAAACAATGTAAAGTTGCAAAGTGTTGCATCTTTCGTTCTGCAAATCATACGACACAATGGATTGTTCCAACACATCTGGATGGGTATTTTTATGCTAGGTATGATCCTATTTTGCACCCAAATATGTTGAATCACTCTAAGTTACATTAGGTTGGTGATTTCCCTTAAGAGTCCAAAGTGTTAAAAGGCAACAATCTTTGAAGGGCTATTTCTCAGAAACTGTGATGCTTATAAACTCTTTGTCTGAGGCTATGGGATTGTGTTGGGACCCTATACAATTACCTCTCTCAAAATTTTCTATCTCAAAGGCATTTTCCCGTGGTGATGAGTTTTCAGTTGAGGAAAAAGTTGTCAAATGCAAGCAGTGTAAAGTTGCAAAGTGGTGCAACATTCTTTCTGCAACTAGTACAACCAAACAGACTGTTCCAACACATCTGGATGGGTACGTTTATGCTAGGGATGGTCCTCTTTTGCACCCAAATATGTTGAATCACTCTGAGCTACATTGGACTGATGATTTCCCTTAAAAGTCCAAAGTGCTAAAAGACAACAATCTTTGAAGGGTTATTTCTCATAAACCACGATTCTTACAGACTCTCTGTCCGAGGCTATGGAATCATGTTGGGATCCTCTAATATAACCTCTCTCATTTTTTTCTAACTCAGAGGTTTTTTGCTATGGTGATGAGTTTTCAGTTGAGGAAAAAGTTGTCAAATGCAAGTAGTGTAAAGTTACAAAGTGGTGTAACTTTCATTTTGCAACTCGTACAACCAAACGAACTATTCCAACACCTCCGGATGGGTACGTTTATGCTAGAGATGGTCCTCCTTTGTACCCAAATACGCTGAATCACTCTGAGCTACATTGGACTAATGATTTCCCTTAATAGTCCAAAGTGCTAAAAGGTAGCAATTTTTGAAGGGCTATTTCTCGAAAACCATGGTCCTTATAGAAACTCTGTCTAATGCTATGGGAACGTGTTGGGACCCTCTACAATAATATATCTTTTTTTATATATGTCTAAGGCGTGTTCCCATGGTGATGAGTTTTTAGTTGATGGAAAAAGGGTCAAATGGATGCGATGTAAAGGTGCAAAGGGGTTTAGAGTTCATTTTGTTCCTCGCACGAGTAAGTAAAAAAGTGATTCATTTACTCAAATAAACTTAAGTCATGAACTACACACATGAATACAAAGTATACAAATTAAAACACGTAGGTCATAAATTATACATTAGAATACTCAAATACACTTAAGTCATGAACTACACACATGAATACAAAGTATACGCATTAAAACATCTAGGTCGTAAAGTATACATTTGAATACTCATAAGTGACAAAGATACACAAGTTGTAAAGTATACACTTGAATACACAAAGTGTACACAATATGCATAATATTATCATTGAATAATTGCTATGAAATAGAGGTTTTACAAAATTCCACATAGGCATACAACAAACGACCCTAATACATAGTCATTTCCTAGTAGGGGAATAGAGCATGCATTGCCTTTGTGATCGACATAGTCTTCTACAAGAGTAGCATGTTGAAATTTTGGAGTGAAAAGCATCTGTACAAACCATCAAGGTAGTAGTTAAATTACATACAATAGAAAAGATGCTTAGAATAACCAATCTATATTATTATAAATTACCTAATTGATGATGAAATGGTAATACAGACTATTAAAGATGCTTACAATAACAAATCTATATTATTGTAATATGTCACATACCTCTCCCAAAGGATCAAAGTTGGCTATTGTTGCAGTAGGTCCATGATCAATCATGCCAGAAATATCACAATATACTTCAAATGAGAAATTTATATTACTACAATAGAAAAGATGCTTAGACTAACAAATCTATATTATTCTAAACAACCTAAATGATGATGAATTGGTAATGAAAACTATAAAAGATGCTTAGAATAACCAATCTATATTGTTCTAAATGAACTAATTGATGATGAAATTGTAATGCAAACTATAAAAGATGCTTACAATAAAAAATCTATATTATTGTAATTTGTCGTATACCACTCCCAAAGGATCAGAGTTGGCTATTGTTGCAATAGGTCCATGATCAATCATGCCAAGAATATCACAATATACTTCAAATGAGAAATATATATTGTCACAATAGAAAAGATGCTTAGACTAACAAATCTATATTATTCTAAACAACCTGAATGATGATGAATTGGTAATGTAAACTATAAAAGATGCTTAGAATAACCAATCTATATTATTCTAATGAGGTATTGTCCTCTTTCACAGGTGTAAGGTAGATTAAAAGTACAATAAAAGAATCATATTAATCATTGTGAGAGTATAAAAAATATCAGTATTAAAGACACCTGCATTGCAAGAGTATACAAAATATCAATATTAAATAAAGAACACTAATGAACTTAAGCATAATGAACCTAAGCATTGTACCTTCCATTCTTGAATATGCTATTCAAGTGTTCCTGAAGGGTCATCTCTTTGCTTAAGATTATCCAATAGTGCTTCATGATCAGCATTACTAAGTGTCCATAGTTGTTTTATCTTTGGCTTGAAATGATGCTTCAATAACTTAACATTTGTTGCTATAACAAGGTGTGAATACATGAGAATGATTTTATGTTTCTTGTAGTCTTCAAATGAAGGTATGCCATTCTTTCTAATCATGTATGCTCATAACCAAGTTCCTGCAACCACAACTAAACCTGTAGGATACACAAACCCATCATCATCTTCCATTGGTTGTGTTAGCTTATGCTTTACCCGCGCACATCGAGCCAACCAATAGTCTGATTGTTGGAAGAATGAGTCGGTTATCTATATGTTTTCATTGATGTCACCATGTTGGTAGCTTGATCTAGTGCTTATAACTAACTTATCTTCTCTAGTGGTAGATCCTGTATTTTTGGTGCACTCTCTGGTATTCTAGTCCACATTTCTTTGCAATTGGTAATTTTTGTTTGTGGTTTTGGGAAATTGCTTATGAATGTTAAAGGCATACATGATTAGGTTATTTTGTGCAATGGTGCTCGTGTGATGAAGTGACATTATTCTGTTGATTGCATTGAAGACTATTCCTGGTCGACTTGTTAAGTTAATTTGATATGTTATGAAAACTTATGTGTGATCTATTTCTTAGTCTGAGCCAACATAATGTAGCATGCTAGTATTTAAATTTCATTTTGAAGATATTTTTTGATCTATTGCATTGACAAGTTGATATCTTTTATAAATTAAAATTGCATCTAATTAGGACAACCTACTTGGTGCTTGCAATGGAGATTGGATATAAATATATGGCGAACAATTTTTTAAAGTAGTAGAAGAGAGACAACATAGAAGAGATAGAAGAAATAGTGAGCGAATAATGAATGTGAAGGTGTGATCAGAAAGGCAGTTGTTGATGTGAGAATAAGTGAAGAATGAAGGGTATAAAGTTTGAATATTGAGCATCTCTGAAACTATATCAGCACATGATAGGTGCATCTTTCCAGTTCATTTTTTGTTGTAAAGCCTTATTTTGTTTTGTATAATCTTGTGTAGGAAATGAGTCTCCTTGTTGGACAGTGATTCCTTTTTGTAGGTAGTGAGCATTTATACTTGGGCAGTGATTCCTTCTTTTTGGTAGTGAGATTGTTTGAAAATACTCTATAGTGTGAGTTAACCCTCACTGTGGTTTTTCCCTTATTGGGTTTTCCACATAAAAATCTAGTGTTCATTGTGTTGATTTACTTTCTGTTATTTGTGTTTCATGCTCATATTTAATAATAAAATAGTGTGGTTGAAGAATTAATAAGTGATAAGGTTTTAAGTGTGAATTTGTGTGACAATTGATTCACCCCCCCTCTCGGTTGTCTTGTGCATGTTTAACAATTGGTATCAGAGCATTGGTTCCTTCGTGAAGAGCTTAACTGCTTGAGGAGGATCCTGAAGGCCAGTTGAATGGATGATAAAGGAGAGCTCTGAATTTCTCTTGAAGATATTGATAAAGTGGAAAGAGAAAATAGAGATTTGAAAGAGAATCTTTATGAAGCAAATGAATGTGTTCAAAAACTGAAGGAACAGTTGAAGAAATTTAAGGAAAGACACAGAGAAGTAAGTGAATAGTTGAAACAAGAGATAATTGGACTGAAAGTGACAGTAGAAGAGAAGAAGAGGATTGAAGAATGTTTGAATACAATGGTACATAACAAGTTTGATGAATGTTCTAGACTCGAGCAGGAGATAGTAAACTTAAGAGTGGAACTAGAGAAGGCTAAACTCTTTGAAAATAATTTCAAATCTAGCTTTGGTAAACTTGAAGAACTTCTTACAGGATAGAAACCATGTAAAGATAAAGGTGGTTTGGGAGTCGATACCAGTGAAAGTTCTAAAGATGTGAAGAAGAATCAAGGAAAGAGAAAGCAAAGAAGGAATTTTGCAAGAAGACCGATTTTGAGATAGCCTAATGCATAGAGGTACCCCTCTTTCGATGGTGTTTTTTTTTTCCTTTAACAAATATAGTCATAGAGAAACTAAATGCAGGAGCAGGATGAACAAGTTTTTTGGTTCTCTTTCTGGAAAATGTTTTGAATGTGGGAATATTGGACATAAGGCTACAGAATGTAGATCTCAAGTAATAATGATCAATTGGGTAATGAGGAATAGGTTTAATGAAGGCAGAATGAATCAATCCTTTAATAGCTACTACTATACTTGTAATAAATTTGGACACAGAGAAAATTAGTGTAGATCGAGGAATAATGGAGGATAGATTAATCATAAAAGTGTGGTCTATTATAACTGCAACAAACTTGGACATGTTTCAAGAGCTTGCAAGAATAAGAAAGGAAAGAAGTCTATTCTGAAAGAGAAGAGTGAACTGGTAAAGAAGATTGACAAAGAAGAGATGAAGCAAGAGATGGATAAGATATGGAAGAAGAAAGAAGAAGAAAAAAATAAGACTCCTAATGTGTCTATGCCCTCATATGGTATAGATGACTTCTTCAAAATTTAGACCTAGCATGGTCTTAGGGGGAGCATTATCAAAAGAATATAAAAAAAAAACCCTGGAAGAATGGCATGTCAGAGGTTGGCACATAGTTGGAATGTAAAGAATGATTATTCAGTGGTTTTTTAAAAAGAATCAGAGAAAAATATATTGGTATGAGGATTTGTGGACCGAATTAGGCCTTTCTATGATAAGAAGACTGCTTTTAACAACTTTTTGGTGTCTACTATATTTAATGTGTTTTAGGGTAAGTTTGATGGTGTATAAGATGAAGTTTGCAAGTATTTTTGGTTAAATCATGCTCTTGAAGAGCTTGAATAGAAGCCTACAATGATCTTGGAGCGAGCCTGAAGCATTTTTGAAAGAATTCAAAGAGATTATATCAGGTAATCTTGAAAGCTTTTCTCTGATTGCAAAAGGAAAGAAGAAAATCAAAAAAGGTTCATTGAATTTCAAGAAAACATAGCTATGGATAGTGTATCATGTGGTGTTACCCCTCTAAAGTTGAAAAGTGTCAAATTAGAAGAATACGATCATAGGAAAATGAAAGGAATTGAACTAAGGTTGAGAAAAGTTGAATTATAGAACATAAAAACCCTAGGGATGGATTTATGGAGTGAATTTTGTGGATTACAGATAAAGAGGTTATCTTATTCTTGTTGAATTGTTTCAAGGATGGAAGCATTTTTTTGGAAAAACCCTATTTGATCTCAAAGGAAGCAATTGAAGCTATCACTAGATTATTCAACATTGGAGAACTCCCTAGAAAGAAAATTGTGAAGTATAAATATGTGGAGGAGTTGATTGGCATAAGTAGAGACCTTCAAGCTCTATAGATTGATACACTCATTGATTTGGTTTTTAGTTATGTTGCGTATGGTATTTCATACAAAATTTATTTCAGAAACTGTGAAAGTTCAACTTCGGCTATTGTCATACATGTTGCCCACATGATGGTTAAGGAGAATAGACAATTTGATTTATGTAGCTTGTTACTTGAGAATTTGCTTGAAATTTTTTGAATGTCATTGGTTGAGAATTATCCCTTCTATTTCGGATCCTTGTTGGTGTGTTTGGTGTTTTACTTTATGAATTCTCTACTAGGAAAAGATAATGTGATGTGGGAATCTGGTATCCCTATTGGAAACAAAATTTATAGATATCTAGAGTCTTTGGAAGATAATGTAAACATGTGTAGATCATATTTCTCATCTTTGAAAGCAAACCCTTGCTCTAGTATATCTACATCAAGTTCATTCAAAGTGGGCTCTTCCTTGGGAAAAAGAGAATTGGAGGTTGTTATCAGTGATTCCCCTCCAACATTAAAAAAGAGAAAAGAGATAATTGAAGATATCATTGACATTTCAGATGAGAAGAACAAAGAATATTTGACTAGAATTGAATCCCCAACCCTTTTTGAGACTCTCCAAAATAATCATGTGACCACTAAACTGGTAGGATTGCATCTCTGTTGACTCAAGATTTGTCGGATCACTGACAACCATAGCATCATGTGCTTCCTTCAATGCATTAAGCATTGTCTCCATTTTAGGACCAATTAGTCCTCTAATCTCACATACCCTTTCAAAAATTATGTCCTTTTCATGCTTCAAACTTTTAATTTTTTCAAGAAGGGATATGACTTGACCTTCTTGCTTACTCACAAAAATGGTTAGAGGATCAAAGGTTTGAGAAATATCTGCTAACTATTTCTCATATTCCTTAATTTTCTTCTCAGTGACCTCAGTGAATTTTGACAAGGATAAGCATGACTTTTAGATATTTCCACCCTCAAATAATGCAGCTTGAATGTTCTTTTCATAGGTAGCTAATAATGCTTTATCATTACCAATCATACTCCTCAATCTACTGAACCCGTTTGCATCAAATTCTTTATGAACCTTATCCTCGGCTGACTTTTCAAGAGACTCAAAGTGAGTACTTACAAAGTTGATGAGTTTCTTTAGCTAACCGGAGGGAGAATCAGATGAGTCCTTGACATGTGTTGGCATGATCTTCTTCAAGATACCGGATGCAAGACTTAGTAGTTCATTTTCCTTAATGTGAGATTTCAATATCTCCTCCCTTGCCTTGGCCTGAGCAAATGATGCTACCTTCAACTTCTGAATAGGAGATAGAGTGGCCAAGTTGATAAGACCTTCAACCAATTCAAGGTAAAACTCCTCATGTTGTTCTTCTAAAAACTCCTTTACTGCCTTTGCAGCGTCTCTTTCTTCTATAGCAACCTTCTTTGCTTCATCCTTCTTTTCTTCAATCACAGATTCTTTCTTGGATTTGGGAATCTCTATTTCTTCAACTGACACATCTTTAGGAGCTTCAGTCTCCATGGTAATTTTAGTATCATGCATATCTAGAGGATTTTGAGTATCCTCAATTGTTTCTTCTTTCACTTCATCAATTTTTAGACCAGATGGAACATCTTCATCATGAGTTTCTTTAGAAACAACATTATATATGTTCTTCAACAGAACTACCTTAAGAATTTTCTCAGTGTCTTTTGCTACATCCTCAGTCTGCCCGATCATAAGCTTATTCACCCTTAATTTTCTCTTAAAATCCCTTTTAGCATCATTGAGGATCTTCTTCATTTCTTCTATTGGCATTACTAGAAATAGATCAGCAAGGATGAATTCTCTCATTTGTTCATCTTCAGTTCTTTCATTTACTCTCCTCATTTCTAAGACTTCATATAACCCTTTAGGTAACTCTAACATTATTTCTATGAGAGTCATATTGAAAAAATTGAAATATTTTGTTGTGGCTTCTTCAAGAGTTCTCTAACCAACACTATCGAAAGTGTCATACCATTCAAAAAGTGGTTTAAGATTACCATCCTTAATTAAATATTTTTCTACTTCCTCTATAGTCAAACCTGATCTATCATTTTTCACCTTTTTCTTTGCTTTCTCTTCACTGGAGGGCTTTTCCTTAGAGACCTTTGATTCCTTTGTGCCCTTATGCTTGATTTCTCTTACCTCTTCATATGATTCAGTTTATTCATCATATTCAATAGCAATATAGACTCTTGTGCTTTTATCCTTCTTCATTTTTCCTTCTCTCCCAGGTGTCTTGACTTGAGCTTTTATTGGGCTTGATTTCTTTGTAGGACTAGATGAGAGTGCAGAGCTCCTTGTATATCTAGATCTGGCAAAGGATGCTATCAGTCTAGCTGACTCAATTCTAGCAGGCTCTTCTTCTTCAACTCTTTCTCTTTTCTTCATAGCTTCCCTTACTACTTCAACTGATATGTCGATGCTTTCTGCAAAAGCTTCAACTTCATTTCTCACCTTCCAAACTATCACAGGCTTCTTCAGTTGTGCATGTACTTGCATATTCTTCTCTTCAAAGGTACCAAACCTTTCTTCTATTGGATCCCAAGGTTTACTCAACAAGTGTTGGGCATACAACTCCAAAAATGTGTTCTTCAACCTCATATCCCATAGGCATTATCCGAACTATTCTAGGTTTTGCTACTGCCATCAAGCACTAATCAATGTCAACCATGAAGAAAATAGTGTCCTTATATTTTTCCACAATAGATTTAGGAATCCTTTCCCTTCCTTGTATTTCACTCTAAAAGTTTTTGAATTAACTCTAGATAGCAGTTTTCCTTGCTTTGCTATCACCAATTCTATATAAGATGTCTCTTTGAACAAATACAGGTTTTTCACCTTCCCATTGCACTTTACCAACTCCTGGAACTTCATTAATGAAGTAGAAGAATAGACATAACAACATATTTCTATAGTTGAAAGAGTTCTTCTTGTCCTTGATTTTACCAAGATTTTCAATTAGTTGGCCCCTGAGTAACTCACATAATTCATATTCTACATTTTCCTTGATCATTTGATAAGTTGCATAGATTACAGTATTGAATACAAAGTTATCCTGGTTGGAGTGATAGATTTTATATCCAATAACCAGAGAAGCAAATATTATATCCAATTCAATGATGTCATTAATTTTCATGGCTCTTTTTTTGAAAACGAAATCGATTGCCTCAGTGACTATTTGGTTCTTCACAACTTTCAATGTGGGCAACCCACCAGATGAATTCAGACTAGTAACAATGCTTATAGCTTCTCTTGTGATCTCGAAGGGCTGATTTAACCACATGATTTCAGCATGCACTCGACTCATTATGTATTAGACCCATTCATTTTCATTGAACACAAGAAACTTCACAATTTGTGTGAACTTCTTCTCCTCAAAAGTCTTAAATTTGGGATTCACACATAGATCTTCTCCCACAATGTGATTTGTGTATAGATTTAACAACTGGGAGCTTACTAATTCCTCAACATTTGCATGAATATATGCCTTAATATCTTCAATATGCAAAACACCATACAAAACGGAAGAAAATGCACCTAATGGTTCTACCTCAATGGATTTGAATGGGTTCCATTTGAATTTTGGGCAAGGTCTATCCTTAATATCAACTACTAATGGAGTGTCCATTTCCAAAAATTTCAAGTTCACAAGTTTTGTAGATAAATACCTTTTGTCAGATTAGGGTTTGATCACTAAATCACCTTTATACTTGTATCTTTTCCAAAATTCATTGTAGAGCTTTCCAAACTTCTTGAAATGCAATGTGACAAATGAGGAATAGAAGTAAATTTTTATCATTCACACACCTAAATTTTTATCGCAATAAGTGATTTTTCCCTAGGTCTGCTGGATACCCTATTTTCATATTCTATGAGAGAATTCTTATGCGGACCTTCAAATTCACATAAATTTTCTCCACAAGTGTTCCCAAAACATCTATAGATCATTAATACAATTGTTGTAATTTGCCACATTTCGTTACCAACTACCAGTAAGGGGGTAAAATATTTTCTTAAGAGCTCCCCCTAGGCTAGAGGCCTTAAACTAATTCTTGAAGGAATTTCCATTACCAGATTCTGGTGTTGATTCATTTCCTGCATCAGAAACACTCTTCTTTACCCATGTCTTCTTCATTTGATTCCTGATCTCAACTATAGTAACTTTTCCTTTTCCCTTATCATCCTTTTGCATATTTTTCCCTTTGTTTACTAGGCCCTTCCTGCTTCTACATAATATTGCAATGTGACCAAATTTGTTGCAATTATAGTACATGACATTTATTTGTCCAGGCTAGTTATTCCATTGATTTTCTCTTGATCTACACTAGTTAGCAATATGGCCAAATCTATTGCAGGCATAACATCTGACATTTCTATTGAAATTTTTTTTTTGTGATATTTTTGCATTCAACTGAATTATGACCATACTTATTGCAATTGAAACACTGACCAAAGAATGATGGACCGCTTGGATTCATTCTACTTCTACATTGAGTAGCCATATGACTAAATTTATTGCAAACAAAACAGTATCCATTGAAATCTTGAGCATTGAGTTGTCTTATCGGATACCTTCTAGCTTTGCTTGTTTAATTTCCTTGCCTAAATTTACTTTCACCAAATCTAGAGCTTTCTCCTTTCTCATATCCAAGACCTCGCTTGTCATTTCCAATCTTTTGACTTTGAATCAATTCATCAAGCTTATCTAAGCTAATCTTGAACTTCTCCTTGTATTCATTTGTAATAGCAAGTTCATCCCTGGGAGTAACAATAGGTATTTCAAGCTCTTCTTCATTATTTCTAGATTATTGCAATTCAAGCTCCAACTAATTGAATCCATCAGTAATTCAGCTACATTCATCAAATATTTCAAGGATTGAGTAACATTCTCTTCAATCTTCTTTCTCGCTTCACTCTCCTTGGTTATCCTTATCACAATAGATTCCATCTCATGCTTTAGGACAACATTATCTATGGTGAGATTTTCACATTCTTCTATTTTTTCCTTCAAGGCTTGACCTACGTGTTCATCTTCCATGCTTTTACTTTCTTTCTGCTTGAGCTGATCACAAAATTCCTTTCTCTTTTCCCTGGATTTATTGATTTGATATTTCAATGATTGAATGAATTTCTTCGAATTCATGAGGCTTGCTTGCAATTTGTAGAATTCATATTTGGATTGATCAAGATCATCTAATGCCACCAAAATTTGTTGTTGAATACTATTGGAATCCATTGAATCACCTTCCCTGATCTTCCCCAAGCTATTAAACTTCTTCTAAGGAACGAGGCTCTGATACCAATTCTTGGAATCAAGGAACACTAAAAGGGGGGGTGAATCAATGTTCTACAAAATTTAACTTTATTAACATGATCTTTAAACCACTTATAGCATTGAAGCAAAAGAAAGATGCAAGAACACAAAGCAATCAATCACAACACCATAACACAAGGATTTTTTACGTGGAAACCTTGTTAGGGGAAAAACCACGATGGAGGCTAATCCACAATATGAGTATGCTCAAAATAAGTGTTAAGAGATGGGGAATGTACATGCATTTAGGCACACTGCCTAGAGCTCACTGCTCAAATACAAAAAGGCTTACTATCCAAAGGAAGACTCACTATCTTATAGAAACATTTGGATTACATCCAAA
Source organism: Sequoia sempervirens (assembly GCA_007258455.2). Lineage (NCBI taxonomy): Eukaryota > Viridiplantae > Streptophyta > Pinopsida > Cupressales > Cupressaceae > Sequoia > Sequoia sempervirens. The sequence goes on along the minus strand of VDFB02105785.1, from coordinate 275,271,911 downwards.
AGACTTTGAACTGAGAAAATAGTATCTGCTAATGCCTGATTACAATTTTGGTTTAGCTCATAAACATTTACTCTCTTCTTCACACTTTACTTCTTCCTTCGAAATATTTGAAAATTATTCACACACAACACTCGCACATAATGCACACCACTTGCACATATTCCTTCAAATGGTATAAACAACCGAACATATATATCTGCAACTATGAATAACATCAATTGCATGTCAGCTTAACAAAATATAAAACATGTTCAAACTGTCAGCTCAATCTATAAACAATTATCAATGCGAACAAGAAAATTTCAGCCAAAACATAGTAAGGACCCAAAATTAGATCCTCAAACATGAAACACCTTAAACAATTATGCCTTGAATATCCACAACACGCTACACTCATCGAGTTGGCCTTTCTGCACTGTTAGACTAAAAATCAATAAACTGGGTCTTCTAAATTGTACACCAATCAATACGAGGCTCTATGATTCAAGGATAAGATAGTTCATACATAAAGAGACCTTCCCTGATATCCACAACACAAAATGATAAAAAAAAGTTAGGTATGAGCCAATGTACACAATTCTATCAGATTCCTTGTTTTAACTTTGACAATTAACAAATATCTTCAATCTGACTTCCGATATAAGCAAATACTGAAGTGTGGATGGGATTTGTAGACACCTAAAAATGACCTAGGCCTGCAAGCTTCATTTTTACCACTTTCGTCCTAGCATAATTAAGATATTTAATTATGTCCTTGGTCCACATTCGACTATTGATTAAATAATTCATAATTATTTAATTAATTCATGTCATTTATTCTTCATGATTATTAAATAAATAAATTTTATTTATTTATTAAATACGTCATTAACCTAAGTCTTTCTTTAGTTAAATAAATTTCTTAATTTATTTAATTCCCCTATGTCATTTAGTTCTTCTTGATTATTAAATAAATTACATTTATATATTTAATATGTCACTAATTGTCTTAATTAAATAAATTCATTAATTTATTTAATTAATTAATCTCATCTCCTAAATTAAATAATTAAATTTAATTATTTAATTACTAATTAATATTCTTCTCATTTTAAATAAATTAAATTATTTAAAATGTCATGTCAATCTTAACTGTCAGTCCTTTTTGGTAAATAATCTGAAAAAGATTATTTATTATCTCTCAAAATCCATAAATTGAATTATTTTAATTCAAATTAGTAATTAATCTTCCAAAAATCAAGCAATCGGGCAGATTCTTGATTTTCTAAATCTTATCTTCGGTCCACATCTTATCTCTTTGATTTTTTGAATCTTGCAAATCAGGCAATCTTATCTTCTTAATTTTTCGAAAATCTTTATTTTTTAATTAATTTGTCTCATTTGTTCTCCATCGTCTATCCGATTTTATTTTGACCGTTCGATTAAGGATCTTGCCCTAACCCTAATTAGGGATTCTCGGGTTAAATTTGGATTGTTCATTTCATTGATTTATCTCGTCCGTCCATTCGAAATGGCCTTTTCTATAAAGTGCCATCTTCTTCTCATTTTAGGGACCACGCTCATTTTGACATTTTTGCGTAATTACTATAGGCATTCATTTACTTACACATATTTTGTCATAGGCAATTGTAGTACTAATTATTATAGGCATTTGATTAATATTGGCATTTGTTTTAGGCATAGGCATTGGCAATAGGCATAGGCATTTATATTTCAAGTAAATCCTTTAAAACTTGCTTTGGTCTTGTCACTTGTCATAGTTGCTCATAGAAATTTGAGGGCATCTTCATTTACTGCAAGCTAGGAGGTGTAACGAAGGTGAAGCATGGAAGATGGAGATTCTTGGTAATATCGTTCCTATTTGTTTTCATCACTTTCCTTTGTACTTCGTTATTTCAATGGATTTTTATGTTATATCTAACCATCTAAAAAATCTGATTTTCCTTTGATTACAGGATTAATGACTAGGGTTTCCATCAATGACAACACCAAATGACTCGTGCAGTGTATCTTTCCAACAAGGTGCATGTCTAAATGTTATGTGGACAAAAATAGCAATCTGAATGGACTTGTAATACTAAGATTGTACTTCATTTTGTGGTTGCAATGTGTAGTTTTTTGCAAAATCAACCACTGATATAATAGTGCTAATCGGAAAACATTCCTTACACATCTTGAATTGTTGATCCAACCACTGAGACCTATGGCTATGCCTTGCATACTTGTAGAAAATATTGTCCTTAAAATCTGAAATAAAATCACCAACACTGCATTTGTTTGTAACCAACTCGCATCTAGAACCTTCACCTCCACTCTACAAAGTATATTTGACTATATCATATCTCTTTTTCTCAACAATCTTCTTTCCAAATTCATGTTCAAAACCCTCATGAAAACATTGAAAGGACTTTGATAAGCCACCACATTGTGAGTACTTCGCAGTTAAACAATCATTTCTATAGAAAAGGAAACCATCATATCTAGAATATAAAAATAGATCTAGCAAGTCCCTTGATGATTTCAGAAGATTCATTGCACCACACTCCTATAACATTTCATTAGTATGCAAAGTAGACTGGATATAGCATAATAGTTCATGGTACATTGAAAACTCCACATTGTATTTGTAACAAGTATTATGAATTTTAAAAGGAACAGAATAAAAGGGCTTCAAACCTTCAAAAGTCCTTTGTGAGATTTCCATATTTGGATGTGTTTCAATAAAAAAATTGAACAACATTGTTTGGTTTGATTTTTCAAGAAATGTTTAGGATGTAGTGTACCATCTCGATTGTCAATTCTTAACTTTAAAACATCCTTTGCATTGGGTGATACTCTAGAGTTATCATGCCAAAATTGTTGAATTACCTACTTTACATTATCGGTTAGCTTCTTATCAACATGTGGAAGCCTCCTAGAAAAATCCCATGTATCATTTTGAACAGGATCATCTATTCTTTCTCTTCTTGCAAGTGCTCTATCCAAATTTTTATGATTTATGTCGAAATCTATACAAGTTTGTCTCATAAAGTGAGCCTTTTTCAATTGATGGCTTACTAGGGCAGTTGTAATGGCTCTCTGCGCATCTCTCTTATCTTTTTCCTTTTTATTTTTTCCAATATACTTGACAATAATAGAATTTTTTTCGGTCTTCTTGTTCACACAAATCTTCAATTTGGCTAGCAAATGTCTCATCATTTGCATCTTTAGCAATTGTACAAAAAGTTGGCATTGCTCAATCAATGTCTTATTACTAAAATATTGGTTGAAAAGTTGTGTAACCCACAACCGAACAGTTCATGTTGACCTCTTTCCTTCAAAATTGTTAATAATGTTCTCATCAATTTCAAGTAACCATTTAGGGGTTATTGAAGGTCTTGAATTTGGAATATGTCTTTCTTCCACACAAGGTTCTTCATTTCTCATGTAATTTGGTGAAACATAATTTACACTTGGTTCAATATTATTTTCAACATCTTCAATTCCAACATTTTCACCTTGAACATTTTCAATATCAATTTCAATAATTTCATTCCTAGTTTCAATATCATGTTCAACATCTTCAATTCCAACATTTTCACCTTGAATATTTTCATTGTCAATTTCAATATTTTCATTCCCAGTTTCAATATCGTGTTGAACATTTTCACCTTGAACATATTCAATTTCCTCTTCACTTGAAAGACCAAAGGGCTGAGGTTCACCAATATTTAGCATACCTTGTCTTCTCTTCCTATGACCTTCTCTATCTCTTTTTCTATCTGCTTCAATTTGTTCTTTTGTAAGCTTTATCTTACGTTTTTGCTTCAAACAATTGTTGCTCCCCATTATACCTCATAAAAGATGCTAAAAAAATGACTGCTTATGACAAATTTGAGTAGAAGATGCTCCAAAAAATTGATCTTTGTCTCTTCCTATCTGAAATATTTCTTTTGTCTCCTGCAAAGCCTGCAAATAGAATGTAGGGTCCATTGGGATGCCGAAAATGGCC
>VDFB02105785.1:275176578-275267790 GCA_007258455.2 Sequoia sempervirens | reverse complement strand
GTAGAGGGTAGAGGGTTTAATGGTTTAGGGTAGAGGGGAGAGAGATACCTAAGAGAGGGAGAAGGGTTAGGAGGTAGAGACTTGAGAGAGAGAGGGAATGGGAGAGAGAGAGGATATAGGGTTAATGGTAGAGGGTAGAGGGTTTAAGGGTTTAGGGTTTAAGTGTCAAGGGTGTTGGCAACACAAGGGAAGACAACTAAGAGGGGGTGAATTAGTTGTGATAGAAATTATACATATTAAACTTATTCTCATATTTGATAAATAAACATGAAAGCATAAACCATCACCACATCAAAAACACACATAACACCAAGATTTTTAGGTGGAAACCCTGGGAAAAACCATGGTGGAGGTTAATCCACAAGATTATACCATGTCAAAATTATTACAAATGGGGAATGCACATGCATTCAAGTTCACTACCTAACACTACTCAAATACAAAAGGCTTACTACCAAAAAGAAGACTCACTATCTTATAGTCACATTCAGATTACATCTAGAAGATTTTGAAATGAGAAAATAGCATCTTCTAATTCTTGGTTGCAGTTTCAGTTAAGCACATAAACACTTTCATCTACTCACTCTTCTTCACACTTTACTTCTACCTCTAAAGGATTAGAACATTGTTTTCACACATCATACATCATACATCCCTTAGTATACCATAAATAGTCGATCATATATATCTGCAACTAAAGGCAACATCAACTACATGTTGGCCCAAAAAAATATGAAACGTGTACAAACTGTCGGCCCAAATCAATAAACAATTTATCAATGATGACCAAACAATGTCAGCCAAAACATATTAAGGACCCAAAACAACATCCTCAAATATGGAACACCTTCAAAAATTATGCCTTGAAGATCCGCAACATGCTACAATCACCTTGTCGTCCATGATCATGAAAAATATGAACTCAAAAAAGAAAATCACCAATCACAAGCATAACGATCAATGCGAACCAACAACATAGATAGATTAAAATCTAGAAACATCCACAAGCATCATGAATCACCACAAAATCATCCAAAACAACTCAAATTACTAGAATCACATCATCTTCTTTTGGGAACACCAACTAAAGCAACAGAACAACTATCAGAACACAGATACTCATAACTCAATAAAATCTTCATGCGAACCTCTAAAACTTCATGTGGATAAACTAGATATACTTGTCAACAAAACCTTTAATCCACAACCTCTTATCATCAATATATTGAGCTAGCCACCAGACTAAACTTCACTACATCTTTGACAACCTGCAACTTATTTTATTACAATTTTTTCAATATCCTTGAAATATATATCCTTAAAGACATTAATGGATATAGTTTTGACATCAATGACAACCACATATCAGCAATATCCAACAATCTCCCCCTTTGGCACTAATGGAAACACATGATGTGAAAACACCATCAATGATAATTTCTCTTAGAACTTTCTCCCCCTTAGATTCTGACTCCTTTCTCCTTAACTCTTTCACAGTTTTTCACGACTCTTCTCCCCCTTTGACATAAATGAAAAAGGTACACATTATCTTTCTCCACACAAGCTCTAAACCACATTTCTGAACATCTGACTACTCCCCTTGAGTAGCATCCACCACGACATCAATCTAGATCACAAGATATGACTATGAAATGCACATACTGATGCAAGTCAATGCATCTTAATTATGATTAGGAAGGGTAATCACCTCTAGCTTCCCTCTAAGATACTCAAAAGTATCCTTAGGAAAGGGCTTGTTAAAGTTATATGCAATTTTTTCCTTCGTGGGCACATACTCCAATCTAAATTTCTTTTCACTTACCTTCTCTCTCAAAAAGTGAAACTTGATATATATATTCTTGGTTTTTGAGTGCAGCACTAGATTCTTAAAAAATGTAATTGCACTTGAATTATCACATAATATAGCAATAGGTTCATCATACACAACTTTGATATCTTTCAACATCTGCTTCATCCACAATATTTGAGTACAATTGTTAGTAGCAGCAATGTATTCTACCCTTGCAGTAGATAAAGAAATTGCATTATGCTTCTTAACCATGAAATCAGCTTCTTTCCCAAGAAAAATGCACCACCACTAGTAATCTTTTTGTCATTCACAACTCCTTCCCAATTAGCACCAGTAAAATCACTCAAACTAAGGTAATCTTCTTTAGGATACCATAGGAAAAAATCAACTGTACCCTTCAAGTACCTAGAAATCCTCTTCACAGCTGTCACATGAGATTCCTTAGGATTAACTTGAAATCTTGCAACAATGCATACGACATTCATGATATCAGGTCTAGTTTGAGTCAAATAGAGCAATCCACCAATCATGGATTTGTATCTAGTCTAATTTTTTTTAGGAGAATCATCATCTTGTGTCAACTTACATCTAATCACTATAGGTGTACCAACTGGCTTTGAATCTTCCAAACTATTGATGTGTTTTTTATGCACTTCTCAACATAGGCAGTGTGTGGATGCACTACCTCTCTTGAAAGGAAATCTCCAACAACAAGTTGCTAAAAATAATCCCAAGGTCTCTTGGGTGTCAAGTCATCACGTGCTTGGAATGTCTCAATTTTTTTTTATGTGATTTTTCTAGAATCACAAGGCGAACTTACGAATGAGTTACAAAGTGTGGGAAGTTTGGTCTACAAATGGAGTTCTTAAGGTGTAGAAATTGTTATTCAGTTGTTGTGGGTTCAAACGGCAGTCTGATTTGGCTTTACAATGTGTAATGAACCTTAGCTTAGGCTACTTATTAAAAAAGAAAAAGAAAAGGGCAAGGAAGAGAGGAAATTCCTAAACCTAAAACTATGAATGAACAATGATCATGGGGGCTACTACAGTAGACAAACTTCCTAAATTGGGTTTTGTTTGACCAAGAGAAACCTATAGCTACACAAAACTAGTGCAATCTTCTAAGGATTGCATATTTCAGATTGCACATGCACATCATGAACATGCAATTGAACTAAGTTGTAGCATTGAGATAAAGAAGCTCAAGCTAACTTTGCATAGCAGCTTGTCATCAACAAGTGCTAAAAGTATGGGTTGAAAATTCATCAGATACCATAACAGCAAACACCATCATCACTTCCACTCAAACAACTAACAACTAAAACTAATAGGGAAGCAAAACCATGCATGCATAATGAGAAAACTCAAAAGGAACACCCATAGATCATGCAATGTTGCTTTCTATTGCTACAAAACATTTTTACATTAGCTCTCCAACCATTTACAAATGAGGGGTGGACCCCTATTTATAGTTTTCCAAATCCCAAATGAATAGATAGGATTGAATTACATTGTGTGGCTCAGATTTGATTGCACTAGGGCTTCACCTACCCTTCATTATATAGCAATTAAAAATACATTCCTTGTCTTTTCTCTATTTTGTCCTGTAGTGGCTAGTCACTGTAGCAATTTTTTCTTCTAGCTAGTTGCCCTTTTGCTGTAGCTAAAACTATTCAAAAGCTACCTTTACTTGATGGGTTTGCAACATCACTCAATCAATCAAGTAGACCTTGTTTGTAGATTTTCATCGTTGCTAAATGGATTAGATGATCTGATAAGACAGCTCCTAATGGATCATGATCATTTGTTTGGAGGGAGGAAATAGTTGCTCCCTCCCACTACCTTCAAGGCCACCCTTTATAGATTTGTCACTAACTCCCTTAACATAGGCCTACTTCTAATGCCAACTCTATTGATAGGTGCCATGGGAAGAGGCAAGTATAAATGAGTGGTGAAAGGAGCAATGTTCTTTTTCCTTGTTTAACTTTCTTAAATCCTGCATACATGAAGTGTCATAAGTTCTTTCATATGCAAATCAAGGAAAACATCAGTCAAATCCTGAAAAATCCCTTTTAGATCCATCCATGCATCATCAAAAGATCATAATATTCATATTTGGAGTTCATTTGGACCACAAACATAAATGTGGGTTAAGGGGTGTGAGTGCCAGACGATAGGCAGATGGTGGATGGACAATAAGTAGAGGGATGGCAGATCGTCAATGAACGAATGATGGGCAGATAGCGAGTGGATGGCGGATGGATGGGGGATGATGGGTGAAGGGATGGTGGCCTACAAGGAAACTTCCCACAGATGGCAATAGAGGGACGGTGGCCAAAAAGGGAAGTTCCCATAGACGGAAACGGAGGGACGGTGGCCTTAAAGGGAAGTTCCAAAATGGCCACAGAGGGATGGTGGCCCGAAAGGGAAGTTCCCAAATGGCCATGGAGGGATGGCAGCCTAGAAGGAAAGTTCCCAAATAGTTAAGGAGGGAAGGCGACCTAAAAGGAAAGTTCCCAAATGGCCATTGAGGGAAAGCAGCCTGAAAGGAAAGTTCCCAAATGGCCACGGAGGGATAGCGGCATGAAAGGGAAGTTCCCAAATGGCCACAGAGGGACGGTGGCCTAAAAGGAAATTTCCCAAATCACCACAAATTGATAGAGGCTTGAAAGGAAAGTTCCCAAATGGCCATGGAGGGATGGTGGCCCAAAAAGGAAAGTTCCCAAATAGCCATAGAGGGATGATGCCCCGAGAGGAAAGTTCCCAAATGGTCACGAAGGGACGGTGACCCGAAAGGAAAGTTCCACAATGTCTAAACACATGGAAACTTTGATGCAAACCCCTTTAGGAATGTGAAGAGATTCATTTGATGGTCCCTAGATGATGAAAAATTGAATTTTCCACCCTTTCTAGAAATGCGAAGATTTGGAAGGAGGAAGTCATAGGGTTGCCACCCTTTTCAAACAATAATGAGCACATGGTGACCCGCACACAGTAGCCCAAATTTTTTTTCTAAAAAGGCCACGGAGGGATGATGACTTGAAAGGAAAGTTCCCAAATGGCCATGGAGGGATGGTGGCCTAAAAGGAAAGTTTTGACGATGGCGAGGGGATGGCGGCAAAAAAAGAAAGTTCCAATGGCGATAGAGGGACGATTGCCCGATAGGAAATTTTTGCAACTTCCCAAAACTTAATGAAACCTTGGCAGTTCACTTAGGAATCACAAAAATATCCCAAATCCATAGGAAACTTGTCCCCATAGTCAAAAAATGAAGGAAATTTTGAGTTAAGCGATCAAGGACCAAATCAACAGGAACAAGGCAAAAGGCAAAAAAAGGAAGGGGGACTTTGTTTCTCCCTAGATTTGAATGCCCCAAGTAAAATGAAGGGCCAAGAGCAACATTTATAGGCTAGTTTCCTTTAATGGCATGCATTAATTTCTTGGTATGATAGATCTGGGTCAAGTGAGATGTGAGAACCCACGCTCATTTGGATGATTGGTCAAGGCTCAGACGGAGAAACTAAGTGCAGATCCTGCCATTCAAGTGGAAGTTGGGCATTAGTTGCTACTCAATGGTGAAACATGAGCAACGACCCACATCAGGTGACCTGCAGTTGTAGGTCCACGAGGCCTGCAAGACACTAGGGAAATGGGTGAAGGGAAACCCGCAAGGGCACTTTTGCGAAGGCAAAAGACTTAGCAAAATTCAGGTAGCTGAATTTGGTCAAGGGAAAACTGATCATTCTAAGGCATGTGACCCACTTGGACTCTAGGAAAGGGGCACCCAAATTGAGGTAGGAGTAAAAATCATCCAACATGAGTAGGAATGAGCCATCGAGAGTGAAAAAGAGGGGGTCCATGCCTACGGCAAGGTGTGTGTGCAGAACATGCACAACAAATGGTGACTCATTGGGGAAATGCTCCAGAGCATTTTGATGACAAACTAGAATCACAAACTAAGAATCTCTAGTTACAATTTTCACACTAGGGCAAACAAACTAGACGCTTGACAAAAGGATCAAAACCACTAGCCAACCCAACCTTCAGTATAATAAAAATCCAAGTGTGTGCAATTGCATTAATTCCCATCCTTTAGTTGCTATAGGAACCCAAGCTCTGTCAAGTTAAGATACGTAGTTTATTCTAACTCCAAAGGCATCTGGGACATTGCCTCATTGCGAGTTAGGCATCCATTGCCCTGACGAGGTTGTTGATGTGATTCTCCTGAACATTTCTCTATTACCAACCAGGCATCCATAGCCCCAGTAGAGTTTCTTGGATCCTCCTAAAAGGTTGAATTTCTTCTTTCTTTTTATTTTCAATGTTTTTATTTTCTTTCTTTTGTTTATTTTCTTTTGATTTTTCTCTTTTTAATTCCTTTCATTTCAAGTTGCAAGCAATGAAGTTTGTGTTCAGGGCTGAGAATCATAGTGGCGCTGAAGTAGAATTTTATATTTTTCACTTACCTAGACTTTGCAATAGGACCCACAACGACCTTCAAATTCTTAGAATGTGTAAAAGATATAAGATTTTAGAATACATTGGAGTCGAACTAAACCAATGACTTATTCTCTTTGAATCAAATGTCCATATCACTTGACACTAACATAAAACCTTCACCATCCACTCTAAAAACTTTATTATATTTTAACAAAGAAATACGTAGAACAACCCCAAGCAATACGTATGCTTGTTGTGAGCACAGATGTGCCCAGCTAAAAGTAGAGGGAGCCCGAGCAAAGCAGCAGTAAAGCGGCAGCAAAACAAAAAGCAAAACAGAAAACAAACACCTACACTAGCCAAAGCATGAAAGAAAAATCAAATAGCAAAGAAACTACCCTAAAGAAAACCTGACCTATAGAAAACCAACTAACCTAATGAAAGCAGGAAAGCGAGGAATATACACGAACCCTATTGGTGCAGGAGCACCTAGAAAATACTAGGAATTTAAGCAGTCTAGAATGGAGTTTTGCCTTGTGTTATTTTGAGGTCATGTTGACCAACTAGCTTGAATTAAAGGTATTTGAATATTTCCTATTTCTGTAGTGACCAATAGATTAATGAGTGGAGAGGGAGTATGAATTTATAAACAAAAACTCATGGTTACTTAGTTTCTTAAGACTTGGCAAAAGTTGGAAAACACAGTGCGTTTTCCAAATTTGCCATTTGATGTCTTACATGACTGACTAAAGGAGTCTAACTATTTTTACAATCTATTTAAGACATGCCTTGACCTGAATTGAGGGTTGGTTTCATTGATAATGTAGTGGAATTTTGTGAAGGTGAAGAAAAACAGTGGTGTTTAATGTGAATTTCTAGTTTTGTCTCAAAAGGAGTGCTCTAATGGATTGAATAGGTTAATAATTTAATTGTAGGATGTAGAGAAATGAATGATTAAGCCCTATGTTGTAGCCATTTAGTTTTCTTGTTTTGTTTCAAGCATTAAAGTAGATAGTTACTTCTTTGCATTAGTTGATTTGTTGAGTTTGTAAATAGGAAATGGGGGTTTAGGTCACATTCCCACTGTACATAATGTACAACCTCTTGGGAATTGTGCCTAGACCCATGTATATAAATAGGTTAGGGTTATGAGTCTATAGGAGTGAAGGGATTAAAGAAAAAGTCTTCTCCTAGGTGAGTTTGACAGTGCTCGGCTAGGAAAGACAGCTAGTGCTAAGTACTTGGTTTGCAGGGGTGACCTTTCCCTATCAAAGCATGGTGTGGAGAGGTAGATAGTTGCCTTGCAAATAAATTTCTAGAAGGAGGAGGTTTCATTAGACCTTTTGGGGGTTAAACAAGTTGACTATTTGCTGTGGAGTCAGAGAAATGGCTTGAAAAGCCCTAAACTTTGGCTAAATGAGGATTACGCCTGTGTACGGACAATGAAGGTCCAAGACCCAAAAAGTCTATGAGAGGTGGAAATTTGGACTAGGTAACCTAAGGAAAGATCCTAAGCTCTTTGGAAAACTTACAAGGTCTGACTTGTTTTCCCGTAGCTAGAGACCTAATTGGGGCTCTAGGGCTAGTAGCCCTTCCCAACCCTAAATGAGGGTTTGAAGAAAGTGATATGGAAGTGGAGTAAGATGAACCTACAAGAACCATAAGAAGAAGGCATTGAAGCTGTTAGAGACACCTCTACACCTCTGCAAAGACCTTACTAGGTGATGAGGTTAGATTATCCTTTAGGGTAGATTAAGGGCTAAGGGAGAGTTGGAGATAGTGCACCAAGTTTGACTTGGTTGTTTGCATGGTGATGGAAGTGGGGTTGGCTAGGAGAGCCAGGGGAACCTAAATATGTGAAGGGGCCTATAGGTCAAGGAGGTGAAGAAGAACACCAAGAAGGTCTTGCAAGCAAGACCTAGAGTAGGAATCTGAGATTGATTCCTCCAACCCCTCTCCCTATCAGCTTGGTATCAGAGCAAGCAAAATATTTGGGAAGAATCTTGTATGTCTGAGATTGAGTCTAGTGATTCTTCTATCTTGGTGAAAAATGCAGAATTGGCCAAGATGGTTGAAGAGTAAGAGGAAGACAATAGACTATTGAGGGAAAGAATAGCCCAACTTGAGCAAGCAATTTGGAGCGTGCAATTTGAAGGATACCAAAGGAAGAAGAGGTTGCAGAGGAAGACAAGACCCCTAAACCTGACCCTGTTTTGAAAGAGGAGCCTTTCTTGAAGGCATTGAAGGCTTTGAGCAGGAAGGCACTTGAAGGCATACCATTATTTAGTAGAAAAATGGAAGTTGATTTAGTTATTGATTGGATAGAGGGAATGGAAAACCATTTTGAATGTGATGGGGTCACTGAGGCATAGAAGGTGAAGGTGGCCAAATCAAGACTAAGAGGTTTTGCCTTGACATGGTGGAAGTTCATTTAGACAGAGAGGGAAAAGGAAGGCAAGCAACCTATAACTACTTGGAAGGGTATGGTTGTCAAAGTAAGAGAAGCATACATGCCAAATGACTATGAGATTCAGTTACACAAGAAAATACAAACATTGAGGCAAAGAGACCAAGATGTAAACACTTACACTAAGGAGTTTCAAAAACTTTGCATGAGGTCTAATGTGACAAAGGATGAGAGTCTCAAGGTGGCTAGATACCTTAACGGTTTGAAGTGGAACATTCAAGAGGAGATGACTCTTTTAAGCCCCAAGACAGTGCACCAATGCTATCAATTGGCCATAAAGATTGAGGAAAGAAGCAAGAGGAAGCAAGACTAGGCTTCTAAGGGTAGAGGCAAAGGCAGAGATCAAAGAGATCAAATAGGACAGCGAGGTGGCTACCAAGGTAAAGGAACTGAGCAAAGAAACAAAGGAGAGTCTAAACTCACAGAGCATGGAGGTGAAACATCTTCTAGAGGAGGATATAATAGAGGTAGAGGTCCTCAAGGAGGTTCAAATAGAGGAAGAGGAGCAGGCAGGAGCAATTCATAGTTTGCAAACATGAAGTGCTACCATTATGGTCAAGTTGGACATCCTGCTTATAAGTGCCCGGAGAAAGAATCTTCATCAAGCAATGAGAAGAGAGTGGATTATGCACAAGAGGACACCATGAGTCCTAAGCCATCTGGGGTCAATCACATTAAATCTGAGGTGGGAGAGAATCTAATGTTCAGTAGAGTTTTGATCAGACAACTGATCAAGGAAGAGCCAAAACAGAGAAGAGCTTTATTTAGAGTAAGGTGCAAGATACTTGGTAAAGTATGCAAGATCATAGTAGATTTAGGTTCAACAGACAATATCATCTCAGAGGAGGCAGTAATGAAACTAAAATTGGAGAAGGTACCCCACACTAACCCCTACAAGGTCACATGGCTAAACAAAGGGAAAAGTGTTTTAGTGAATGAGCAAGTAACAGAGGAGTTTTCCATTGGAGGGTACAAGGAAAAGTTAGTTTGTGATGTGTTACCCATGGATGCATGCCATCTATTATTGGGCAGACCATGGCAGTATGACAGAAGTGCCATATATGATGGGAAAGAGAACACCATTTCTTTCAAGAAGGATGGGAAGACATTTAAGTTGTAGTCACTGTCAGATGAGGAAGAAGGACAGTCAAAGACACCTAGTGTCTTGTTGAGTAGTGGTAAAGAGTTCCTTAATAACCTACATCAAGGGAGTGAAGGATATGTGGTTATGTTGCAGCCTAAAGAAGAGAACAAGACTGAGAAAACAGTCATACCGGAAGCAGTCCAAAAGTTGCTTGAGAAGCACAAGGACATAGTGAGTGATGGAACACCAGCAACCCTACCTCCACAAAGAGCCATTAGTCATCAGATTGACTTCATACCAGGGGCTTCATTACCAAATAAAGTAGCATACAAGCTTACACCAGATCAAAACCTAGAAGTAGCTAGGAAAGTGTAGGAGTTATTGGATCAAGGCTTGATTAGGAAGAGCATCAACCCATGTGCAGTACCAGTGGTCTTAGCAACCAAGAAAGGAGGCAAGTGGAGATTATGCATTGACTCTAGAGCAATAAATAGAATCAGAATTAGGTATAGGTTTCCTATTCCTAGAATTGAGGACTTAATGGATTGTCTTGGAGGAGATCAGTATTTCACCAAGTTGGATCTCAAGAGTGGATACCATCAAATCAGAATCAAGGATGGAGATGAGTGGAAAATAACCTTTAAGACCAATGATGGGTTGTATGAGTGGAGAGTGATGCCATTTGGCCTCTCTAATGCCCCTAGCACATTCATGAGGCTCATGAATGAAGTTCTTAAAGACTTTACATGGATATTTGTGGTAGTGTATCTTGATGACATCCTCATATCCAGCAAGACAGTAGAAGAGCATTTAAAACATGTGGAGTTGGTTCTTAGAAGGTTGCAAGAGGAGAAGTTGGCAATCAATCTAGAGAAGTGTGAGTTCTTTAAGTAAGAGCTTGTATATTTGGGTTTTGTAGTGTCCAAAGGATCATTAAAGATGGATCCAAGTAAGGTGGAAGCCATCCTAAACTGGCCTACACCAACCATAGGGACTGAGGTAAGAAGTTTCCATGGTTTGGCTCAATTTTATAGAAAATTCATAAGGAACTTTAGTGGTATATGTGCACCAGTCCTAGATACAATCAAGGGTGGTTTAAAAACTAAGTTTTTGTGGACTCAAGAAGTTGAGAAAGGGTTTGAGAAACCAAAACAAGAGGTGGCAACTCAACCTATTCTCTTATTACCTAGTTTTGACAAATTGTTCACTGTTGAATGTGATGCAAGTGGAGTGGTAGTAGGAGTGTTAAATAAAGAAGGCAGGCCTGTAGCTTTCTTTAGTGAGAAGCTCAATGAAGCTAAGACAAAGTATTCTACCTATAACCTAGAACTTTATGCTTTAGTGCAGTCACTTAGGAAGTGGAGGAATTATCTCCTACCCAAAGAGTTTGTGGTGTTTACTGACAATCAAACACTTAGCTATATCAACACTCAAGAGAAGCTGAGTAACAGAAATTTGAAATGGATGGAGTATCTTCAAGCTTTCACTTTCACCATCAAGCACAAGAAGGGACAGCTAAACAAAGTAGCAGATGCATTGAGCAGGAGGTTGTTGACAGTGCAGGAGATACAAGTGAAGAGCATAGGGATTGACAGTTTCAAAGATCTCTATGGTGAAGATGAAGACTTTTCAGAGGCCTATAAGGTATGTTCTAACTTTGAGAACCATTTCCATAGCCAATACTTAGAGTATACATTGAAAAGTGGGTTATTGTTTAAAGGAAATCAATTATGTGTTCCAAGAGGGTCAATGAGGGAAAATCTCATTTAGGAAAAGCATAATGGAAGTCTTAGTGGACATTTTGGCATCAACAAGACTTTAGAACTAGTGCAAAGATTCTATTACTGGCCTAAGTTGGCGCGAGATGTTAGAAAGTATGTGGAACAATGTGTTGTGTGTATGGAAGCTAAGGGAGGAGCTAGTAATGCTGGTCTATATCAACCCCTACCCATTCCTGACAGACCATGGGAGTGTGTAAGCATGGATTTTGTGGTCGGCCTTCCTAAGACCAAGACTAGTTTTGACAGTGTCTATGTAGTAGTGGACAGATTTAGCAAAATGAGTCATTTTATCCCTTGCAAAACTACTCATGATGCTAGTTACATAGCTCATCTCTTCTTCAAGGAAGTTGTGAGCATCCATGGACTACCTTTAAGGATTGTTTCTGACAGAGATGTGAAGTTCATGAGTCATTTTTGGAAGACTCTATGGAGCATATTAGGAACCAACCTGTCTTTTGGATCAGGTTACCATCCTTAGACCGATGGTCAAATAGAGGTGGTTAACAGGGTGCTAGGTAACCTTCTAAGGTGCCTAACTAAGGAGTATGGACAGACATGGGATATGGTTATCTCACAAGCTGAGTATGCTTACAATGATAGTGTGAATCGAACCATAGGGAAGAGTCCTTTTGAAATAGTGTATGGGATGCACCCAAGAGGAATATGTGAGCTCAGAGATCTTGGAGCTATGGACCATAGAAGTGGACATGCAAAAGATTTCAGTCATACCATGAAAGAGATTCAGGAGCAGGTGAAGAAGACAGTCACTAAGGCTACACAAAAGTTGAAAGAGAAGGCAGATTTGTCAAGGAAAGATGTCCAATTTGTAGTAGGAGACTATGTCATGGTACACCTCAACAAATCTAGGTTGTAGAAGGGTACATCAAACAAGTTGCAGATGAAGAGAGTGGGACCATGCAAGGTGTTAGCCAAGTATGGGAAAAATGCATACAAGGTGGAGTTACCTACAAATTAAGGAATTTCACCAGTGTTTAATGTAGCTGATATGATCAGATATAAGGGAACAGTCACTGACATGGATCAGAATAGTAGGGAAATATTCAAGGATGTTAGCAACATAGCCTTAAGTACCTACTCTATACAAGCAACAAGTAGACTGAATCTTGGAGTCAAGAGTGCAAAAGTCTACAAGGCATAAGGTTTACATGGAGCACCTTATCAAGTGGAAGAACAAGCATGAATCAGAAGCCACATGGGTGCAAGAAGATCAGTTCAATAAGTTTGGTATTGACCTATCATTGATCTCTCTTTCCATTCCTTAGTGTTTGGGTTGAGAGGGAGAAGAATGGTGCAGGAGCACCTAGAAAACACTAGGAATTTAAGTAGTCTAGAATGGAGTTTTGCCTTGTTGTGTTATTTTGAGGTCATGTTGACCAACTAGCTTGAATTAGAGGTATTTGAATATTTCCTATCTCTGTAGTGACCAATAGATTAATGAGTGGAGAGGGAGTATGAATTTATAAACAAAAACTCATGGTTACTTAGTTTCTTAAGACTTGGCAAAAGTTAGAAAACACAGTGCATTTTCCAACTTTGCCATTTGATGTCTTACATGATCGACTAAAGGAGTCTAACTATTTTTACAATCTATTTAAGACATGCCTCGACCTGAATTGAGGGTTGGTTGCATTGGTAATGTAGTGGAATTTTGTGAAGGTGAAGAAAAATAGTGGTGTTGTATGTGAATTTCAGGTTTTGTCTCAAAAGGAGTGCTCTAATGGATTGAACAGGTTAATAATTTAATTGTAGGATGTAGAGCACTAATTTATTAAGCCATGTGTGGTATCCATTTAGTTTTCTTGTTCTGTTTCAAGCATTAAAGTAGATAGTTGCTTCTTTGCATTAGTTGATTTGTTGAGTTTGTAAATAGGAAATGGGGGTTTAGGTCACATTCCCACTGTACATAACATACAACCTCTTGGGAATTGTGCCTAGACCCATGTTTGTAAATAGGTTAGGGTTAGGATTCTATAGGAGTGAAGGGACTAAAGAAAAAGTCTTCTCCTAGGCGAGTTTGACAGTGCCCGACTAGGAAAGACAGCTAGTGTTAAGCACTTGGTTTGCAGGGGTGACCTTTCCCTGTCAAAGCACGGTGTGGAGAGGTAGATAGTTGCCTTGCAAATATGTTTCTAGAAGGAGGAGGTTTCATTAGACCTTTTGGGGGTTGAACAAGCTAACTATTTTTTGTGCAGTCAGAGAAATGGCTTGAAAAGCCCTAAACTTTGGCTAAATGAGGATTACGCCTGTGTACGAACAGTGAAGGTCCAAGACCCCAAAATTCTATGAGAGGTGGAAATTTGGACCAGGTAACCTAAGGAAAGATCCTAAGCTCTTTGGAAAACTTACAAGGTCTGACCTATTTTCTTGGAGCTAGAGACCTAATTGGGGCTCTAGGGCTAGTAGCCCTTCCCAACCCTAAATGAGGGTTTGAAGAAAGTGATATGGAAGTGGAGTAAGATGAACCTACAAGAACCCTAAGAAGAAGGTATTGAATCTATTAGAGACACCTCTACACCCCTACAAAGACCTTACTAGGTGTTGAGGTTAGATTAGCCTTTAGGGTAGATTAAGGGCTAAGGGAGAGTTGGAGATAGTGCACCAAGTTTGACTTGGTTGTTTGCATGGTGATGGAAGTGGGGTTGACCAGGAGAACCAGGGGCACCTAAATATGTGAAGGGGCCTATAGGTCAAGGAGGTGAAGAAGAACACCAAGAAGGTCTTGCAAGCAAGACCTAGAGCAAGAATCTGAGATTGATTCCTCCAACCCCTCTCCCTATCACCTATACTACTCAAAATGGGCTATGTATAATGATATTTACAAAGCACTATGTTTAGGCAAGGAAAACTGACACTCACATCCATTGGATTTCATAATGCATGAGCAAGTAATAGGGAAATCATTAAAATTCTAAGCCATGCATATTTATCTTTATACTCAGAAAAAGGAAGTTCAACATTATAGCATTCAAATTTAATCACATAGTCCTAAAAAATCAGCAGTTGAGGAGGTTCATCAAACCTATGGTTGATCCATAAGAAAGTTTTCCTTCCCTCATTCCCATAATAAAAATGATAAATGTAACTATGAAAATTAACAGGGGCAAGGAAGGATAGAACTTGGATGTCATCACATGGAGGTGGTAGCATTAGACAGTTGAGAGCAAGCACTCCATCATCGGTCGTTGTGTGTGCAGCCTCGAATGGAGGGACTTGATGGCATAGCATTTCTAATCTTGGACATGCATAAAGTTGGGAGGACAAGGTAGCAAGCACCTCTTCCAAGCTACCAATGGGACCCATAACCCCTATTAGTTGTTCTTCAAGGAAAAACACTTCATCACGTGGGTTTTTTGTAGTCCATGGCTCCACTTGTTTGCTATCTTCAAAGGCAGAGTGTTATCCCATCTCCTTCCCCAAGTATTAACCTCATTTTTATGATTTTTAATGTCATGGGATGATGACATGCATGAATTGGTCCTATTGTAGCCATCTAAATATGGAGGATCAACAATGATCATGGTAGAAAGAATCCAAGTTGTATCTTGTAGTTGACCAAGCATGTCATGTTTGTTGGTAGCCATTGAAACACCTCCACCTTTATCTTCTTCTTTTTTCATTTCATGCATCTCACCAGGATGTTCAATCATTTCTTCTTGGTCACTATTGATGTAAATGGAGAAGGAACCCCTCTCCCATTCTAGAGGTTCCAATGCTTCACCGCCTAGGAGTTCTAGTAGTATAACCTCATCATTGACTGCTTCCGCAATGTGCTCTTCCTTAGTGTCACTATACCTTTGTGGGACAATTCCAAGTGGGAAGAAGTCTTCAAGGGACATTAGTCCATCAAGGGGATTTATATATGATGAGAGATCCACCTATGGAAGTTCTCCATATAGCCTATCATCCATTGCATA
Organism: Sequoia sempervirens; assembly: GCA_007258455.2. Classification (NCBI taxonomy): domain Eukaryota; kingdom Viridiplantae; phylum Streptophyta; class Pinopsida; order Cupressales; family Cupressaceae; genus Sequoia; species Sequoia sempervirens. The sequence goes on along the minus strand of VDFB02105785.1, from coordinate 275,252,274 downwards.
TAAATGCTCTTCAAGAGAGAAAGGTTCTTGATGTCCTATGGACAACGTTTTGGTTTGATCCACTTAATCATTTGAAAACTCGAGACTGTGTTGTTTTCCTTCTTCTATTGCTTTCCTAACACCTTCTTGAGGACCACCTTTAGCTAAGTTGTAACTTGATTCAGGTTCTTGGATTTCTCATTCAATCCTAAAAGTAGCTGTAGGAGGTGACGCACTTAACTACCCCATTTGGTCTTTGACTTGTTCAATGGCCTTTTGGCATAGTTTGCATGTGAAATTTGAGTGCGATGAATCATGCAGCCTAAACTAGTTCAACAGTAATAGCACCTCCAGATCCACTTGATATCTTAGTTTGGACCAATCCCTTGCTAATCTCGAGATGAACTAGCTATATCTTTCCACTATTGGGTCCTCATCATCACTTGGGAAGGAAGTTGCATAGTGGAGAGCCGTAACATATGATTGTTCCCACTCCTCCAAATCTTCATTTTTAGATGCTTGATCATTTTTATTCATGGATGAAATATCTTCTAATCTAAGTTCACTTCTACATTCATCATCATTTTCTATTGTCCCAAGACTTTCAGCCTCTTCCTCTCTGTGTTCTTCAATATTTTCCTTGGCTATCCCATCATATGTTGTTGCGGACATCATTGGTTTATCCTCAATTATCAACTGCTCCTCATATTGAGTGGAGGAATACCCTTTAGTGATGGATTGAAAGCTTTATGATTCCTTTCTAGATTAGTTTTCATCAAGACTGTTTATTGTCCCAAGGTAACCAACTTCTTCTCTTTGATTTTCAGCTTCTGTGTTTGTTGTCCTAGCACTATCTTGTGTCAAATTTCTTAGTTCATCTTCAATATGTTGTCCTCTAGATGTTGTTAGCTCTTCTGCCTAATGGGATGACTCGTCCTCATTGAAATTTGGTTGGCCCAACTTGTTCAAGAAGCCCTTGAATTGAGTGATAATGTTGACACAGGAAGAACAAGTTAATTCTGAGTGAGGTGCATTATGAAATCTGCACCAACTTGACATCAGTACTGTTGATGGTCCTAGTGGCACAAAAACATGCAAACAGAATATTGCTATCCTATTTCTCCTAAAAGAGAAAGACAACACATGGATATCTTAGCTCCCAAGGTCTTTGTAGTTGGTTCTCAACTGCATTGATGTTGCTCAATGGTCAATGTAACAGTAATGTTCAAGGGGCCTATTGGTGTTGAGCTTTTGGATTATTCTAAGATCAAACATAAACTTAAACCTACTCTAACTGGGGTTTTTAAAGAAATAGAAAAAGATAAATTAGAGCTTTGGAACAGAAAAGAATGATAGTTCATCTAAATTAACTAGTCCTACTACCTTCCAAGGAATTCATAACTAAAACTGCAAAACAAAATAAACTTGTGATTAACACACAGTTTCATTCATTCACAGTGCTAATTTCAACAGTAGATTGCAAGTTATCATTTAAACAAAAAAAACATCAAATCAAACTTCATTCCTTGAAAGTTTCTCAAATCAAATGATTAAACCAAGATAAACAACATTCTGAAACACAATCTGAAGTAGATTTTAATCTGGTTGCTTCTACTATTAGTGAAACAGATAAGCAACATTTACAAATCTAGCACAATCACCAGTGTATAGAAAATCCATGACTCCAAATTGTTTCCATTTATATTAAGAAAACTAGAAAGATACATGATTGGCTTCTATTGAATCTAACTCCTAACTAAGAAGGTAAAAGAAGCTCCTATTACAAAGAATCAGGATGTAGCTCTGTCTCCTCTATCCTTCAAAAAATTTCTACTCTTGAAAATCTATCTCTAGACCTATCTACTCTATTTCTTCTCTATTTCTACTAACTTCTTCTGACCCTTTACAAAGAGGCTAGAATGCCATATATACAAAGTGTACCAAAAATAATGCGTTGGCCCCTATTTTGGGGTTTACAAAATATCTCCTCTGAGAGGTCTGCTCTCAGATATTTTGAAGAGAGTTGGTTCTACATTGAATGCGTATCCTTGTTATCCATGCTGATGACATATTTATGTCCCCAGGAGAAGCCTTTAGATATTTTGTTACTACAACATTAACTCTCCTGTCTCTGTGTCCATACTCGAACTCCCTTTGAAGGGCTGCCTTGAATGCTATAAAGCATTATCATTAATTATGATCCTCTTCTGTCAGTAGCAATCTCAGCAGTTACTATGACTCATGGTCTCTTCCTTCTTCTGGCCTATTTCATGTTCTAGACTTCTCTACCCATTGACCATCCTCTGGAAGCAGCATCAGACTCAATGCTAAATCTTTGCACCATTGTTCATCAAGGTGTTCCATCTCCTTCTAATCTAAGAATGAGTCCATGTCATTTACATCCTATTGATCTTCTCCTCAGGGGTGGTCAATCGGTCAAACTATCACCGATCCACCTTCTTAGCTCCTCTTGATTGGTTAAACATATGCCATGCAAGACTCCCAGGCAGTCAAAGGTTATTTGAATTGCATCACATGTCGGTGAAACACTAATCATTTCTCCCCAATGTGATTATGTCTCTGCTAATAGCTATTGGCATAGCATAAGACGGTTGGCAAGACCTCCCATCGAGCTATGCAAGTTATATCTACACAACAAAGCCCATCAGCAAGACAATCGGTGTCAGTCAGAAGTCACAGTGAGCTCCATTGGTCACACCAATATCTTTTTCTATCGTTGAGACCTCATTTTTCAGTAGGACATCATAGCGAGGCCGGACCTTTCACCCCAAGCTCATTTTGTATTGGCAAGACCCTATCGGGTTAGTGAGACGTTATGGCGATGTTGTCTCTCTTAGCGAACTCTTATGTCGAACATTAATCTTTGGCTTGGAGCTCCTATCGGCAAGAGCCTACCCCATCGGTGAGACCTCATGGTGACCTCCCCTTTTCTCCTCGAGCTCACCATGTTTTGGCGAGACTTCCTCAAGTCGGTGGGACATTTTTCCAAGTTCAAGATCTTTCGGCAAGCTCATCTTATGTCGAGGAGACCTCCATTTGTTGGTGGGATCTTTTGTAGTCACCCAAACCTCATAGTGAAACCTTCTTTCTTTGGAGAGATGAGACCACTTCGGCAAGACTCTTCCTCTTCGGTGAGACATTTTGCTAAAGGCAATACCTTTCGCTGAAGGCAATACTTCTCGGCAAGACATTCACTCGGTCGTTGAGACTTCATAGCGACCCCAAAACTTTCACCTATGCTATTTCATTTCACTAAGACTCTGATGGATCAGCAAGACATTACATCGAAGCCACCTCATTTTGGTGAAGGCCTGTTTTAGTTCAGGGAGACTCCACTTAGTCACCGAGACCTCATGGTGAAACCCAAAACTTTACCCTGAAGCCACCTTTGTCACCAAGACCCTGCCTCTTCGGCCAGACATTATGCCGAAGGTATAACCCTTCGCCGACCTCATTTTCTTTTAGGGAGACACCACTTGGTCATCGAGACTCCCTTCGGTCGGTGAGATGTTACACTGATCGAAGCTTCCTTTCACTGAACCGAGAGCACTTTGGGGAGACCTTAGCATATTGGGTAGACCTCCTGCCGAAGGAAAAATCACTTGCCAAGATCAAAACTTTTGATGGGACCTTCCTCTATCGCTAGGACATTTCACCGAAGGCCTACCCCTTTTGATGAGTTGGGATCATATCGGGGGAACCTTCTTAGGTTAGCGAGACTTCACACTAAAAGCAAACTACTTTCCCTGAGCTCGAGCTTTTCGGTGAGACATTTTTCTGAGCCCTAAATCCTTCGGCAAACTCCTTCATGTCGGCAAGAAGTTTCATGGAGCATATCTTTCTCCCCAAAGACAAACCTTTTCGGCAAGAGTCCACCATGTCGGTGAGACCTCTTGCCGATGATATTCTTCCATTGCCAAGACCACTCCTCTATCGTCCAAAATTCACTGTATCGGTAGGACATCACCACAAAAGGGGAACTTTACCCTGAAACTGCTCGGCCTCTATGAGACCTCACCCCGTCGGTGAGACTTCTTGCCGAGAGTAAATCCTTCCTGGCAAGATCCCCTGATAGCATTCTCCTTTCACTGAGACTTCGATGGATCGATAAGAACTCTTGCCGATATTACCTCATGTCGATGAGACTTTCCTCCTTCATTGAGACCTTGTGCCGAACGCGGAATCCTTTGGTGAGGGCTCCTTCAGTCGGCAAGATACAAAGAAACCTATGGCAACAGGATCTTTTGGATGACCAGTGAGCCTCCAATGGACAAAATGCACTAGTAGTCAGCAAGACATCTATAAGGTCTTGCCAACTTTCTTCTTAGAGGAATTTTGTGCCCAACTAGATTGGGGAATGCCTTCCAACTAAGCTCCCCTGACAAATATCATCATGTGTGTGATTTAATCCTGCAAAAAAAGGTATGCATTAGTCCTCAAAAACAAATAAAGCATATTATAATAAAATCCACTATTGCTTGTGATTATTTCATTCAATTTCCAGCAAGAAGAAAACCAATTTAAGCTGAGACAGAACCAAATTTTGACAAAACCAGAAGGCAAACTCAGGAAGAAAATAGAAGAACTCTGAAGAGTAAAGCAAATAACCAAAGGTAACAAAAGCAAGAGAAAAGGGGGACCCATTTTGTTCTAGAATAAAATGGGGTGGTTATGCAGGGCATAACAAGTACCTCCTCCAATCTTGGTCCATCATCATTGTTCGAACACTCTTGGATTAGCTCTTTGAATGCCTTGGCTTCCATGTTAATCATTTCCTCTTCTAGATCTTCGAGAGCCAAGGGCTGGTATATTTCCCAAAAGGGAATTTCTCCTTGCAAGACTCTTTCAACTCTGTCCAAGAATTTTAGACACCCAATTCATTGTGTCCGTGTGTCCATGGATCCAACATATATCCGCCAATGCAATTTGTTGCAATGGTCTCCTCAATATTCTATTCAAATCTGCATGCCACTAAGTGATTTTAATTTTCATGTGCTACCCCATTTCAACTCAACTTTTGTTTGCCTTAAAAATTTTATGATTTCAAAATTCTAGCATGTAGGGAGATCTTCCTATCTCATATTTCTTCTTGATAGTACTCTTTTCAACTTCCAACTTTCAGATTTTTATCCTCAACATGCCAGCCCTCCTTCTAGCACCAGTTATGTTCATGTGTTTTTTATGCACTTCTCAACATAGGCAGTGTGTTGATGCACTACCTCTCTTGAAAGGAAATCTCCAACAAGTTGTTGGAAATCACCCCAAGGTCTCTTGGGTGTTAGGTCATGACGTTCTTGGAATGTCTTAGTTGTTTTTTATTTGATTTTACTGGAATCACAAGGTGGACTTATGGATGAGTTACAAAGCATGGGAAGTTTGGTTTGCAAATGGAGTTCTTGAGGTTTAGAAATTGTTATTCAGTTGTTGTAGGTTCAAACCGCAGTCTAGAAATCCATTTCATCATTAGATTTGGCTTTACAATGTGTAATGAACCTTAGCATAGGATATTTATTAAAAAAAGAAGGAAAAGGGCAGAGAAGAGAGGAAATTCCTAGACCTTAAACTACAAATGAACATTGATCATGGGGGTTGCTAAAGTAGACAAACTTCCTAAACTGGGTTTTGTTTGACCAAGAGAAATCTATAGCTACACAAATCCAGTGCAATCTTCTAAGGAATGCATATTTTCATATTGCACATGCACATCATGAACATGCAATTGAACTAAGTTGCAACATTGAGATAAAGAAGCTCAGGCTAACTTTGCACAGTAGCTTGTCATCAATAAGTGTTAAAAGTATGGACTGAAAGTTCATCAGATACTATAACAGCAAACACCATCATCACTTCCACTCAAATAACTAACAACTAAAACTAATAGGGAAGAAAAATCATGCACACATAATGAGCAAACTAAAAAGGAACACCTGTAGATCATGCAATGTTGCTTTCTATTGCTGCAAAATATTTTTACATCAACTCTCCAACCATTTACAAATGAGGGGGGGGTCTATTTATAGTTTTCCAAAGCCCAAATGAATGGAAAGGATTGAATTAAATTTTATGGCTCAGATTTGATTGCACTAGGGCTTCACCTACCCCTCATTATATAGAAATTAAAAATCATTCCTTGTCTTTTCTCTATTTTGTCCTATAGTGGCCAGTCACTGTAGCAATTTTGTCTTCTAGTTGATTGCCCTTTCGTTGTAGCTGAAACTGTTCAAAAGATACCTTTACTTGATGTGTTCACAACATCCCTCAATCAATCAAGTACACTTTGTTTGCAAATTTGCATCATTGTTAAATGGATCATATGATCTAATGAAACAACTCCTTAAGGATCGTGATCATTTGTTTGGAGGGAGGAAACAACCACTCCCTCCCACCACCTTCAAGGCAACCCTTTATAGATTTGTCACTAACTCCCTTGACATAGGCCTACTTCTAATGCCAGCTCTATTGATGGGTGCTAGGGGAAGAGGCGAGTATAAATGAGTGGTGAAAGGAGCAATGTGCCTTTTCCTTGTTCATCTTTCTCAATGAGCCTCCTCGACAAACCTGTGGTAGATTTCTTGAATCCTGCATACATGAAATGTCGTAAGTTCTTTCATATGCAAATCAAGGCAAACATTAGTCAAATCCTGCAAACTCCTTGTTAGATCCATCCATGCATCATCAAAAGATCACAATATTCATATTTGGAGCTCATTTGGACCATAAACATAAATGCAAGCTTAGGGATATGGGCACCAGATGATAGGCAGATGACAAATGGACAATGGGCGGAGGGATAATGAATAGCTGATGGACATATGACGACTAGCTAACAATAGGCAGAGGGACAGTGGATGAACAATAGATGACGAGCAGAGGAACGGTAGCCCATAAGGAAAGCTCCCACGAATGAAAAAAAGGGATGGCAGCCCGAAAGGGAAGTTCCCATGGATTGCAATAGAGGGACGATGGCCCGAAAGGGAAGTTCCCAAATGGCCACAAAGGGATGGCGGCCTGAAAGGAAAGTTCCCAAACGGCCATGGAGGGATGGCGACCCAAAAAGAAAGTTCCCAAATGGCCATAGAGGGATGGTGGCCTAAAAGCGAAGTTCCCAAATGGCCATGAAGGGATGGCAACCTGAAAGGAAAGTTCCCAAATGGCCACAGAGGGATGGTGGCCTGAAAGGTGTTGACGGTCCTTTTGGCACAACAACAGTTAAACAGAATATTGCTATCTTGTTTCTCCTAAGAGAGAAAGACAACATATGGATATCTTAGCTCCCAAGGTCTTTATAGTTGGTTCTCAATTATGCCGATGTCCCTCGGTGGTCAATGTAATAGTAATGTTTAAGGGGCCTGCTGGTGTTGAGCTTCTGGATCATTCTAAGATCAAGCATGAATTTAAACCTACTCTAACTAGGGTTTTTAAAGAAACATAAAAAAGATAGACCAAAGTTTTAAAATATAAAAGAATGACACTTCATCCGAATTAACTAGATCTGTCACCTTCCAAGGAATTCCAAACTAAAATTGCAGAAAAAACTTAACTTGTGATTGACACACAGTTTCATTCATTTACAGTGTTGATTTCAATAACAGATTGCAAGTTATCATTTAAACAAAACATTAAAGTAAGACCTCAATCCTTGAAAGATTCTCAAATCAAATGATTAACTCAAGAAAAACACCATTTTGGAACACAATCTGAAGCAGATTTTAATCTGGTTGTTTCTATTGTTAATAAAATAGATAAGCAACACTTACAAAGTTGGCACAATCACCAGTGTACAGAAAATCTATGACTCTGAATTGTTTCCATTTATATTAAGAAAACTGAAAAGATACATTATTGGTTCCTACTGAATCTAACTGCAAACTAAGAAGAAAAAAGAAGCTCCTATTACAAAGAATCGGGATGTAGTTATGTCTCCTCTTGCTTTAAAAAATTCCTACTCTATTGCTACTCTTAACTTCTAACCCTTTTTTAGTTCTAATCCTAACTGTCTAACTATCTTTTTTTTCCTGAACTTTCTCTTCTAAATCCTTCTAACCCCTTACAAAGAGGCAAGAATGCCTTATATATACAAAATGTACCAAAATAATGTGATGTCCCCCTGCATTAGGGTTTACAAAATATCTACTTCCAGGAGAGTTGGCTCTTTGATCTTTTTGAAGAGAGTCAAAGCTGCATTCAATGTGTGGCCTTGTTGTCCATGTTGATGATGGCTTGACCTCGGGAGAGGCCTTCAGATCTTTTGTAGCTACAGCATTAACTTCAGACCTTCATTTTCATTTTTGAACTCCATCGGGGTCACCTTGAATGCACTAGAATATCACCATTAATACTAATCTACCTCTACCAATGGTCACCACAGCTGTCCCTATGAGTCATGGCTACTTCTTTTCTTCAACCTCCTTCATGTTAAAGACCTTTTTGCATGTTGACCCTCTTCTAGAAGCATCATCGGGCCTCCCTATAGATTTGAACATTTCACTTGAGCCGATCCATTGCCTTGGGATCTCAGAAGGAATCCATGTCATTTGCATCCCGTAGATTTCCTCCTGATTGGTTAGACATACACCACGCTAGATTATCAAGTGGTCAAAAGTGGTCCACCTTGAATCGCATGTCGGTGAGACACTCATTGTGTTCCCCGATGCAAATTCATCTCATAACAGTTATCAGCGCAAAATGTGGCAGTTGGTGATACCTTTCAGCGAGTTTCAGAAGTTATACCAATCCCACAAAGACCATCGGTAGACCATCGCTAGTCGGTATGACATCTCGGTGAACTTATTCCATTCTCCTCGAGCTTATTTCCTTTCGATGAGACCCTGTCAGGTCGGTGAGACTCCACAGTGATGTTATCTCTTTCTGGCTTAGAGCTCCTATCGACAAGAGTCCACCCTATCGATGAGACTTCATACCGATCTCTTTTATGTCAGCGAAACCTCTTCGTGATGTCTTCCTTTTTTCTCCTCGAGCTCAAGATTCTTCCACTTTGGGGAGACTTCTTCATTTCAGGGCAACCTTACCCCAAGCTCATGCGCTATCACCAAGAGTTCCTCCAGTTAGAAAGACCTTTCATTGACTGAAGCTTCCCTTCACCGAGCTAAGAGCACTTTAGGGAAACCTTGCTCCATCGCTGAGACCTCACTCTGAATCCAAAATGTTATACCGAGAGCACAATCCCCTCGGTGAGACCGTCGCTTGTCGATGTGACCTCATAGCATAGCCACTTCATTCATTTGGAGTCTCCCTAACTTCTTCCTATCCTCCTCGAGCTCTGGCCTTTTGTATCGGCGTGACCTTTCCCTTTTGGTGAGACCTCTCACCGAAGACAATACCTCTCAAAAAGATTCTAGTGTAGTCGCCCAGACTTCCTAGTGACTTCCTCTTTCCTTCCCACTCGCCCATTCTTATCGGCCAGACCCCACCAGGTTGGTGGGAACTTTTGGCAATGTCACCTTCTCTTTTGGTGAGCTCCTTGATGTCGGCTAGACTTTCCGTGGTTGGGGAGACCTTTTGTTGAATTCACTCTGCCTCACCGGGCTCATTTTCGCATCGACAAGAGTTCCATCCATCGGCAGGACCTTCCACTGAGGCTATTGTCCTTCGCTGAGACAATCCCTAGGTCACCTAGACTTTACGTCGATCTCTCCATCCTTCATCGATGTCGTTTCATTTCGATGAAACTCTGACAGATTGGTGAGATATCCTATCGAGTGGCAAGAACCTTTCGGTGATATTACTTCATGTTGGCAAGACCTTTCCTCTTCGCCGAGACTTCACGCTGAGCACATCTTTCTCCTCCCCAAAGGGGCATTTTTTTGATGTGACATAAAGATCTCGACAAGACCTCATGGTGATGATACCATTTTCGTGTCGCTAAGACTCCCTTCAGTCAGTGAGACTTTACACTGACCGAAGCTTCCTTTCGCCAAGTGCAAACTTTCTCCGAGATCTTCCTACCTTTTCGGTGAGACATACGCTAATCAACCAGACCTCCTACGGAAGGAAAAGTTATCACCGAGACCTTTCCTCTTCGTCGAGACCCTATACTGAAGTCTCCCTGCTTCACCGAGAGTTCATTTGAGTTCGGGGAGAGCTTGTTTGATTGGTAAGACTTCCTGCCGACACCACACCCCTATCGCCGAGACTTCACCCCTTTCAACAAGACATTATGCCAAATTCAGAATCTTTTGGTGAGGGCTCCTTCAGTCGGTGAGACACATAAAGACTCTCGGCGACATGAAGTTTGGGTGACTGATGAGCCTCTTTTGGATAGAACACACAGCCAGTCGACAAGACAACTATAGGGTCTTGCCGATTTTCTCCTTAGAGGAAATTTATGACCAACTAGATTGAGGAATACTTTCCAACTGAGTTCCCTTGGAAAATATCATCATGTGTGCGATTTAATCCTATAAAAGAAAGGTCTGCATTAGCACTCAGGGGAAAATAAAACACAAAATATGTCATAATGAAATCCATTATTGTCCATAATTATTTCATTGAGTTCTTAGCAAGAAGAAAATCAACTCATGCTAAGACAAGACCAACATCAAATCAGACAGAACAAAAGATAAAATAAAAAGAATAGAAGAAACCCCAAACACAAAACGAATAACACAGGAAAAGAAACCAAAAGAGAAGGGGGGACCCATTTTTTTCTAGAATAAAATGGAGGTGGTTATACAAGGCATAACAAAAGGAAAGTTCCCAAATGGCCATGGAGGGACGACGGCCCAAAAGGAAAGTTCCCAAATGGTCACAGAGGGATGGTGGCCCAAAAGGAAGGTTCCCAAACAGCCACGGAGGGATGGTGGCCTGAAAGGAAAGTTCTCAAACAGCCATAGAGGAACGGTGACCTAAAACGAAAGTTCCATAATGTCTAAACACATGGAAAATTTGATGCAAACCCCTTTAGGCACATGAAAATATTCATTTGATGGTCTCTAGATGATAAAAACTTAAAGTTTGCAACCATTCTAGAAATGTGGAGGTTTGGAAGGGGGAAGCCAGAGGGTCACCACCCTTTTAAAATAGCAATGAGCACACGACGACCTGAATGGAAAGTTCTAAAATGGACACAGAGGGATAGTGGCCTAAAAGGAAAGTTCCAAAATGGCCATAGAGGGATGGGAGCCCGAAAGGAAAGTTCCAACAACGGCAGAGGAACAACAGCTTGAGAGGAAATTTCTGCAACTTCCCAAAACTTAACAAAACCTTGGTAGTTCACTTAGGTATCACAAAAACATCCCAAATTCATAGGCAACTTATCCCTAGATTCAAAAAATGAAGGAAAAAGTGAATCAAGCAATTAGGGACCAAGTCAACAAGAAGGAAAAAGGCGGAAAAAGGAAGGGGGGACTTTGTTTCTCCCTAGATTTGAATGCCCCAAGTAAAATGAAGGGTCGGGAGCAACGTTTATAGGCCAATTTCCATTAATGGCATGCATTGATTTCTTGGTATGATAGATCTAGGTCAAGTGAGATGCGAGAAACCACACTCGTTTGGATGCTTGGTCAAGGCTTGGATGGAGAAACTATGTGCAGATCCTGCCATGTGGGCGGAAGTTGGGCGGAAGTTGGGCATTAGTCGCTACTTAGTGGTGAAACATGAGTGACAACCCGCATGAGCCAACCCACAGTTGTGGATCTGCAAGGCCTAGAGGACGTTAGGGCAACAGGTGAAAGGAAACCCATAGGGGCACTTCCGCAAAGGCAAAAGACTTAGAAAAATTCAAGTAGGTGAATATTTTCAAGGGAAAACTTATCATTCTAAGGCATGTGACCCACTTGGACTCTAGGAAAGGGGCACACAAATCAAGGTAATAGAAAAAATGACCCAACAAGAGCAAGAAAGATCCGTCAAGAATGAAAAAGAGGGGGTCCTTTCCTACGGCGGGCATGTGTGAAAAACATGCACAACACATACCAAACTTCTTTAGCAATTTTTTCACATACTTGGACTAAGATATAAAGATCCCTCTATCTAGCTGAGTAATTTACAATCCCAAAAATAATTTAATTTCTCCAATCATAGACATCTCAAACTCACTCTACATCTCATCAGCAAACTTCATGCACAAACTATCATCTCCTCCAAAAATGATATCATCAACAAAGACTTCAACAATCAAATCTTTATCATGATCAATCTTGAAATACAAATTACTATCAGCAATACCTTTATTAAATCCAATATTCAACAAATACTTGTCCAATCTAGCATACCATGCTCTTGGGGCTTGCTTAAGTCCATACAATTCTTTCTTCAACTGGAAAACCATATCTCCCTAATCAATCAATTGAAATCCACCAGGTTTCTCAATATACACTTCTTCTTCCAATTCACCATTTAGAAATGCTGACTTGACATCCATCTGATAAACCTTGAATTTTTTGTAAGCAACATAAGCAAGAAATAGTCATTTCCTTCCATCTAATAATATCCTTTACACAAAAGTGTTGCTTTGTTTCTAACAACTTCACCTTGCTCATTCAATTTGTTCCAAAAGACCCATTTAGTTCCAATTAAATTTTTGTCCTTAAGTCTAGGAACAAGAATCTATGTATCATTGTTCTCAATTTGCAGTAGTTCTTCTTTCATTGCTTCCATCCAATGTTCATATTTGCATGCTTCATTAACACTATTAGGCTCAGTCTTTGAGATCAAACAATATTCTTCTGCAATTCTTCTCCTAGTTTGAACACTATTGTTCTTATCACCTATAATTTGATCTTCTAAATGATTTAGTCATACATACCTTGGAGTCTTAGGGTATTCTTGAACTTCATGATCTTGTGATCTCACTTCTGCACTTTCACTAGTTTTTCCCTCTTGATTTTTCAGATTCACCGAAATGATCTAAATTTGATTTGGAGTATGAACTTTCTTTTCAATATCTGAATTGTCATTCTAATCGACTGAATCATATCCATAGGTTTTGGATGGATTAACTTTGTCTTCATCAACCTTGACATTATAACTTTCAATTACTTTCCTCATTCTCTTATTGTAGCATGAGTAGGCTTTACTTTTAGTAGAATAACCAAGAAATATTCCTTTATCACTTCTAGCATCAAACTTTCCTATATTTTCATCTCTTTTGATAGAGCATTTACTCCCAGAGATTTTTAAGTATCTAACAGTAGGCTTATGACCAAACCATAGCTCATAAGGAGTCTTACTAATATCACCTTTGAAATGTACCTGGTTGAGAGTGTAAATGGTAGTACTTATAGCTTCTCTCTAGTAGATATGCGAAAGATTTCCTTCCAGCATCATGGTCCTAGCAACTTCTTGAATTGTCATGTTCTTCCTTTCCACAACTCCATATTTTTGAGGGGTCTGCGAGGAATATAATTATCTCTTTATCCCAACTTCCCGAGGCCATAACTTTTGATCTGGGACTCTGATTCGTGAACCATTTAACAGTTGGAAAGGTCTCAAAGTCAACAACGCGCTCAAAATTTTCCATGCCAATTTCAGCAAGTTTCGGGGCCAATCCGGGAACTCTAAGTGCCTCAAATCTAACTTGGAAGGTTTTCAGGTACAAATCTGGGAAACTAAAACTTCAATATCTTTCAACCCAGAAATAGAAAATAAAAACCGTAAATTGAGAATTTCATTATGACAAAAAGGGTATCCAAAAATGTAAAAACATCTAAAAATTGAGAAACTTGAAATTTAACTATTTTTGGGTGATGTAAGATTGCCCTTACACCACTAGATGCTCTTGCATCAGACACCCAGGGTAGTTTGAGAAGTGACCCATCATGTCTCAGATGGTTGAGGAAAAGCCAACCAGTCAACCGCTGCCTTAGATAGCCAGGATGAATCTTCCACAGGCCTTCCTCTCCATTTGACTAGATATTCTTCATACTGCATGTTCCTGGTACTCCTTCCCACACGACTATCCAGGATTTCTTCGATCTCCTCCTTTTCTTAAGTAGGTGTTGGAGTCCCACACTGTTCCATCGTTGGTACTTCCTTTGCGCCACCTTCATGATACTCTGTCAAATCTGAAATGTTGAACATAGGGGAAATGTTGAATCCATCCGGCAAATCTACCTCATATGCATTCCCTGAATCATGCCTCTTCAAAATTTTATAGGGAGCGAACTTCTTCATCTTCAATTTGTTATATGTTCCCACTAGAAACCTTTCTTTTTTCAAGTGGACCATCACTTCATCACCAATCTGAAACTCCTTATACCTCCTCTTCTGATCTACCTTAGCCTTATATTGCATATTCATCTTGTTAATATGTTCTCTTACCTTCTCATGTATATCCTTGATTCTTGCAAAATCTTCAGCTTGACACTTATTTTCTTCTCTTGGTCCATCTTCCTCAATTCTAGAGTTGTTATGGGGCTACCTCCATACACAATCTGGAATGGTGATCTACCAGTGCTTCTGTTGATAGAATTGTTGTAAGAAAATTCTACCTAGGGTAAGATCAAGTCCCATCCCTTGGGTTTATCTCCTACCAAACATCTCAGTAGGTTACCCAAATTCCTGTTAACAACCTCTGTCTGCCCATCTGTTTGTGGATGGTGTGCAGAACTGAACTTCAACTCTGTCTTCAGCTTCTTCCACAAGGTCCTCCAAAAGTACCCCATAAATTTGGTGTCACGATCTGAAATAATACTCTTTGGCAGACCATGTAGCCTCACCACCTCTTTGAAGAACAAGTCAGCAATGTGGACTGCATCATGGGTCTTCTGACATGGAATGAAATGTGCCATCTTTGAAAACCTATCAACCACCACAAAGACTAAATCATTCCCATGTTGTGTCCTTGGCAAACCAAGAACAAAGTCCATACTTATATCCTCCCACGACCTCTCTAGTATAGGTAAGGGCTTATATAAGCCAGTATTATGACTCACTCCTTTAGCCATCTGACATACCCTGCAGCTTTGTACAAACTTCTTCACATCTTGTTACAACTGAGGCCAATAATAATGCTCATGATAATGGCAATGGTCTTATCCCGACCAAAATGTCTTGCCATTCCTCCACTATGCTTCTCCTTTATCAGGTTCTCTCTCATGGAACTCCTCGGAATACATTGACTTCCCTTAAATAACATGCCATCCTGGATTATGAAATCCAGCCACCTTGTCCATCCACTGTAACAGGTTCCTTGCAAGCTTTCCAAGCCTCTGAAATCAAGATCTTCTGCGTATAGTGTCTTAAGTTCATTAAACCCAACCACTTCAATCTGCATCTTTGTCATCAATGTATGCCTCCTACTTAAGGCATCTACAACCCTATTTGACTTCCCACTCCTATGTTTCAAAACAAAGGTATAACTCTGCAAAAACTCTACCCATTTCATATGCCTCTGATTTAATTTTCCCTGACTATTTAGGTACTGCAAGGCCTGATGATCAGTATATAGAACAAATTCCTTCGGCAACAAATAATGTCTCCATTTCTTTAATGCTTGAACTATTGCATAAAATTTATGATCATATACATAATACTTTCTCTTGGCATCATTTAACTTTTTATTGAAATAGGCAATGGGCTTACCCTCTTGGCTCAACACTGCTCCAATGGCACAACCATTGGCATCACAATCCATCTGAAACACCTTGTTGAAATCTGGGAGGGCTAGAATAGGTTGCTCTGTCACCTTCTACTTCAATAGTTCAAAACTTTTTGCCACTCCACTGCTCCACTTAAATTCTTTTCTATCTCCTCTTATTGTTTCAGTCAGGGGTCCATAAATACTACTAAAGTTTCTAATAAACTTTCTATAAAAACTAGCCAAACCATGGAAACATCTCACCTCAGTAGCAATTCTTGGGGTAGGCCATTCTACAATAGCCTTCACCTTCTCTGGGTCCATCTTGAGACCTTCTGCTGAGACAACATACCCCAAGTACACTAACTCCCTCTTCACAAAACTGTACTTCTTCAGATTAATCAACAGTTTCTCTTCTCTTAACTTCTCAAAGGCTCTCTGAATATGCATCACATGCTCATCCAACATCTTATTAAAAATAAAAATATCATCTAAATACATAATAACAAAACTTCACAGAAATTATTTGAGTACCTCGTTCATGAGCCGCATGAATGTGCTCGGTGCATTGGTTAGCCCAAAAGGCATGACTAACCACTCGTATAGGCCCTCTTTGGTCTTGAAGGCAATCTTCCATTCATCTCCCTCTCGAATCCGGATCTGGTGATATCCACTCTTCAGATCAATCTTTGTGAAGTACTGAGCTCCACTCAAATAATCCATCAGGTCATCAATTATTGGTAGGGGAAATCTGTACTTGATTGTTATCTTGTTTATGGCTCGGGAATCTGTACACATCCTCCACTCCCCATCTTTTGGTGCTAGTACTGTAGGTACTACACATGGACTCAAACTCTCCTGTATCAAACCCTTTCTCAACAACTCTTGAACTTGTCTATTCAACTCTTCATTTTCTGTTGGAGTCATTCTATGAGCTGCCTTATTTGGAAAATTGGCTCCAGGAATCAAGTCAATCTGATGACTGATCTTCCTTATTGGTGGTAAACCCTCAGGTACATTATCAGAAACAATATCCTGAAACTCATCCAATATACCAGAAACTTCTTTTGGAACCTTCTCACTATCCTCCTTACTCATTCTAGGAATCAATGCATAACACACATGCTCATGCTTCATATCTTCTAAAAAATTTCTTCCATCTACATAACAAATTCTAGCACTACTGCATACATTTTCTTCAGTCTCCTTCAAGGGTTTCAAATTTTCACGGACCCCATCCTTTGTCAAGGAATAAGTGTTTGCATGGCCATCATGTATAGCTCGCCTATCGAACTGGCACGGCCTCCCCAACAACATGTGACATGCATCCATGGGGATGATATCATAGAGTACCTCATCATGGTAGCTCCCGATCTTGAACTTTACTAGGAACTGCTCATTGACCAAAACTTTGTGGTCTTTCTGCAACCAGGCAATCCGATATGGATGCAGGTGCCTTTCCCTCTTCAGCTTCAACTTTGTGACCATCTCTTCTAACACCAGATTATCGGTGCTTCCACCATCAATAATGACATCACAACATTTTCCTTCACACTTGCACCTTGTGCAAAACAAATTTTTCCTCTGTTCTGGTTCTTTCTCCTCAGTCACCAGGGCTCTCTTAATCACTAGGGCTTCTCCCCTTTCAGCATCATCTGAATGTTCTGATTGGGCCTCCTCATCTACATGCGCAACCCTTCCATGACCTTCTGGCCTTTTGTCTGCCCTTCCTTGGTGTTGTGGACATTCATAGTCTCAATGCCCTTCTTCACCACACTGGAAACACGTTCCTTAGAAACCACCTCTTCCAGACCCTTGTCCATATCTCCCTCGTCCTCTACCTCTTTGATCACCACTGTTTTGATCACGAGGGTAGTAGAAGTTGTCATTCCTTTGGCTTCGGCTAGTACCCACATCTTCACTTTTCTTTTCATCATCATTTCAACTTCCTGAAGGTCTTCCACTGCCCCACCTCCTCGTCCTTTTTGCTTGCCATCAAATCTTTTGTTTAGCTTCTCTTCCACCTTCAAAGCAAACTAATATACATCCTCAATGGTGGTCATTCTGACTAGGCTTAACTCCTCCTAAATGCTCAGTTGTAACCCATTAAGATATCAGGCTACCTTCTCCTTATTGGCCTCTGTGTGACCCATTCTGATGATTATCTTTTGAAAATCTTCAGTATATTCTTTCACAGATCTGCTTCCTTGCTTCAACCCTTGCAATTTCTTCAACAGATCTAACTCGTAGTCCACTGGTATAAAATGCTTCTTTAGTTTCTCTACCATGCGATCCCATCTAGTGATATTTCATTTTCCTCTTCGATTTATTTCTAATTGGACCTCTTTCCACCAAATACTGGCATGGCCCTTCAGCTTCATTTTTGCAAACTTAACCCGATCTGAGTCCTCTATTTCCTCATACTCAAAAAATTCTTATAGCTTGTTGATCCAGTCGATCAACTCTTCTGGGTTCAGACTTCCGGAATAACTGGGGACTTCTGCTCTGGGTCTTTTCCCAATCTTTGCAATGGACCTTATTAGCCGCATTTGGTCTTGATCAATTACTTCTTCTTCCTCTTCTACATTTGAACCTTCTTCCTCTCCTTCATCTTCACTTTCCTCCCTCGGGTATAACCCTCTTTTCAACTACTCTTGTAATGCATCAATCTATCTCTGGAGGGCTGCCAGTGCATCTCTTCCACCAACATTTTTGCCACCTTGACCACCTCTGGCACCACCATGCCTACTAGGTATCACTCTTGGAGGCATCTTTCTTGACCTCGACCCACAACCACTGTCCTAGTGCAAACTGCCTCATGATCTGCGATCTATCCACACGCTCAAGAAAACCTTGCTCTGATACCACTTGATGAGGGCACAGCTTGAGGCTTAGAAAATAACCCACAAACGAGAGAATAATTTTATTATTCAGAAAATGGAGCTTTTTATATGCAGAGGATCTCAAATCCCCAAGTTCTACAATACATGCAAGTTACAGAAAGCTATAGAATCACTCTTTCACAATATACAAGCTTGTCCCCAAAAAGTTACCCCAAAAATTAGAAACCCACCCATAAATAGAGCTCCTCTTTAGTTTGGAGCCAAAACAACATTCCAATTTGAGTTTTGGTGGTTTGGTGCTGAAAAATTACAACTTGAAGGTCAAATTTCAAAAGAACATTTGCAATTGTATCTTCTAGAAAGTGCGCCAACTTCCCAGGACCATAACTTTTGATCCAGGACTCCGATTTGTGAACCGTTTGAACCGTTGGAAAGGTCTTGAAGTCAAGAACGTGCACAAAATTAGCCACACCAATTTTGGCAAGTTTTGGGGCCGATCCGGGAACTATAAGTGCCTCAAATCTAACTTGGAAGGTTTTCAGGTGCAAATCTGGGAAACTAAAACTGCAATATCTTTCAACCCAGGAATAGAAAATAAAAACCATAAATTGAGAATTTCATTATGACGAAAAGGGTATCCAAAAATGTAAAAACATATAAAAATAGAGAAACTTGAAATTTAACTATTTTTGGGTGATGCAAGATTGCCTTTACACCACTGGATGCTCCTGCATCAATGATAGTACTTATAGCTTCTCTCTAGTAGATATGTGAAATATTTCCTTCCAACATCATGGTCCTAGCAGCTTCTTGAATTTTCATGTTCTTCCTTTCCATAGCTCCATATTTTTGAGGGGTCTGTGAGGAATATAATTGTCTCTTTATCCCATGTTCTTCACAAAAAGAATTAAACTCACCAGAAGTGAATTCACAACCTCTATTTGATCTCAAACATTTAATCTTCAGGCTTGTCTTTGTCTCAACCATAGCCTTAAAAATCTTGAATTTCTCTAGAGCTTCATATTTTTCCCTTAAGAAAGTAACCCACATCAATCTAGAATAATCATCAATAAGTAACATGAAATACCTCTCTTTGTAAACTTCTGACTCTAGAAGGACCACACAAGTCAGTATGCACAAGCTCCAACGCTTCATTTGAACAATGTTGTTTGCTCTAGAATGAAACTCTAGTTTTCTTCCGTAACTGAAATTCCTTGCATATAGCATTAGTAGGTTTTATCAACTTAGAAAGATCTATTACTTCTTGAGTAAAACTTATCTTGATAATATTGTCAAAGTTTACATGACACAATCTCCTATGCCACAACCAACTTTCATGCACTTGAGAAATAAAACAAATTTTACCAGTAGCACTTAGGTGAAAGATATTACCTTTTGTTTTTGTACTAGATGCAATCACATTTCTGGAACTCCCCAATATTCTACACTTTCCATCCTTGGATTGAAGATTGTATCCCTTGTCAACCATTTGTCCAACACTTAAGATATTATGCTTCAAACCTTCCACATATAGAACATCATCAGTGTTATGCTTACCATCAAGATAAATGGATCCTCTGCCATAGATTACACCAGCTTTGTCATCACCAAATCTTACAACACCACCATCATACTTTTCCAAGCTCACAATTTTACTTTTATCACTTATCATGTGATGAGAGCATCCTTTGGCAATCATCCATTCATCTTTTTCTTCAACTCTGGAAGCTAGAGCTTTCTCCACATTTATGCAACTAGCTAATTCAGTTGGTACTGGATCATTTTCCTTGATAGTAATAAATACCCATTCATCCTCACTTAAATTCCCTTTATCAGATTCATCATCTGCCACACCTTCATCGGTGGCATAATAACACTTTCTTTGGAATCTAGGCTTGTTAGGTCTTTGCTTAGAAACTCTTTATAAACACCTTGAGACAAAATGACCTATCTTATTACAAGAAAAACATTTAAGAGGAAATTTCCCTTTATACTTGCCTCCTCCTCTAGTTACCCTCTTGACAATAAGTGCTTCAAGCTCATCTAGTTTTCTCTATTCTTCTTCAATCTCTCTCATTTCCTGCTCATACTTGGACATTTTTCTAGAAGAACTTTCTCCCAGATCATATCTTTGCTTATCTTTTCCAGAGATAGTAGCTTTGAATGCAGATTTTGTCTTAGGAAGAGATTCACCAAACTCACTTAACTCAAAAGCAACAAGCTTACCAATCAACATATCTCTGGTTACATTTGTCACATTCCAGATCTCCTCAATAGCAACAGTTTTGTGTTTGTATGTAGCAGGCAAGGATTTGAGCACTTTAGCAACAATATTTGATTCTTCCAATGTTCCACTAGCACATTTGATACTACACACAATTTCATTCACTCTCTGCATAAAAGAAGTGATGTTCTCATCTTCACCCATTCTCAACATTTCATATTTCCCTTTCAGGCTTTGTTGCTTAGCAATCTTCACATGGGTATCACCTTCATACAAAGTTTCCAACTTTTTCCATATCTCATAAGAAGTCTTTAGCTCCATTACATTTGTCATCTTGGAATCAGTCAAAGCACTCAAAAATGCTTCCTTAGCCCTAATATTGTATTCGGCTTCCTTAATCTCACCTGCAGTAGAAGGACCATTTTGTGGGATGATATACCTATTCTTTGTAATTATCCAATAAGGTTCACTAATGCATCTCAGATGACACTCCAATCGATTCTTCCATAGAGAATAATTAGTTCCATCAAATATTGAACTATCCTTCTTATATGTCGCCATCCCGGATCACCTCAAGCGGTCAAGCTTCTCTGAAGGAACCTGCTTTGATACCAATTGTTAGCAACACAAGGGCAGACAACTGATAAGGGGGGACGAATTAGTTGTCGTTAAAATTATACATATTAAACGTATTCTTAGATTTGATAAATAAACATGAAAGCATAAACCATCACTACATCAAAAACACACATAACACCAAGATTTTTACATGGAAACCTTTTTAGGGGAAAAACCATGGTGGAGGTTAATCCACAAGATTATACCATGTTAAAAGTATTACAAGTGGGGAATGCACATGCATTCAAGTGCATTTCCTAGAGCACACTGCTCAAATACAAAAGGCTTACTTCCCAAAAGAAGACTCACTATCTTACAGTCACATTCGGATTACATACAAAAGATTTTGAACTGAGAAAATAGCATCTTCTAATGCCTAATTATAGTTTCGGTTAAGCACATAAACATTTTCATCTACTCACTCTTTGTCACACTTTACTTCTACCTCTAAAGGATTAGAACATTGTTCGCACACAACACAAAGCATACATCATACATCCCTTGGCATACCATAAATAGTCGATCATATAGATATGAAACTAAAGACAACATCAACTACATGTCAACCCAAAAAAACATGAAACGTGTACAAACTGTTAGCCCAAATCAATAAATTATTTATCAATGCAGACCAAACAATGTCAGCCAAAACATAGTAAGGACCCAAAACAACATCCTCATATATGGAACACCTTCAAAAATAATGCCTCAAACATTTGCAACATACTACAATCACCCTGTTGGACATGATCATGAAAAACATGAACTCACAAAAGAAAATCACCAATCACAAGCACAACGATCAATGCAAACCAACAACACAAATAGATCATGATCTAGAAACATCCACAAGCATCATGAATCACCATAGAATCATCCGCAACAACTAAAATTACTAGAATCACATTATATTCTTTCAAGAACACCAACTAAAGCAATAGAATGACTATCAGAACACAAATACTCATAACTCAATCAAATCTTCATGCAAACCTTTGAAACTTCATGTGCATAAACTAGATATACTTGTCAACAAACCCTTTAATCCACAACCTCTTATCATCAATATACTAAGCTAGCCATCATATTGAACTTCACTGTATCACTAACAACCTGCAACTTATTTTATTACAATTTTCTATATATCCTCAACATATCATCCTTAAAGACATTAATGACAATAGTGTTGACATCAATGACAACCAGATATCAAAAATATCCAACAAAGGGTTTATGGTTTATGGTAAAGGGTAGATGGAGAGATATAGAGGGAGTGAGTGAGAGAGAGATACCTGAGAGAGGGAGAGGGGGCAAGAGGGAGAGACTTGAGAGAGAAAGAGAGAGTAGAGGGTAGAGGGATTAAAGGTTAAGGGTTTAGGGTTTAGGGTAAAGTGTAGAGGAGAGAGAAATGTTGGTGTAATTAATATTTAATTACACTTGCATAAGTTTACTTAGGCATATTGAATTCCTAAGTTATAGGTTCTTATCTTTATCTTATTGAGCTATCTTGTTGCTCAAGATAAGATTAGGTTTATGCATCTTTGCTTTTATAAAGCAAATTATCTATTGTAATATTTTGTACTTCGAATATATCAATTTTCACATCTTTTGCAAATCTTTGCTTTTTCATTTTTCTCTTCTATGGAAAGTGATTTTTCTGGTTTGCAATCAGATCTTGGTTTCTAACATGGTATCAGAGCCTCGATTTGCGGCCCCTTCTCAGCTTTTTTGGAGGAACACATTGCAAACCTCGTTTAAGGTCCCTCAAGGGTTTCATTCCTTGAGAATCTTTATGCAGCATCTTGGATCAGATCAGGTTTTTCCGTTGGATTCAAAGCACTTGAAAAAGTCAGAAATGACTTTTATTTCATTCATTTTTGTCACCATTTATCAGATCTGCAAGGGTTTCAAGCTCGGTGATTTTTTTGATAGATCTAAGGGTCGCCTGATTTTCATATCACTTTGGGCCTAAACAGACCTCACCGTTCAATTTGTAGCGCCCAAAAACCCCTATTTTGATATAAAATTTGTTTGGTTTGGGAAAAATCGTTCGAAGAGGCAAAAAAATTTGCCCAAGGGCCGTACGACCCCCAGGCACAGTTTTTGAGGCAGGAAATTCAAAAAAAAATTAAAAATGTTGTTATTTTTCTTCATGGCTAGTTATATTGGAGGCCGCCACCCACCCACCACCCAGCAGCCACCACTTCCACCACCACCGCCAGGCTTCGCCGCTCGAGTGCCGCTCCAGCTTCAGCCCCCCGTGCCAGGGCTTTGCTCAGCCGCGGTCACATGGGCACCGGGAGCCAGTCCCCAACCCCTATTGGCCACCTCAGGCCCTATGGTGGTCCTATTGAGGACTAGGGGCTCCATTGCCAGATCCTGCGCTTCAGCCCCTGGTCCACCCAGGCAACCCGTGGCCCTTTTTTTTTAGCCCCTGAGGGCTTCTGGGGCCAAATTGGACCTTTTTGGGAAACTTTCACGGAAATGGACGTAACTTGCGCATACGGCATCCTTCTTTTGCAAACTAGATATCGTCGGAAATTTTTTTTGATGCTCTACATAATGGTGTAGGTGTGATTTTTTTGTTTTTCTATTTTGATTCCTTTTTCAGCCTCGGAAGTCAGATGTTTCCATTTTCACTCCGGGACGCATATCTTTTGACTCGCTTATCCGTTTTTTGCGATTTTCACGGAGTTGGAAAGCTAGTTTCGGCCTCTATGCAGATATGAGGTCATTTATAGAATATGTGTACCTTATTTTATGTATGCATTCATTTTTGTTTCGTGTGCTAGGTTTGCATTTTTGCCTATGTTTCTGTAATTTTGTATTCTCTCCTTCTGCAATCATTGGGTATTGTAATAATGAACTGATATAAAGTTCCATTAAGGGGGGTTCTTGCATCCATATTTCATATTGGTGACAACTTGCATGAGTTTTTTTGGTTTCCTGTTGTCTCCTTTTAGCTTCTTTCTTGCTTAGCTAGACACATCTTTGGTTTGCTTCGGTTCACATTTCACATTGGGATTTTATAGCTCTTGATCCGCATTGGTTCAGATCTTTCTCATTTGAGGGCCATATTTTTATGGTTAATGTTCCAGAATCTTGATGGTACTCGTCTTATGGGTAGTTTTAGTTTCAGTTTGGCATTGGCTTCGAGAGACACAACTTCCAGATTTGTCATCATTATGGGTCCTTTCATCCTTTCATCTACTATTGTTCACAGATTCCAGGGTTGATCCAGTATGTGAGTTTCCAATGTTCCTTGGCATCGGGTCTTTTGTTGCATTTGTGATTCCGATATGGTATTTTACAAATAGAAGTATCTTTCCTTGCTTGTCGAATTTGGGGTTCCAGTGTTGCTTCATCAGAGTTCTTCTAGTGCTTCTTCACAACAATTCATCTCACTAAGGGGGGGTTTTTCCCATTGGGTTTTCTCGCTCTTTGCATTTGTACATGAGTACCTGATCAAGCCTTGTTTTCGGGACTCATATTTGCATAATAATTTGCTTCTCCCTAAGTTGCACTTATGGGGGGTGTTAGTGTAATTAATATTTAATTACACTTGCATAAGTTTACTTAGGTATATTTAATTCCTAAGTTATAGGTTCTTATATTTATCTTATTGAGCTATCTTGTTGCTCAAGATAAGATTAGGTTTATGCATCTTTGCTTTTATAAAGAAAAATTATCTCTTGTAATATTTTGTACTTCTAATATGTCAATTTGCACTTCTTTTGCAAATCTCTACTTTTTCATTTTTCTCTTCTGTGGAAGGTGATTTTTCTGGTTTGCAATCAGATCTTGGTTTCTAACAAGAAATAGAGGGAGTGAGTGAAAGAGAGGGAGGGAGGGAGTGGGAGAGATATAGAGGGTAGAGGGAAGAGAGATAGGATTGATTGAGGAGAGACTTGAGAGAGAGAGAGGGAGGGGAGAGAGATAGAGGGTATAGGGTAGAGGGTTATAAGGGTTTAGGGTTTAAGGGTTTAGGGTTTAGGGTTAAAGGTAGAGGGAGAGAGATAGAGGAGTCATGAGAGAGAGAGAGACCTGAGAGAGGGAGAGGGGGTACGACAGGGAGAGAGAGAGAGGGGGGTAGAGGGTTAAGGGTAGAGGGTAGAGGGCTGAAGGGTTTAGGGTTTAAGGGTTAAGGGTTAAGGGTAGGGGGGAAAGAGATAGAGGGAGTGACTTAGAGAGATACTTGATAGAGGGAGAGAGGTTAGGAGGGAGAGGCTTGAGAGACAGAGAGGGAGTGGGAGTGGGAGAGAGATAGAGGGTATATAGGGTTGATGGTAGAGGGTAGAGGGTAGAGGGTTTAAGGGTTAAGGGTTTAGGGTTTAGGGTTAAGGGTAGAGGGAGAGATATAGAGGGAGTGAGTGAGTGAGAGAGAGACCTAAGAGAGGGAGAGGGTGTAGGAGAGAGAGACTTGAGAGAGAGAGAGAGAGTAGAGGGTAGAGGGGAGAGAGATAGGAGTGATTGAGTGAGAGAATTGGGGGAGAGAGAGAGAGAGGGAAAAAGATAATATTTAAATATTTTATATATTAGTAATATTAATTAGTTATATAATATTTTACATATTAGGAATATATATATATTTATACATTAACTAAAATATAGAAATAATATTTAAATATTATATATAATAATATGATATATTATATATTATACATAATTCTGTAAGAGATTATCATAAATTGTATATTATATATTAAATTATAAACTATATTACATTTTTTAAAATCATATATAAAATATATCGGATATCTGATTAGATTAGTTATCCAATTCGAATCGGATATTCAATTTAATCAGATATCTAATATTTTTGACACAAACCTTATTTCCTAGGGGTTAGCCTCAGGCTTGCTTTGGAATTTGGCTAGGACCTACCAATCCTAAGAAGTCAACACAAAAAACATGTTTAACAGCTTACCTTGCTTTTCTAGACTTCCCCCATGTGGCTAACGACTTTTTTTTTACCCAAAATTGATCAAACGAAAAGGATTTCTAAAGGATATTCTCAGCTTTCTACCAATATAAATTATGCCTTACTTTGAATTTAATAAATAATTATTATTCATTTTCTACTAGAATTACGACTAAAGTCTCAATTGATAGGTTGATTGAAAAACATCTATATCTTTCAAACAGTATCACATATTTTGAATCCAAAATATGTGTCACATTCTATGCTTCGCATACTAGAGGATTAAAAAAAATGAATTTCATGAAGTTTTGATCAAGTTGTGGTCAGACATACGAGTTTTTATATTTTTTAAAAGTTGTAATAAAAATTCATAATTAATTATTTACTTGGAAAAAAATTACAAAAAAATATGCATCACATCGGAACATGAGTTCTCTACTTATATCTAAAATCTTATAAAAAAATATTATCATTTTATTGTGGTTAGGGTGGTCAGATAGACACCTACTTATTTTTCCCTAAAATTTAAGTACTAGTGCATTGAAATTTCAAATATTCACCAAATAGATTTTTTTTAAAATAAACCTAGTAGTTTAGAAACTACATTCAATTTTCCACAAATTCTATTCTTACATATTTTTGAAATAATATAGATAACTTATCAAATTTTTACGTCAAGGTGCCTAACTCTAATTTTTATGAATTTTCATCTCTACTTAAGGGCCTATTTTTTCCATGATGATCCTACACATACCCAGAGAATTTGACCCTCATTTTTGAAAGGCTCCCTTGTTTTATTGTTAGTGAGGAGGAGATCCTACCCTTTCCCACATCAATAGAAGCATTAGAATAGAAGGAATCCAACTTGAAGGAACTCTAGACTGGTGAGGCTCAATCTTCAACATCCACAAACCCTCTAGTTTAGAAATAGGCTAATGACATAATTGATTTGAAAAGGAAATTACTTAAGAATATTCACCCCTATCATCAGCCATATCAATAAATCTCAAGAAGAACCCCAACCAATAGTTTGTGGTGAACAATAGATAGTTGCAACTACCTCCTACACAACAACACTTAGAAATAGAGCCACCTTCGAGTGCAGGAAAATAAAACATGTGTAATTTTCACTAACAATAGATCATGATGGGACCACCTATCCTAAGATGAATAGGTACATGGAAATTTCAACAACTCGAGAGAAAGTGGATGAGATTGAAGTAGAAGGAAATGCATCAGGGACATGTATGGTGACTATGTAGTTAATTTTTTGGAATTTACTCATGATTCAAAAAGGGGTGGTGATGTATACACCACATTGGATGATGTCTCTTGTATAATTCTCACTAGGGGACAAAAAAGTGTTGGTCAAAAAGGTATGCACAATGCTTAAAATCCTACTACTCCTTTCAAAAATATTTCTTTTACATATAGTCCTCACAAATTTTTGGAAGTTATTCATAAAATCCCACCTATTCAAACTCCCAATAAGAGAACTGGTCCTTTTGATATAGTATAATATTGTAAAAACTCTAAAATTCAAATATCACCTACTAAATATCTGAAATCAAATCTTGCTGAATTGGATAGACTAGTGAAGTTTGTTAAATCTAAAAAATGCAAAACTTAGTGGAGGAAGACCTCATAAATCATGTAGTCTCATCTTCTAGTTAATCCCCCAACACCAAAGACTATTCTCCCATTTTGTCTAATCAAAACCTTAGTCCTTTCTATGTGACCTTATATATAAATGGTCATAGGTTGAGTAATTGCATCATAGATTCCAGAGCTTCAAAAAATGTGATGCCCACTCCTATAGCTAAATCCTTTGGACTATAGTTGACTCGGACCTTTAGGAAATGTTACTCAATGGACACTAAGCAAGTCCCTCTAGTTGGACAAATTAAAGATGCTCAAGTGTTTTTGGTTGCTCACCCTAATAAATGGCTTAAACTAACAATTTTGGTTGTCGATATCCCAGCAAGCTATGATATGTTGCTGAGTCAAGGATTTTGCAAATATCTAGGAGGAAAAATTCAGTTGGATTGTTCACATACAATAATTCTACTTGGCAATAAAATAGTTCGATTGGAGCCTAAACCTAAGGCCAAGTTCATAGTTTTAAAATCAGATGATCTACAATCTCAAATTTTATTTGAAGAATCACAAATTGGTAACTATATGTTATTCTCAAAAGATGCTAAAGGTGAGAGGTTTTTGGGTCTCAATATATTATCGAAATTATGGACATTCGAATTTGATGGTAGTTGTTCTAACTCAAGTTATGGTGTTGGAGTGGTATTTGTGTCACTTGATGGGTATAGGTTCCCTTATGCATATAAGTTGGAGTTCCATAATACTAATAATACTAATGAGTATGAGGAATTGCTATTGGGGATAGCCACTACCAAAGAAAAATGTATTAAAAAGATAAGAGCAATAGGACATGTTGAATTTATTGTTAAATAGGTTAGGAAAGTATTTATTATTAAGAATGAAAGGTTGAGGCACTATAGGAATAGAGTATGGGATGAGATTGAATCATTTGATGCCTTCTCAATTGAGGCCATTGCAAGGAATCAAAATACCAAAGAAGACTCATTGGTTGTCTCCACCTCCTTAATCCTTCCCCATCCTAATTTTAATGAAATCCCATATTAGATTGAGATAATCTATCAGCTAAATGTCCTAGACAATACAGAACACTAGAGATATTTGAGAACAATAAGAAAATACATGACTTCTTAGAATGCACAAAATGTTTGTTGAGATGTATTTTGAGGGCAGTGAAACCACATGTGAATAATTCTTCCTAAATAGAGGAAGGAGTTGGAAGAAAGTCTGGTTCAATAAAAGGGAAACAAGATACCTAAGGGGTTGGTTCCTTTAGAATAGTTGTTCAATAGACATGATAGATGTGTCAAAAAGAAGATAGTTAAAGCTATAAGTAGCTTTTGGGGAATATGAAACCATCAATATAGGGACACTAGATGATCCTAAATTGGTATATATTGGTAAATATTGTACCCCTGAGGAGAGGATCAGGTTGATTCAGTTGTTGATAAAATAGAAAGATGTCTTTTCTTGGTGCTATGACGACCTAGAGAATTTCATGGGTGGAAGGTTACAACGTCACATACCTCTCAATCCTAGGACATCACCTTTTAGACAAAAGTAGATGAATTATAATATGAAATTCATTGATGCTACCTTTCGAGAAATTGATAAGATGCTTAAGGAAAGAATCATTTATCCTATCCACCACTCCACCTAGGTGGCTAATATTATTTTGGTTTTATAAGAAGAATGGGGAAATTAGGGTTTGTGTAGACTTTAGAAATCTAAATCAATCGTTGTTGAAGGAAAATTATCTATTACCTGTGATGAACCATGTGTTACATACTATGGCTAGATCTAAGGTGATGTCAATGTTATGTTGTTTCTCTAGATATAACCAGATTATTGTGGATAAGGAAGATTAGCATAAAATGGCTTTTGTTAACCCTTGGGGTACGTTTTCTTATAATAGGATGCCTTTTGGATTAATTAATGTTGGGGCTACATTTTAGAGGTCCATGGACCTATCATTCGATGATTTAAGAAATAAAATTATAGTTATATACTTGGATGATTTCACCATATTTATCAAGAAAAGGGAGAACCATCTTAGGGACCTAGGAAGAATATTACAAAGGTTCATAGAACACATCATATCTTTAAACCCTAAGAAGTTAGCCTTTGGCATCACAGAAGGTGAGCTCCTAGGACATATTATTTCTAAGGAGGGAATCAAGATTGACCCTGAGAGAGTTAGAGCCATTCAACAATTAAGTTTTCCTTCTAATAGAACTAGTGTGAAATCTTTCTTTGGTCAAGTCAACTTTTTAAGAAAGTTTATTCCAGATTTTTCAAAAATTTCCAAGCACATAGCTAATATGATGAAAGAAAATAAAGGATTTAAATGGAGTGATGCAAGAAAACAAGCCTTTGATGATATCAAGGTGGCTACTGACAATTCCCCCATGCCAGTACACCCAAATTTTAGTAAGTATTTTATCATTTATTCCTATTCCTTACAACACACAATGTTCACGATCCTTCTACAAGAGAATGATTAGAATATTGAAGCCCCCATTACATTTATGAGTGTTCTGTTGAAGAAGGATGAGCTAAATTACTCCAAAATTGAAAAGCATGCTTTTGTAGTAGTTAAGGTAGTTAAGTAGTTCATATTTTATATTCTTCATTCACATGCCAAAGTTTGTGTTCTTGATGCTATAGTCAAGAGCGTACTTCCATAATAAGATATTGGTTTCAAATAAAGAGGAGCCTGGGTGGCTAAACTATAAGAATATGACCCAGACATCAAACCTAATAGGTTAGTGAGAAGCAGAGGTCTCTATAAACTCATCATAGATTTAACAAACCAGAAAAAAGAAGTTGTTGCATAAGTAGCTTCCTGTACACCAAAAGATCAACCTATTAATGCTTGATACAACTACTAGATTTATACAAGATCCAAGATCCATAGGAGGCAGTTAATCCATGTCAAAAACCCAAGAACCATGTTGAAAAACACAAGGAGACCAAGGGTGAAGGTTTTGCAACAATCCCCCTAGTGCAAGTGAGAGGTTCAAACCTATGACCTCAGATATGATAACAATTGTTGCACAGGCAGTTGTCATTGCACCAAAAGATCTACATGTCTATTCCAGATACAATCGTTAGATTTATACAAGAACCAAGATCCCTAGGAGGAAGTTAATCCATGTCATGAATCCAAGCACTGAATTGTACAACACAAGGAGACCAAAGGTGAAACTCTTGAAGCAAAAGTTTATCCCATTGTGTTGTTGGTATGTTTACAAGACCCTTAATTTTTGGATGTAGATTACTACCTCACTTATGGATATTGTCTTGCACACATTTCTATAAAAGAGAAGAGGAATCATAAATTGAAGGTATTCAAATATGTAATATGGAATGATATATTGTACAATAAATCCTTGGATGGGACATTTTTGAGGTGTGTTGACAAAGAGAAGTAGTAGAAACTTCTCAGGGCATTTCATGAAGAAGCTTGTGGAGGACATTTATCCTCTTTTGTGATAGCCTTTAAAATTCTTAGAAAGTGTTAAAATTGGCCTAGTATGTTCAAAGATTCTTATCACTAGGCATCAAACTATGACAAGTCCAAAAGGTTCATAGGTAGACCTCAATTAGTTGCCTTTCCACTGAAACCTATAGTAATTGAAGAACCTCTCCAACAATGGGGGTTAGATTTTGTAGGTCCCATTAACCCTACTTCAAGTGTTGAACACACCCATATCTTGAACAGCCATAGATTACTTCACCAAATGGGTCGAAGCTATACCTGTAAAATGTACCACCTCATAGGTAGTCTATGATTTCATCAAAGAAAACATTTTAGTTCACTTTGGAGTTCCTAAAAAGTTGGTGACTAATAATGCAACCAACTTCTCTTCTTTGGAAATCATTATGTTTTCCTATGATCATGACATCTCTCTTTTACATTTATCTGATTATTACCCTCAAGGAAATGGTTAGGTTGAATCTAGCAATAAGAATTTCGTAGCAATTATCAAGAAGTTGGTGAATGAAAATTAGCAAAACCAAAATAACAAGTTTTTTTAGGCTTTATGGGGAGATCATACTACACAAAAAAAAGCTATTGGCATGTTCCCTTTTGAATTCATCTATGGGATTGGTACAAGTCTTCTTTTGCCTTTGGAGCTAGCCAAGTTACAAAGTTACAAAAATCCCTAGAAGATCAACAATTTTGTTTAGAGAAGAGGATCATGTACTTGAGCGAGTTGGAAGAGAGAAGAGAGGATATGGTGGACATAATTACTTTACATCAGGCACAGGTAAAAAATTATTTGACAGGCGAACCAGACCCAATAATTTTATGGAAGGTGATATGGTTTTACTTTGGGATAAAAGACAAGAACCTAAAGGTTTCCATGGTAAATTCGATTCTCTATGGAAGGGTCCCTTTTGAATTCATCAAGTTCATGGAAATAATTCTTTCAAATTGGCATACCCAAATGAAACACTCTTTCCCCTTTTGTACAATAGGAAAGATTTGAAATTATATCAAATATGAAAAGCAAGCATCCCCTACCCTTGTATTTTAGTAGATTGGGAGTTTTTGGCGCATTTTCCACTTTTGGTGTGTGTCTCATTTTTGGTTTGTCTTGATCATTTGTCCCCATATATTTCTCAATCAGACCTTGGAATCTATCGCCCAATGGAACTTAACCAAGGATGCTAGGTTCTTCTCCATTTTTTTCAGTCTGCATCCAAATCCAATTGTTTCCTAAGTTTTAATTTTGGGCATAAGTATTCAAGTTTTCCAATTCCACAAATATCCAATGTTCTCTTACTTTTATCCTTTCTATTTTACGTGTTCTTTCCTTTGTTGGTATTTGGTCAGTTTTCGTAACTTTATCATTTCGTGACCATGTACTCACAACTTATCCTTTTACCAAATTGGTTGTTTAGTCTCAAACTCTTTTCTTTTGGTGTCATTATTTCAACCAGTTGTCGGTACCTTTTCGAATATCATGCAAGCTTTATAACTTACATGTCTTTCAAATAAGCCTCTCTTTAAGAAGCTTTTTCCTTAAGCAAACTGGGATTTTCAAATTTGTGATAATTCTTATCAAAATCGATGCTTTTTTCCTAACTAATTCTAGTTCTGATGAAGTTTTGTAAATTTCATCCAAACTACACTTTAATGAAGAAAAACATGCAAAGAAAGGAAAAGAAATTCGAGGTGGGTTTGGTTGTAGTTTTCTAACTTCATCGGCTCCTGACGAAGCTCTTGAAATTAATTCAAATATACAATCCTATCAAGTACGTTAAAGATGTCCAATATTGGTACCAAGTGGCCTATATGTTAGGTATTAAATGTTGTCAATACTAAAGTGGGTGAAATAAATTCTCAATCATGTGGAATAAAGGTGCCTTTGAGACCTTTTTTTTTTGGGAAATGTAATTCCAAAAGCAAGGAAGAATAGATACATGGTCAACACTTGTTCAAGTAGAAGTTTGAGTTGGAATTGGTTGCATATCACTGGGTAAGTGACACTCCTAAATCTTTTACTTGTAATTGAAGATCATTTTTTCTACAAGGCAGCATTGTTGAATTCTCTTTAGATTAAGGAAAATATTTGGGAGAAAATGAGATACACATACCTAGGATATGAGCATTTGGTTGGATTAGATAGTTCTCTTCCTGAAATAGGGAATATGAGGTTAGGTAAAGTGAATTTGGATGGTTTTTGGGAGAGAATTTGTAAACCAAAAAGAGACCCTATCACTCAAAAGGTTATGGAAAGTGGCCTTTTGGAGGTTTTTTCTTTCCAAGTAGTAGTGCAATGTACAGAGCTTGTGCTAGAATGTATATCTTGCTACAACCCTAAAACAAGGGAAATTCGTACTAAAGATAATAACTTGTTATTAACCTTGGATAGAGACACTATTAAGGGATGCTTCAGACTGTCAGAAAGGGAGGTGTATTCTCATTTTAATTTTACCCTATCTCAATGTCACTTTTCAGAAAAGAATGGCTATTATCGGAATTGTATCATGAAGGAAAGGTTTGACCCTCCAAGGAAAGGAAAAATCCTAGCTCCCTAAGAAGATGCATAAATCTCATTTTACAGAAGAAATTTTAGCCATTATTGTGTTACTATATAAGGTTAAAGGTAGCATGAATTTCCATGACTTTGAAGAAAGGATGTATTTCTTCATCTAGGTTATTTGTGCTAGCAAGCAATATTTAGATTGGGCTACTATAATTAGTGACCAATTGAATGACATGTTAAGGATTTTTGTTGTTAACAAATCTTTTTACATGTCTTCTTATCTTCTCTACATCTTATCTTGTACAAGACCTTAGATTGGTTTAAACCCCATGGAATATTTTGATAATAAAATTCAAATATATGACTATTACCCTAATTTACAACTTGAAAAGAGCTATAAAAACTTCTCAAGGGTGAATGATGTGTTTAGTATGAAATTATTCAAAGAACTATAAGGTGACTTAGGCCAAAGAGTATCGCCTGAGGCCTTCTAGTTGGTTACCAAGTATGGAAACATCTTCATCCATTTTTAGAGGTTCACATATCTGAGGGTTGGTGGATTCGATGATTTTCCCATTAAGGGGCCTAGCTATGTGGAAGAAAAATTTATCCTAATAGAATTTTGTCACTGGGTTGCTAAGGTGAACAAGAGATGTGAAAAAGGAAGAAGGATAGAATTCCATTCCCAATTGGCTTGGGGTATTATGAATGCAAATCTCAATCAAACACCCTCAATCTAAAAAGAGATATTGTGAGGTTCACCCTAGATACCTATGAGAGGAAATTTCTATTTGACAATAAAATATTTGTTAGGAATCACCTCCACCTTGGCCCTAGTTACTATCATATGTCACACCTGGAAGATTTTTGGGAAATTGTGTCGATGACAATGAGGTGAGAAGGAGAGATTGGATGAGACCTACCCTAGCACAAATATTTAATTTCAATGGGATGGAATATAAGACTAGTGCAGGATGATGACTCTGATTTGATTGATCCAATTTATATCAATCGAATACAAATGTAGCCATTGCAACCCATTGATTGGAACATTGAAGAAACTAAAGACATTAATATTAGAAATATGGAAATTTTAAGAACTCGGGTATGGTTGGCCAAAAAGAAGGGAGAGACTATGAAGTCTCCATCTAAAGATAAGAAAGGGGCCCAAGAACAAACTAGTGCTAGTAATGTAGGTGTAGCTCCTTTTGTACCAATACCTTCACCTACTCCAAATACATCCCTGGTAAGCTAAAGTGGAGATGGCGGTGAACCCCCAAAAGAGATAGGAATCTCCAAACAACATGTGGTGAGGGCCCTCTCCCAGATATCATAACTAAGGAATAGTTTAAAAAGGAATTTGAACAACTACAAGAGGGAAATGAACAAAGATGGGAAATAGAAAAATAGAATGTCGAAGGAAATGTCCAACAATGCAACCAATTCTAGGCCAAAGTAGGAGAAAGTTCACAAAGGAATAAAGCATCAACCTTTGTAGTGAGGACACCTCTTAACAAAGTCCTTTTCTTTTCTGCATTAGGAGTTTTTCAAAGTCTTGATGCTCCTTCACCCTCACCATTCTGGTTGGATAATTCCCTTTCTTGGAAAAGGAAAATAGTTCCTATCACATTGCCAAAGGAGGATGTAGTGGGGAAACTCCTAAAAAGGACCCCTAAGTCCAAGAAATTAAAGACTACTTCCAAATTAATGGAAGATCAGACCTCTAGGCTTTTTTTATAGAAATTGCACTACCTTGAATTCAAAAGGAGCCTGATCAAGCTACTCTAGCTAATTATAGCATAGCTAAGGTGGATTTGGGGCTGCCTAGCAGGGATAGAGATGGTCACAACTTTCAACTCACAACTTCCAAATTGTTGGACAGGACAGAAAAGGATAAATAGGATAAAATTGAGTTAAAATTTTTAGTGGAACTACTTTCAAACTGTCTTAGGGCTTTAAAAAACCCTTATCCTTAGCCTCTTAGTTAGGTAAGCCCTACTTTTGATCCTAATTCAAAAATTGGGAAAGCGATGCTCAATAGAATTCAAAAGGATAGTTACTTCAACAAGGTTGTCTAGGGATGGATTCCAAAAATTAGAGTAAAGGGGCCTCCTTTAATTGAAAAAATGAAAAAGGTTTATGATGAATTTTTTCTTTTGATAAACACAATCAAATCAGAGCTACTTATTTGCAAACAAGAAAAGACGAACTAGCTACAGATTCAATGTGATTAGCCAAGATCATTGCCATGGGTTTGGAAAAGGATACTATAGAAATAATCATCTTGTTTAAAGATGACTCCTAAGCCATTATGTGACAAAGTAGCATAGAATGGAAGCTTCAGGATATAAACACAAACTTCTCAAAAAATTGGTGAAGGAATGTAACCGCCTTAACAATAATTTTACAAATATTTTTTTTTATTTTGGATGTCAGATAATGAAAGTTAAAAACCAAGGACTTACTACACTCGAGTAGTTGAAAATTGGTTTCTTGAAGGTGGTTGACACTTTATCAAAAGAACAAGTGTTTGCTAAATAGGCATTAAACAAGTTGGCTAGAATTGATTTAGCATTATCATGGCATGAAGACTCCCTTGTTCTTATTACACACAAAATGGATACTATTTGAGTGTCACCAAGGCTACATGGTAATTAAGGATGAGGACTTTTTTGGTTCTATAGGAGGTAGAGATTCCTACTGTTGTATTTTAGCTAAAAGATTATCAAACATGTGTGGCACCTGTTGAATGAACAAGACAACTAAGAGGGGGGTGAATCAGTTGTACTAAATTAAAATATCAAAACCGTCAACAATAATCACATCCATATGCATTCATTAAACCCTTAATCTATTATAATGTGGGTTTGTGCAGGATCATGATGGGCCAAAAAGTGGCAATATGATGGGTATGTGTAGGGTATGTGGCTGACAACTTTTTTTTACCCAAAATTGATGAAATGAAAAGGGTTTTTAAAGGAGATTCTCAGCTTTCCACCAATATAAGTTATGCTTTACTTTGAATTTAATAAATAATTATTATTCATTTTCTATTTAAATTACAACTAAAGTCCTAATTGATAGGTTGATTGAAAAACATCTATAGCTTTCAAACAGTATCACATTTTTTGAATCAAAAACATGTGTCACATTCTATGCTTCGTATACTATAGGATTAAAAATAAATAAATGAATTTCATGAAGTTTTGACCAAGTTAAGGTGGTAAATTTTTTAAAAGTTGTAATAAAAAAATTATAATTAATTATTTACTTGGAAAAAAATTACAAAAAAATATGCATCACATTGGGACATGAGTCATCTACTTATGTCTAAAATCTTATAAAAAAAATACTATCCTTTTATTTTGGTTAGGGTGGTCAGACAGACACCTACTTATTTTTTCCCGAAATTTAAGTACTATTGCATTGAAATTTCAAATTTTCACCAAATAGATTTTTTTTAAAAAAAATACACCTAGTAGTTTAAAAACTACATTCAATTCTCTACAGATTCTATTCTTACATATTTTTGAAATAATATAGATAACTTATTCAAAATTTTATGTCAAGTTACCTAACTCTGATTTTTCTAAAAATTTTGCCACTTAAGGGCCCTTTTTTCCATGATGATCCTGCACATACCCATGTTTAAACATGAAAAGAAGATAGAAAAAAGTGAAACAACCAACACCATACACAAAAGAAAACCGGATTTACATAGAAAACCTAATGAGGTAAAAACCACATTGAGGATTAGCTCACACTATAAGTAATTTTGAAATTGATACAAAGAGGCTCACTGCCAAAATAAGACACATTATCCAAAAAGGATCATAGCCCAAGCTCACTGCTAGAATGGAAAGAAGAAAGAAGATAGAATGTTACATAGAGAACATTATCTCAATGCAACAGAGATTCCACCACAACAACTCCAATCAACACTAGTAGTCTTCAAGAGATCAAGATACCTCAGCTCATTGTGTTCAATAATCTTGCATTATAGCTCACACTGCATTTCACACCTCTGCACTTAAATTTTCATCACAACACTCAACTCTACTCCACACAATTCATCTCACATTAATTTACCTTGTATTTATACCATCCATAACTTGAAAGAAATCTTCAAGTCGGCTACACTCTTCTTACACTTTACAAATTCAAATTAGGTCGGCACTAAACATTCTCGCAACACTATGGATGTAGTTTTAGTTTCAAAGTTCAAGATGAGTAGGAGCAGGAGTAGGAGCTCAAGAGGGAGCGGGATTTTGAATGGAGTTGAGGGAGACTCCGAGGAAGACACCAAGGGAGATCCAAAGGAGGAGGAGGATGCAGACGTTGGGGATGTTGGGTGCCCTCCATGCATTCTTTGTAGTTGGGTCCTCCCTACATCATGTTGTGGGAGTGTGGCCCTATTTTTTGTTGTTTTTGGGGACAGGGATCTTAACACAGCTGGAGCCTATGTTAGTGTGTGCTTCCTTGAGGATGTACCTATTCTTTCCATGTGGGGTGCTCTAGGGAATTTTCTATGGTCATTCTTCTTGGTGCAATGGCTTTCAATAGCTACTTTCAGCCCTTCAATTGATGGAGATGTGGCTTCTAGTTTGTCAAGGGTCTATTTGGAGCATGTGGTTGTTGAGTGTTTGGTTGCTAGAGGGCATGGACCTCTCCACTTTCGCGTCTTGTTCATGGTGGTTCCAATCAGGTGGGTTCTCTAGGCTTACTGGGGGAAGCTTATGTTGCGTCCCTCTCTATTATGTGGGTTTTTTATGTTTCTCTTGTCTTTGGGTGGTGTTGCTTTTGATGATTCTCTTTAAGGCTCAGATGGGTGTATTCTCCCTCTCTGGGACTACAGTGTTCCTATTGTTGGTGAAGCTTGCCTCTTTGGTGGGGTTCTTTGTGTTCAACTTTGGGTCCTCTTATTAGAGGTCTTTAGTTGCTGACAGGGATCCTCTATAGTTTTTTCTTGTGGGGTTGCCCCTTTTTGGCTTACCTTTGTGTTGCATAGTTGCACTGTCTCATGAAGGTGTTATGTTA
This sequence comes from Sequoia sempervirens, assembly GCA_007258455.2. Lineage (NCBI taxonomy): Eukaryota > Viridiplantae > Streptophyta > Pinopsida > Cupressales > Cupressaceae > Sequoia > Sequoia sempervirens. Next base: position 275,213,480 of record VDFB02105785.1, on the reverse strand, counting down.
ACTAGGTGGTATTCCTAGTTTTTGGTTCCTTTTGTTTTTGGTTTATGGTTTTTGGCTAGGCTTCTTTACAAGATAATCTTGAATCCCTAGATGTATTTCAGCCTCTTTCACGTTAAGTTGTGTATGTGGCTATTTTTTGGTTTTAATATTTTTGTCCACAACTTGTTCTTGGTATTGGGGTTTCTGAAGGATGCTACGGTTGCTTGTTTGGTTTTTGTGTGGGATTTCTCTTCAAACCCTATGGAGGTGGTTTCCTTTCCTCTTGAGGTGGAGTTAGAAGGCGAAGGTCTCTGGTTCCCTCGTTTATTGATCCTATTGAGGTGGTTGCTTCTCCTGTGGAGGTGGAGGTCGAGTGGGTTGGAGTTTACAGGTTGTGACAGATTAGGTGGTTGTGATATCCTCTCTAGTAGAGGGTAGCTCTCTCCTTTAGAGGTGGAGGCTAAGTTGGTTGCCTCGTACTAGGTGAGCTTGTGTTGCAAGGATGCTGAGTTCTTGCATTTTTTTGTTTCCTTCCCTTTAATAGTGGGCGGTTGTTGCAAGATGGTTATTGGTCTCCTTTTGTGGGAGTTTTTGATTATGGGTTTAATAGTGTTCTACACCATTAAGTTTGCGATATCTTTTGGCTATGTAGTTTTTCCCATTAGAGGTTGGTATGTTGATTCCTGGTAAATGCAGGCGGGTTCATTATGTATCTATGGGTTTCTAGTCCCAGATTAAAACTAGGTTGTAAAGGGTTCTTGGACCCTTGCTTGTTTGATTGATGTAGTCATGTTTCATCTTTTCATAGCTACTTTTGGGCTACTGATTATATGCATTTTATCTTTATTGCAACTTGCCTTCCTTTGATAGGGTTGCGGGTTCCTTCAAAATTGTTATGTTCTAGGTTTTAGGTCCCATCAAAACCTATTTTTCCCATAATCAAAAACATTCTTGTAGTGGATAGGAATGAAAGTGGGCCAAAGAAAAACTTAGTTGCAACCTAAATCATCTCTCACTTTCCATGCTATGCCTTCATTAATGCTTAAACATCTTCGAATGTAGTGTAAACACCAGGTCAGTTGTTACTCATGCAAACACCATTAAACTTTGAATTACATACTTCCTCAAATCCAAGTATGACTTGCAAACCACATACCATGCTTCATCACAATCTATAATATGCCTCTATCCTCCTGAAATCTATTAAAATCCTTTGCAACAACTCACGCCAACAAAATGTATGTGCTCAGTACACTCAAACTACACTACCAAACACTGCAACTCTACAATCCAACTTATGGAGTGCCAAACCAAAAATCCTCTTGATGTAGATAAGAGATCAAAAGTATCAACATGCCTTCAAAATCACAAGACCTGAAGAACAACTATAGAGAAATATAGAGAAAATACATTTCTCCCAGACACCTTTATAAATAATGCAACAAAGCTGATTCACCCACTAGTGAACATAACTTCCTCTAACCTTTGATCCAGAAGCCAAAACTCTAGATATAGAAACTATGAATACCTCTAACCAACATATCCAAACCACAAAAGTAGATCTTCAACCTAGAAAAAATGTGAAGAAAAACTAAAACACCTCTGCAACACCTCGTTTCCTTATTTTATCAATTTTATTAGTATCCTCGACATTTGAACCATAACTAGAAGCTTATCAAAGAAACACCAAAGATTAACATCAGTAACTTAACTGATGACAACATAATGCAACTAATCAAAGCAACAATCTCTTCTCAACCACTATCAAACTATCATCAATGACAACACAAGCATGTTGACATCAATGACAACACCTCCATACTTGCAACAACACCTATATCCCAAGCACCACCAGATGGAGAACCCTTGTTGGTTCACATTCCTAGCTACCCTAGTAGTAAATTTTTTTCATTTTCCCTGATTTTTCTTTTATGGAAATTATGATTGAGTTGGCTATTCAAATTCTTTCAAGAATCTGTTTCTTTTAGTTATTTCAAGACTTTGGTGATAGTTATCTTGAGAAGTTATAAATATGTATACTTTAGACTTTGCAATGGTTCAAAATTTTGATCCCCCTTACACCGTGATGTATGAGTGATAATCGATCGTAATCAAAGGATCAATTTTGTAGTTTGATATTTTTATTGTGAATGTTTATTTTATGTGCGTAATGGATTTGTGAATGGAATGCTAATGTTTATGAATAATTCTACGAGCTTAGATTAGCATTTGAATATTTCTTCCCTATGAGGATGTGTTTTTCTATGGTGTTCTATTAATTTATTTTCAATGAATGTTAAGTGGCAACTGAGTCGAGTCAGCAAGCTCTTAATAATCTGGTTTGTGAGCTACAATATTGATTGTTTTCCAATCTAATTTTTGGCATTAAAGTTTTCTTTAGTTTAAAATTTTTCTATCACATTTATTTTTATGGATATGGATATATGTTAGCTTTCCTATTTTTCTTTTTGGTTAAAAGCATACCCCCACTTTCATTATATTTAAAAAAATACAAAATTTGTATTAGAAGAGGAAGTTGTACCTCAATTAAAATTCAAAGGAAGATCAGTAATACAATGGTGATCTCTCCAAATGTTGATGATCAATTAGTCCTCTTTGGGAAATATAGATTTAGTTTGAGTTAGTTATTTAAAGGACAAATCTATCAACCAACACTTGTGCAAGACAAATCATAATTGGAGGTGAATAGGTTGAATTTGAAGACACCCTAAACACTAGTGTTGGATATGCATACTAATGAGTGTAGAAATAGTTATAGAGAGGTAGAGGTGGAGGCATGGATACATCTCCTCATTATAATTTAAAAATGCATGAACAATGGTGATGATGATGGCTACCTCACAACCACAAGGATGCTAAATCATATGCAAAGTAGGGAAAAAACATGAACTAACAAATGTACCATGAAAATTTCTTAAACTATAATAGAATGACCTAAAAGAATCACTCATGTAGATAAAGTGTAAAGGATGAATAAGTTTTAAAAAAATATTTATCATAATCAGCAAATCTAAAACTCATGCTAGTTAAAAAACATTGAAAACTCAACAAAATCTATAGTAGAAATGATGAGGCTACATCACCCAAAACCCACAGAAATCGCAACAATAGATACCAACACAGAAGATGTGAGACAGAAAAATGACTCACTTTCAATTATTTTGAGAAAATGAAATTACAAATTCAAAGCTTACATGCTACAGCCTCATGGGCTTGATTCATTACAAAAAAATCAACTCAAAAAAGAAAAATCTACTATTTGGAGCCATAATCTGTACCATCAAGGCCACCTTCTACAACCCCCACTTAACCCTTTTTATTTCCCCCAATAACTGCCCTAGAATGTTCTAGAAAGTACAAATTTCCCCTTTTTGTTTTGGCGCCAAAAGTCCCGCTATTTGATTTCTGGCCTAGGAAGATTTTTTTATAAAATTCACTTTTTAGAGGACCAACTTTGAGGGCCATAACTTTTGATCCAGGTGTTTGATTTGCTATTATTGCATATTGTTGGAAAGCTCTTAATGAGCTCTACAACACATGAGCCCACCGTAGGTCAGTTCAACCACCTTTGAGCTATTTCAAGGCCTCTAAAGTTTTATATTTGAATTTGAAGCCACATTGGAGAAATTTCTCAGGATAGAAACTTTAATTTCTCCCAAACCGTGTAGGGTATTGAGGTGATTCTTTCACGACCGAAATTTTTTTCAGCTCTGCTCCTTGGGGTAAATTTTCATGTCCATACGAACCCGTTTAGGCCGAATCACTAAAAATAGTAAGTGCTCATTTTTCCCTATTTTTGACGCCTGGTAGTCTTATATCCCCTAAGATCCATCATGAGACTCAAAACAACTAAATAAAATAAAGAAAACATTTTTTTTTGGGTGATGCAAGATTGCCCTACACCGTTGGATGCTCCTGCATCAAGAAAGAGAATTTAAGAGTCAATAAGTAATTTTTCCAATAAAGAGAAAATAATAGAAAATATAATCTTCCAAAATTTAAGTGCTTCAATAAGAAACGATGCCTCTTTAAGATGGAAATGAAAATCCTAATCAAAAAGAGAAAAGTCTTCACAAACTGAAAGAGGAGAACATAATAATATCTCACTAGAAAGGAAGGTATCCAAAGAAAGTAATTAGACCACTAAATTTGGGAAAGGAAATTGCAAGAGAAAAATAATTGTAACTAACCAAAAACTTATCAAGATAAATGAAAAAGCTCGAACCCTTCCCAAAATGTAAAATATTTAATTCTAAATTTTCAATAAAGAAAATCTCAAATATTTTTATACTAAACATTATTCTCATTTGGTAATCAAATAAATTACATTTTCAAATGATTTCATAATTAAATAATTTTTAATTTATTTAATTATGAATTAGTAATAATTAGATTGATTACTTAATTAATCAATTATCTATTGTCCATGGTTAGGAATGTTCCCAACACAAATTTCATGCATAAAGACTCTTAAAAAATGATATGTAAGTTATTATGTATTTGTGATGGTTCTCAATAAGTTCAAACTTCCACATACTATCACAATTTGCCTCCCTTTTTATAATACTACAAATAAATAAGTTAACTTTCCTTACCACAGTAAAATCACATGAAGAAAAATGAAACCATACTTGAGCTTTTCCTTAAATTGGATTGTAGGTATATAATGCTCAATTCAATAAGATTATTATTCATAAAATTCTCAATCAAACATGATTATTAATTCTAGAGATTAATAGATAAAAGTCAATACTTGATACTACATTTCAAAACATGAGCTTCATTGATGCATTATCTCTTGAGCCTCTTCACCTAGATCTTGTATATGTCTTGTCAACAACTCTTTCTATAATCTTATATATAGAATAAATTAACATTACTAAAACAAATAAATAATACATGATATTTTAAAAAAATAAAAAAATTAATTACATTTAAGATAGTCCTAAAAAAAATTAAAATCTACTAATTGCAAGTTAAATTAAATATATATATTTCAATATCTTAAACATAGATTCAAATTGATATTCTTTCAAATTCACTTTCACAAGAAATTATTTACATACTTAATCTTCATTTTTCATCCCAAGTTTGAAACCCATCATAATGAGGGCAAAGTTACCATCAACCTTCATAAATTCCTTATGCAAGCTATACTCTTTTGTTTCGTTTATTGATTTTTTTAAAGAAAGAAAGACCAACTTATTATAATCATACAATAATGTATCATGGTTATAAGGACACATAAATCCTCAAATATATATGCATTAATTATTGAGGGTACAAGAGTAATATTTATCATTTTAAACTTATGAAGATTTACATTCAATAAAATTTAAGATTTTATATTAATATTTTAGGTTACACTATATAGTCTATCGTAAAAAAATATTACATGCAATCTCTTTACCATTATTATCTTCACATGTAGAAAATCTTGCTTTTGATTCTCAAAAATTAAAACTAATGCTTCATTGTATTTTACAATGAATCATATAATTTGATAGCTAAAGAGATTTGTTCACAAGGGAAAGGTGCAAATTAACAATGATGGATGAAAGAAGAGGGTAATTAATAGAGGGCACTCTATCATTGCCTTTGCTTCTCATATCTAATATGTGAGGGGACCAAAGTACAAATGCTTATGACGTACATTATTCAATGCCCATTATGTGGCCTACAAAAGGAGAAAATTAATGCCCATAATTATACAACCAAAAATATTTTATATGAAAATTCTCCTAACTAAAACATATTGTACATATGCATCCTTAAACCTCCGAATGCCAAATGATTGGTTTTATAAAATTTTGATTTAAAAGAAAAGTTCATATATAGAAAATATTAAAGTATATAGAATTAAAAACATGAACATTTATTTGAGAAAGAAGTATTTATTAATCTATTAATTTTTTTGAAAAATAATTAAAATATATATTATTTTCTATTTTCTATTACAACAAGTTTATTGGTCATTTCTCAACACAAATTAAATGTCAATGGAATTGATTGTAAAAGGATCTTTTTGTTCGAGCATGTTGAAAATATGTGATAACAATGAAATTAAAAATAATTTAGAAGTCATCATGTTTATGAAAAGCGTTAATTGCATAGTATGAAGATTAAGAAAGTGTTCATCTATTCTTTACACTAAATTTTGACAAAATTAGATATAATGGTCAATTCTAAATGATGAAAAATACCTCAAGTAATATCTCATAATGAGAGTTAACAATTTTGCATGATGAAAGTACTATAATGGTGGGAAGTAGAGCTTTCACACTATAGATCAAATATAAATTCTCAAATACTCTTTTATCTCATTATGATAAATAAAAACACCAATTCAATGGCTACTCCAATCATTATTATTTTTTTTAGGAGATGATCATTGATGTATATGAAATTAAAGATGTTCAATATGTTTTTCCACCAACACAAGTATTCTATTCACACTCGTAATCCAAATAATTTAACATAAAAAGAACCCATTATATTTGGGTTATTTTATACTAAGATGATATAATGTTTTATGGAATGTTCATGTCTATTAGATTTGTAATATATTAAATGTTAAGAATAGGTTTCATACCACCATGTAAATTTTTAGGAATAAATGTAATTATTTAATATTATATAGTTGTAATGTTGGGCCCTCTTCAAATGGGGTTCCTTACATACATAATCTAGAAGATGTTAAGTATGACATAGTGTGACACTTGTCCAAGTGGTTATTATAAATGTAAGAGATCATGTAAGATGACTTTGAAGAGTATCTTGGGCTACATATTTTGAACAATGTGTAAGAGTATCGTGGAGGGGAGTTACACCTCCAAGCTGGAGTGTTAGGTTTGACTTGTTGACTAGTCAAATTGGAGGTTACATTTACATACCTTTTGATGTGTAAGAGCATCTTTGAATAGGTTAGAAGTTGAGTTCCACATTGTAAGATTCAAAAATGAAATATTACACATTAAACCTCATGGAATTCATTGTATTAAGGTATAATTATTTTGTTTATTATGTGATTAGTTTATTTTTTGCACATATCTTCTCTCATAGATTAGGATAAGAAGTTTATTACACACTTTTTCTTCCTTTCTTTTAGTATCAAATCCTAATTAACTTAGATTATAGGTGTTATGAACAAGGGTTTTAAATACTAATCTTGGATTGAGTGAGAGCTTGTGTAGGAGATCTTCTCATAGTAAAAGTGGCAATCACATTAGGCATAGAAATGGATAAGTATTCAAGCACAAATTTTAAGTTTTGGAAGCTCAAGATGGAGGATATTCTTATAGAAAATGTATAGGTTGTAGTATTTTGACCCAAACTTGTTATGTCACAATAATATATGGATACAATATATTAAAACAAATAAAGGGTCGCCTTAGCTCTATTTACAAAAATCATATTGTTGAATATACATGAAGAAACCAATGATGTAGATCTTTGGAAGAAGTCGGGTGAGATTTATTATGATAAATCCCTAATAAATAGAGTTTTCCTAATAAAAAAGTTGTATACCTTCAAGATAGAGGATGGTGGTTCTATTCAACTAAGTAATTAAATAATTTTAATGTGATTGTTACCTAAATGCTTTCTATTGGAGTGAATATTGAAGAGGAGTATTTTTGCATGACTTTGTTATAGTATTTTGCAAACTCATGGGATCACATGGTGACAACAATCAAGAGTAATGCATCTAAATTATAAATACATGAAGTAGTTGCTTCATTAATTTTTAAAGGAAAAGTGAACAAAATTTATGAATTAGTCAAGAAGGCCTTAAAGATATTCATGGAACAACTAAAGAGAAAGGGGTGAAATTTTAAATTTGTGTCACACTTGAAGCCAACTTCTTAGCACAAGTGAATTTAAGAATCTCTAATTGAAAGCCATTTTTAGTTAAATATATGGTTTAGTTAAATCTATAGACATTGAAAATTGTCCTAGCTTACAAGTGGCATTTTTAATCTAATTCTCATCTTACCCATATGATTAAATAATTATCAATTATTTAATTATTAGCAATTATATATTCTATTTTTATTTAATTAATTCACCTTACCATTATTCTTCCTTGATTAATTAAATCAATTTCATTTATTTAATTACATAACTAATTATCCTTATTCCTCTAAATTAATTAAATAAATTATAATTATTTAATTAATTATCCATTATCCCTTTCCTAAATTAAAATAATTATTTCAAACATTTAATTATCCATTATTCTTTCAACGTTATCTTCTTCCAAAATAAATAAAATCATCTATTTTATTTATTCAATCCAATCTTGCACATTTAAATAATAATTGAATTTATTTAATTGTTAAAAGCTTATGCAAATTCCACTTCAGTTGTTGACTAAGACTCACTCTTAGTCCACTAATCAATCTAATTAGTCAACTCATTAGTCAGATCCACTTCACTCCCATTCACTTCAGGTTCTCTAAATAATAAATTTACTAGTCCACTTCCACTCAATCTGAGTTAACATCTCAATCAATTCTCTTAACTGAATCATGCAATCAATTAACTAAAATCATGCAACCACTTAACTGACCCTCAAATCCTCTCATCAATTCTCCACCATTTATCTTTTTAGTTCTTCCTCAATCTTGACCATCCATCAAACCTGACATTTTCTATAGAGTCAACCTTCATCTTCATTTGAAGGCTAACCACGGACCTTCGATATTTTGTTATCATATTCACTTGAGCTTATTACATTTGTGTACACATACAAATCTCATAGCAATAATAGCTTTCAAAGAAAATTTGAGAAGGACAATGGAAGTGATTCAATGTTTGTTGTGAGAAAGGAATATGATTTGATTGATCTTTCATGTTTCTTGCATTTATCCATTCTTCATTGATAGATTGGAATTAGTTTGCTTGAATCTAATGGTTTTCGTGGCTATTGTTTATGATTCTTGTCATTTTCCTGATGTTTGTGTAACAATCACAACCTTATAACAAGGAATTTACTTATATTTTAACCAAAAAGTAAAAAGTACTCATTCCTTAAAAATAGGGCATAAAAAAATTCTTTCAAAAAACAATAATTGCAATTGCATAACTAATGTCATAAAAAATAGCATTATAAATCCATTTCATTTTTTGAACTGAAAAGAATAATCAACTTTTCCTTTTTACATTTTCCACATGAATGATTTCAAATAAATAACGTAAACATTTAATATTTAAGGAACAAGGTTAGAGATCCATATATGGATACTTTCTTTCTTTCTCCCAAGAATCGGCATGTCATCTGCAAGAGGTAGAGCATCACCTAGGTGCTTTACCTCCAACCACGGACTAGTGATTCCCCACACACCTTCCTAACTAGAAGTGGCCCTACCCTTCAATGAAGGGATTAGTTAACAACCCTTTGTTAATTTCCATTTGAGATCTAGTGTTGTGCCCTACTTAACCAATATCATCAAACAACTATGGAGACCTTCCAACTATGAATGACAACTCTAATTGCATTAAGTATCTAGAAAACAATGAACCAATAAGTGCAAGCAGACACTATTGTACTCACTTTGGCCAAATTATTTGTAATATATACAAGTGCTACTTTCTTGGACTATAGTCGTTTATTCACCCACCCTACTCAACTTGGAGAACTTAATCTAACCTATCATTAAAACATACTAAAGACCATTGGCTAATATTTCATACATATTTTCATTTAAAAATTGATGCCTTTATCTAATTCATACTCCTAGACACCAATATCATGGAGGTACCACTAACATTATTTGATTTGTTGATTGAAGAATAACCAATACCTTGATGTCTAGGATTTGCATGAAACTATACTAGTTCTAGAATGCATTGCTCATGTAGGCCTAATCCTCTTCCTTGATATTGCATACACTAACATATTTTGTCCATAATGGAGTATTTGTTATTTTGGAAGCAAGATGCTAACCCATCATTGTGTAGTTGGAAACCATTAATGTTTGGTATTTTCTCATCTGCAAGAAAGTCTAATTTGATAAAAGTGGATGATCCTAGTTGATATGTTATTGAAGCTTTATCCTTCATCATGCTTGTTTCTTCTTGATCATTTGGGATGTCGATTTGATCCATAGTAGATTTAGTATCTTCTTGGTTGATTCGATCGATAGTAGTTTATTTATGTTCTTTGATTTGATCTATAGTAGCTTATGTATCTTCTTGTTTGATATGATCCATAAAATCTTCTTTACGTTATTCTTTGTTTTGATTTGTAATAGCTTTTATATGTTCTTCTTTGATTTGATCTATAGTAGATTCTATATGTTCTTCTTTGATTTGATCTGCAATAGCTTTTGTATGTTCTTCTTTGATTTGATCCATGTCATTTAGTTGATTATCTATGTGTCCAAGGGAGGCAAGTGTCTCATCTTGGGAAATGGAAGTGGTTGGAGTTTGGATAGGATCAAGTTCAAGTTTATAAGCATGGATGGTATGAAGGTTGATGAGGGTATCATCTTGGATTTTTCATCAATGGTAAGTTCTAAGATAGGCTTATCTGGGATGTCATGAATAAAAATGGAATTTTGATCAGATATTGGATTAACCTGGATATCATGATCATCTAGAGGGGTTTCATGGATAGACACAAGGATAGGTTCATGATCAAGGATTGGTTTATCATGGATGTTATGAATAGGATATTGACCAAGGATTGATTTAACTTGTATATCATAATGATCTATAGGGACTTTTTGGGTAACTTGATCTTGATTTTTCTTGGAGTTTATTTCATCATGCTTTAGAATTTTCTCTTGACGTGGATCTAATGGTTTAAGTAATGGAATGTTCTTTTGGAAAATGATAGGATTTCCTTGAGTGGACTCAAGTTTTTGGATAGGAAGCTCTTGAGTTAGCTTAATAGGTGGTAAAGGGCATGATTGTGGAAGAGGGTTGATGGTGTAGGATTAGAAATGTGATGGGATTGTCCAACTTTATTTTGAGGAAAATCCTTTGCCAATAGTCCTTGAAGATCATTACTAGATTTGTTTTTATTGGATGGAATTCTCAATAGAGATGGAGTGGATGGTAATAGCTTAGGGGATGAAGGATTATGAGAAGAGGTGGAGGCTATAATATTTTCTTGGTTTTCCCTTGGAATAGGTTTAACAATGATTCTACCTTGGTCAATAAGGTCTTGTATGATGATCTTGAGTCTAGAGCAAGAAGAAGTTTTATGCCATGTGTGCTTGTGGAATTCACAAAAGGAATTATCATTTCACCAAGATGGTTTATTAGGGACAAGGTCATTATTTTTGGCTTCAAGGAGTCAAATAATATTCTAGACAACAATAGATTCTTTGATATTGATTTTATTGGTTCCCGTAGAGGGGTAAATTATCATTTCAGAGGAATATTGGGTCTAAGGGAACAATATTGAGGATTGTTTTGAATAGAGTTGGTTGATTGTGAAGGAATTGATGATAGATGAGTGTTTTTAGGTTGTGCATAACCTTCTGGCTAGTTTTGGTTGGGCTTTTGGTATGAGAGATAGGGGAATGACTAGGGGTTGGTGGTTGTTGGAAAGGAGGTTGGGTTGTTGGGGATTGTTGGTATGAAGGGTTGATGGATGGATGATTAGGGATTGTGGGTGATTGGAAAGGAGGGTTAGGTGGTATGTGTATACTTCTAGCAATGGGATAAGGGAATATGTCCTCCATTGTGTATTTATTTTTAAGTATAGAGGCTTCTAGATTAGTCACCCGTTGTGTCAAGGCTTGCATTTTTTGTAATAGCATTTCTTGTCTTGTCAATGTTTGCATTGGAATCCAGTATTTTCTTGAGCATTATATTTTGAATTTGGCATGGGACCTATGGTTGGGTTTGTGTTTTGATAATTCAGTGCTTGATACATAGGTGTGTTGTTTTGATTAAGCATGTTCGAATATTAATATTGTGTCATGGGTTGTGTGAACGTGTGAGTAGATCCTTGGTAAGGTTTTTTTTTTTTGGATTTTGAAGTTTTGTTAAATGATTGTGCAAGGGATGCTAAATTTTAGATTTTTTATTTAAATGATTATGCAAATGATAAATGATGGAATGGTATGTGGTTATGGGCTAAGGATGGTTGATAATTGTGATGATAAGTGATGTTTATTACAGGTTTAGATTTTGACCTTGAAAGATAATGGTTACCCAAAGTAACCAAAAGGGATATCTAGAGCTCCAAAAGATGGAAATGAGAAAGATAATAGATGAGGGTTGACCTTAAACTAGACTTTTAAGTTTTAAAGCAAACTGTTGGTGAAAAGACAAAAAGACAAGAGATCAAGACAACCCCAAAGGATGACTAAGGTTGAATCACAATCTAACTAGGGAAAATTTGATAATGGATGAATGATGAATGGATATGAACAATAATAGACCTAAGTATTCTCAAGAGAAGCCTAGAATCTCAAAAGATGGGGACAAGAGACTAGTCACACCCAAACTAGACTTGTGAGTTTAGGGAAATTATAAACAAAATAATGAGAGTTGTATGGGATTCAAGACACCTCAAAGAGGTAACTATGGTCTAATGATGATGGTTGGATTAGCATGGGATTTATGAGTGGTTGGGCGAATGATGGAATAAAGTTTGACCTATGGATGCAAGGATAACCAAAGTTAACCTATGAATGCAAGGACTCAACCAAAGTTTAACCTATGGAAGAAAGGATAACAAAAGATTAACCTTAGGAGAAAATATCTACCAAATATTAACCCAAGGAGAAAGAATAAACCAAATATTAGCTTAAAGGGGAGAGACTTAACCCAAGTCAACATAAGGATGAAAGACTCAACCAAAATTTAACCTAGGGAATGCAAGACTAGCCTAAGATCAACCCAAGGATGAAAAATCAACCAAGGATCAACCTAAGGGTGAAAGACTCAACCAAATTTTAACCTAGGGAATGTAAGACCAACCTAAGATCAACCCAAGGATGAAAAATCAACCAAAGATCAATTTAAGGATGAAGACCAAAACCTAACCTGAGGGTAGAAGAACAACCAAAGATTAACCTAGGGAAGAGGAATCAACCAAAGATTAACCCAAGGAGGGAAATCAAAATCTAACCCAAGGATGCAATTAATATTTGAGATGAAAAGGTGGATTTGGAAAGCTAAACTAAAGAAGTTTGGTAGGTCTTAGGTCACTTAAGTTCAAAAATTGGATCAGATAGACCCTAACTTGTTTCAATGTAGACTATGGTTTTCTCCCTAAGAAAGAAGTGTTTTAAGGTGTTATTTGTGGGGGGTTTTCAATTTTAAGATAACATACACTCAGAAAACACTTGGAAGACAAAGTGGAAGTTGACTCTAGAATGAAAAGGGTATGGCTTGAGGCGAAAAGGCCAATGGCTTCAATAGTATATCATAAATAAAGACACTCTTAAGATCAGAACAACCTAGTTATTCAATTTGGTGTGTTCACCTAGTGTGGCCCTATTGCACCAAAGGTGCTAATAAACCAAGCTTAGTGTGAGATACTTCACTTTCAATAACATATAGCTAGAGGTTTGGTGACATAGGCTCTATGACATTGGAATACCTTCCCTCTCTGCTCAAGAAGCTATGAATCCCAACCCAAATATTGTTATCTTGACTCAAGGGTGTACATGGTGAGTGACTTCGTGCATGATATTGTACGTTGCACCACACTAAGCTTATGACCAAAGGCTTCTAGGCTACTAAAAATAAGAGGTGTCTAGTGGGGGTAATCCATAAACACCAACGCATGTACAAATGTGAGATTCAAATCACATCTCCTTGCATTTGGAATCCCCTGAGACCATAGAGGAATGCTTGACATGTCATGATTATATTGAGCTACAACTTTTTCTCTTACCCCTCTATATAGCCCATCGAAAAAAACATGTTTGCAATTGAACCCTCGGTGATGAAATCCCCATAAAGATCTCCTACTAAAAATAAAAAAGAGACTAATGTGTATTTCTCGTCACCCAAGATCACACAAGTGTGCAAGGGGAGAGGATACGTACACACTAGCTTGGTTTGACACATAATGTTCAAGTGCACCAAACATGAAAAACAAAGTTCTTTTTAACCCAACTACTCTAAATGTTAGCTAATCTAAAAAATAAAGACACAATGTTTCAAATTTGATTCTTTGACAAATGGACCTACAACAAATCAATTAGTAGTCTAAAATAAACCTTTGACAACATCTTGCAACAAGTAGATTGGTAGTTTGAAAGAAATACTTTGACAATCAAGCCGCAATCAAAGGATTAGTAGTTTATTCTTTGTTCATGGCTTGTGAAAAAGTGTTACATAAAATCAATAGTGAAAAGATATAATAAGATGATTCAAATAAGAAAACCAATCATACCATTAAAAATTCTTTTGAAAATTTTATGAAATTTTTAAAAAGCAAGTTCATGTGTTCTTGTTTGAAGTTTAAAATTAAAACATTCAATTTAACTTATTATATATAATTTTTAATTTCTGATCTAAAGAAATAATATGATCCATATTATGCACATCGGAAATAGATTTCCAATGCCTACAAAAAATTGAAAATCCAATGAGTAGTTTGAAAGTTACACCTGTTTTACTGTCGGTTAGTATTTTCAAAAATTATGAAAAAAAGGAGTAAGTTGACTCAACAAATGATTAAAAAGCTTTGTGAATTAACTTTTTAACCAACAAATGAAACCATATTTATTATTAACAAAATCTGGAAATGTGCAGTGATAAAATTGTAGTCAAAAAGTGTAGATCCATACAATGTACAAATTAACAAAGTGCATGTAAATCACATTTTTTCAAGTTTAAAATGCTATTTTGCACCAAAATATGGGGTACAATATATGAGAATTTGTAGCTCAACCCTTTCAAACACAACCGTGATGTTTATTTATCCTCAAATGCCCCTAAATTTTTTTATTTTCATAGCCTCTTGAAAGTACCTACAACCTTCAAGACATAAAACACCAAAAACTTGCAAACAAGAAGGTTAGCCAAAAATCTTAGTACTTCACATTAGGCTCACCAATTTGTAGGATGGGGAAGATCAGGTTTGAAAGCTTGAAACTTACACAACCCACCAAACTGCTAGTATCAAGCTAAAATTCCCAATCAAAACAATAGAAAACAAATGAGCATTAAAGAACTAAAATGAAAACAAATCAAACCAAGTATACCTCTAATGCCATAATTGAATCACTTCTATTTCCCTTCTCTTTGCTTTTAAAGATTTTGAAAAGTTGCTCTCATATTTTTGGAGTGCACTATGGATTACTTAAGACAATAATGGCAACAAATATTCAAAGACGGTGGTTAAAGAAAAATGGAGATTGAAGCTCGAATTTATAGATGAAGCAGTGGCAAAATGAACGAACGAGATTTAGAGAAGAATGAACAATCAAGATCACATGAGACAAAATCCATAGGAAAATTGCTCATTTTTAGATTCAAAATTAGTGCCACATGATTGGAGAAATTAGTGGAATGGAAGCCAAATTAGTGGGTGGAACAAGATCAACAAAATTATTGGGAATTTGTAAGAGATCAAATTTTGAAATTAGTGAAAATGAAAGAGTCAGATTTCGAAAATCATGGAAATGTGTAAGAGTTGAATTTTCAAAAATAAATGAAAAAACATTTATTTTCAAAACCATACGTAATTAATTAAATTTAAACAATTTAATTAATTATAGAATAGACATTATGTTAGTGAGATTAAATAAATATTTTTAATTTATTTAATCTAAGACAATGTTAGGAATTAAATGATCAGACAACAATTATTTAGTCAGATGGATAATGAAATGGAATATATTAGAATAATTAAATAATAAAAAATTATTTAATTATGTGTGTGTAAAGGAGAAGATGAAGATTAAGGTTTAGAAGAAATTAGGGTTGGACGGGGAAATTAGTTAGAAAATATTATCACTGACTTGAGACAATTTTAAGTGTCTACACATGTCATTGTAAAACAACAATGATTTGTTCAACAAGTTCACTAGGGAAGACATGATGTTAGAGAAGTAGCACATGAGAAATCTTATTATATTATGAATAATTATATATAAATTTAGTAATCATAAAGAATTCAAGGTTTCATGGGAGAATTACACATATTGATTTAAAATATTAATTTCTTAATGAAAAAGTTAAGAACAATGTGTAGATGGAATATTGTGAAATACAAATGATTGTGATAGATACATTAACAAAAGCAATGCCAAAAGATAACTTGAGTTATGTAAGAAAGGGTTTAAGGTATCGCAATTTAGTTAAAGATTATTTGGTCAAAGGGGGCATATGTACATGTACATGTAGGAAAATAGTGTTGCATGTAATAAAGTAGCCAACTATTGAGGATTTTTATTTTCAGTAAGAAAGTGTTTGAAAAAAGGTGTGTTTAGATGTAGTTAACTAGGGGAGAGGGGCCCATTATGGGGCGGGTTCCAATAGTGGGGATAGAAGTAGTCCTTAGTGGACCTCATAATGGAGCACATTAATATCCAGTTGTAAAACACTTTTTATCCATAAAGTACATAAACTAACAAATCATGTGATGTCACATCGGCGCACCACTAAAACATGACTTAGTGCACCACTATTGGTCAAAATAAGATAGATAAAAATAGATTAAGTTTGATCTTTAGTAGGACTATAACATATACTTTTATTTATAAAAAGTCACTATTTTAGAAATAAACATGATATTCAAAAATATAAGACATTGTATTATCCTTTACACAACTTCAAAAACAATACAATCTTAAATTTAAAATTTTCCAAAAATATGAATACAAAATAAGAATTTAAATCCTCATAAACAAAAACAAAACATTTTTAAACTAATACAACTTAAAAATAAATTTAATAAACAATATTAAATTCAATTTCCACCACCTCTCTTACATCCTAAATTCATTGTTTAATCTTTGATACACACTACTCTCACAACATTCAATCCTTGTATACATTAATTTCCCTTGACAAGAGATCATCAATTACCTATCTAGCCAAGCATTAACGAAAGATAAAGAACAAACTTGTAATGAAAGACTTGACTAATTGTTACCCACCATGGCATTAAGAACCCAAGACTTGGCACTGGAGGTCTAGTCTTCCCTTGTCCCCATGATACCGGAGGGTTTGTTACCCACTATGACATTAAGAACCCAAGACTTGGTACTGGAGGTCTAGTCTCCCCCTATCACCGTGATACAGAGGGTGTGTTATTTTCTATGGGATTAAGAACCCAAGAATTGGTACTGGAGGTCTAGTCTCCCCCTGTCTATGTGATACTAGAGGGTGTGTCGTGCCAATGTCACCCATCATGTGAAAAAAGTTTACTAAACACACTACAGTTTGTAGGGGGCTACCCAATCCCTGCAACTTGAAAGAAACGAATTACCTACACAAAGTATTGTTTGTGGGCGAGTAGAGACTCATGATTGGTTGCCATTCTAAGGAAGAACACGTTACTTCAACTTGAAATGCATGTATTCCGTGTGGGCGAAGAAAAGGAGTGATTTGCGGTGGAAAGGGAATATTCTTGGCGCATGTAATGTAGGAAAGATTTCAATCATAACGGACGTCAAAAATGAAGAAAAAATAGACATAAATGCTTGGCAGATTTTCAACCCTCATAAACATGTGTGGTACAGATTTCTTACGGCACTTACAAGTGGTGCGTGTGGGGTATGAGGGATAATAAAAGGGTAATCTTAATAATAGAAAAATCCTTTAAATTATTATACTAGTAATGATTTTTTAAAATAATAATACAATGTTTACTCTTGTAAAAGGACAAATTTTTGAACATTCATAAATATTATTTTAAAAAATAATTATTAATATGAGCAATTAATGACAATATATTAAAGAATGTAAAATTTATAGTTTGTTATTTGAGATTGATGTGATATTAGTTCCTGACACAGGCAGGAATACTTATGCATTCACCCGGAATGCTTTTAACCAACAGCATTGGCCAATCACATTTCGCCATTTAACATATTATTTATTTTTTTGTATAGTTTGAATTTGGAGAGCTATTTTATATATTGGAAAATTAGCATTTATCTATTTTTCTATTCGTTCGAGTAGCTTTATAAATCATTTTCGTTTTAAAAATTTGGAAAAATGTGAACGCATAAATTGATTAAATAAATTTAAGCAAATGCATAGTTTAAAAGTTGGCGGCTAGAGGTACGTAATCCATGAATGCAGATTAAATGCATTAAAATATCAAGAAAATGCGAGCGCATAAATTGATTAATTAAATTTAAGCAAAGGCATAGTTTATAAAACTGGCGGGTAGACGTACGTAATGCATGAATATAAATTAAATGCATTGAATGGCATCTGGCTCGAGGTGAAGGCACTGGAATGGCTTGGAGGCCACGCGTGGCCATGGTACTTTGGTCATTTAATATAGAGTTAAGTCACTTGCTATGCATTTTTATTACTTTGCGTGTGTTGTTTTTGTGTTCTGTAAGCGCTTGTTCTAAGGAAAAGTTTATAGCGACTGAGCAGGAGATGTTATAGTTGTAGAGTCTAGACCCAGAAACGAGTTACTTGAGGTGATAATTTGTTAATTTTCAGAGTTTCGTTACATTAAAGTACATAACGAAGCTGTATTTCATAGTGCTCTATTGTGTGGCCGAGCAAGGTATTTTGTAGTTGCAAAGTTGTACAGTGGACAGCGAGAGATGAATTGCTTGAGGCCAAAAGAGGTAACTTTTCGTTGTTTTCTTCTATTTGATACGAGAAATGAAAGTAGGGTTTCATAGTGCTTTAAGGCATTCTTATACTTTGATTATAAATTCGTATTTTAAACTACTTTTAGTATTATTTATTCAAATTTCTTGTTGAAATGCGAAGGTTTCATCTACGTTTGATAGGAATTATGTAGAAATCCTCTTGTCCATTTTACTTCATGCATGTGAGCCTTGTAAAGTTTGTATATTTTTTATTACTGCAAAGTGGTCCCATAAAGAGGGCTTTGGAACCAAAATTATGTCAACGTGTGCAATAACGAGAGCTTTCGAACAATGAGTCGATAGTGTGTTGCTTTGAGTTTTTCCATTGTCATCAAAGCATAAAGGATAGAGGGGTTATGTTAAAAGTCATGGTTGTTGTCCTCGTAGGCATAAATTTGTATTTTAAACTATTTTTAGTATTATCTATTTGAATTTCTTGTTGAAATGCGAAGGTTTCATCTGCGTTTGATTGGAATTATGTAGAAATCTTCTTGTCCATTTTACTTCATGCATGTGAGGCCTATAAAGTTTGTATTTTTTTTATTATTGCAAAGTGGTCCCATAAAGAGGGGTTTGGAACCAAAATTATGTCAACGTGTGCGATAATGAGAGCTTTTGAACAATGAGTCGACAGTGTGTTGCTTTGAGCTTTTCCGTTGTCATGAAAGCATAAAGGATAGAGGGATTCTATTAAAAGTCGTGGTTGTTGTCCTTGTAGGCATAAATGCAAACAATGGGAGCATAAAGAATGCAGTAGAAACCTATTTTCTACCAGCAAGCATTAAAATTATGTCAGATGTCGTGGTTACTGTTCTCATAGGTAGACATGTAAAATACGAAAGCATTTATAGGGCAAGTGAACTGTTTTACAAAACTCCTCAGGGAAATGGGCCTCCGGGGAATGCAATGAGTATTAAATCTGGACACCTTGATATTCACATGTTAACTTTGGTATTTTTATGGAGTTGGTAGCTCTGATTTACTCTTCTTTCATTTGATATTTAATTAATTGGATGGTTGTTAATTAGTCTTTAAATACATAATAATAAAAAGAAAAAAATAATTATAAATATCCTTATGGACATTTTAATTATGGGTTGTGATTTGTACTTGCATGTAGATGGATTAAGCACTCAAAAGTCACAGTATATGTAGCGTGTCAGCTAATAGGTCCATGTGACATTTCAGTAGTGTTAAAGTAGTCAATTCCATATTTGTCATTTATCCTTGTTTCATTAGATAACTAATTAATTAGGTAGCTGTTAATTAGTCTTTAAATACATAGTAATTAAGAGAAAGAAAAAATTACAATTATCCTTATGTACATTTTACCTAGTGATCAAAGTCAAGGTACAGACATACAAAGCAAACAACAATTTGAGGTTTTGTAGTTGAAAAACTTAGACTGAATGCTTAGGAAGTTAGAAAATTGTATCTTGGGGTTATAAAAAACTATGTCAAATATGTTTTAGAATCCAAATTGCAATGTTGCCATAGAGCAGTCAACTAATATTGCTTGATAAAATAAATTTAGGCTTCATGCAAAAGAGCAGTTAAATACATTGCTAGAAGATTTGTCGTGCAAGAACCTATGGCAATTAGTTTGTGTGGTTAATCTGATTTACATTTATACTTGTGTCTCTTGAATCTAAAAAATGCTTGCTAGTGTTTTAATGGCTTTGGCTATTAGTATCCATCACAATAGGAGTATTATATATTGCAATTGTAATTTTGGGAGTTGTTTGCATTTTGGTCATTTCCTTGAGCTTTATTGCTATTCTTTTAGAAAAACAAACAAATGGTCTTCGTTTTCTAATCAAAGCTTTTTACATGGTGCAATGCTTTTGATTGGAAGAAAAGAGGTGGTGTAGCGGTCCAGCTATAGCAAATTCTTCAAGCAAAGAGTATAGGGTGAGTTTCTAGAATGAACCTTCTCCTTTGTTTACAATTGCATATAGTAGATAGAGAAAAAGGTTAATTCAAGATTCTCACAATATTGATTGTACTTGTAGTCATATCGTTGCTTTTTGTTACAAGGACAATCTTTACAAATAGGTATTGTGAGTGGCATATGCTATATGGTTCATAAAAATTAAGCAATTGGGGTTCAAAAGTAGATCTTTGTTGCAATAACATGACATCAGAAATGCAATTATTATCCAATCAATTTATTTGGTGGCTAATTGCACTTTATAATTTAAACAGGTAGTCTTTTTAATTTTGAGAGTTTGATTCTGAATCCATATGCATACTTTGATTAAAACTATTGGCTGAAGGTGCATAATTCATTGATGCAAAATCAATGCATTGAATGGCATCTGACTAGAGGCGAGGCTATTTGGATTGCTAATTAGTCTTTGAATATATAACAATTAAAAGAGATAAATAAGTATAATTATCCTTGGCCACATTTCACATTTTGACCTTTCAATCAAAGTTAATTAACAAAGTAGCAGTTAGACCTAAAGAAGGTTCAAGGACTATGCTAATAGAAAACCATATTTTGGACAATGGCTAGACAATCTGTTGAAATTGCTTTACAAACTTTGAAGCAAATGCATTTTTCCTTCTGTTTACTTTCATTGTACATCTTAAATGGAAGTTGGGTTTCACATTGTTGTAATGCATTTGGATACTTTGATTGTAAAATCATAGTTTAGATCATTTTAAGTGTTATCAATTCAAATCTTTCCTTGAAATACCAAGGATTCATCTGAGTCTTGGAGGCAATGTACAACTGTCCTATAAAGAGAGCTTTGGAACCAATGAGCTGTCATAAAGGATAGAGGAATATTGTCAAATATTGTGGTTATTGTCCTCATAGGCACACATGCAAAATATGGAAGCATATAGAAAGCAAGTGAACTCTTTAATAATCCCATGAAACATAGTCTTTGTATGCATCCATGCATACAGGTTTGCATGTATATATGTGTGCATGTAATTATGTATATATGAATGCATGTATGTATGTTACCATGTATGTATGTGTGTATATAACATATTACTATTGCATTTGCTTTAAATTCTTTTTTGTGGATGGTTCCAGCTAGCCATCTAGTCATATTGTGGTTATTGTACATATTGCTTTTTTAGATATATGATCTCAATTTCGTAAGTTATTTTTCATATCGGTAAATTGGCATTTATCTATTTTTGGAACCCATGGGAGTGGCTTTTTGAATCGTGATTGTTTTAAAATGCTCGTGAAAATGCAAATGCATAGATTCATTGATGGCTATGTGCCTTCATGCATATATGCATATTTATAGGATTTATTGCTATCATGTAAAGGCCACATAAATATTCATTCCCCAAGTCTATGTGGTCATTTGAATATGTGCATATATTAAGGGATCTATTGATACATGGATATGTGCATCCATGGATACATGAATGCATATATATATGTATGTGTGTAATCATGTATGTATGTATGCGTGTATATATGTGTACATCCACGCATGTATGTATGCATCTGTGCATTGAAGCATGTGTGCAACTATGTGTCTATGTATACATTTTATCCAGCAATCAATGTCAATTAATAAACTAGCGCTTGTACCTAGAGAATGTTTAAGGATTGTGCCAGTAGAAAACCATATGCATATCAATATGTTAGAGAGCATGTATCTATGCATAGGTGTGTATAGATGCTAATTGTTCTGAATTCTAGTTGCATGTGATTGCATTAAACAATTAAGAATAAGTGCTAGATAATTGAAGTAAAATGACCCCATTCAATTGGCAGATCAAAAATTTTCAGCCCTTTACATGTTAATTGAGATTTTTGAAGCTTTTGTTGTTCATTGGCAGTCTTTGAAGCTTAAATGTCACAGTATATGTAGCATATTACCTAGTAGCTCTATTTCACCTTTCATTCATGTGGATTTAGGCAAGTTCATATTTCTCATTCACCCTTGTATTGTCTCATATCTAAATAATTAGGCAAATGCTAATTAGCCTTTAAGTACATAGCAATTAAAAGAAAGAAATAATTACAATTATCCTTGTGTACATTTGAACTATTAATCAAAGGCAATTAACAAACTAGCCCTAGAAAACCATGTGCGTGTTAATGTGTTGAATAACATGGATTTGTGCATGGGTGTATATGGATGCTATGAGTTGTGATTTCTACCATTACACAGCGCTTACTATTACTTGTACAGCCAAGCCACATGCAAGTAGAATTCATAATTCATGGCATCCAGATACATTCAAGGACAAATACAAATCAAGGTTGTTGGCATCCTGATAAGAAAGATGATGAGATACCAATTAATGTATGTCACAACATCTTATTGAATAAAGATGATTTGGTTAGGAAGGTTACAAATGAGAATCCTTATTGGTGACAATCTTTCTGACCATTTTGTGTGATTTTAATAGAATAGGAGCTTTAGAACATGATATGTACATTCATCTAAGCATGATAAGACATGGATTTTTGACAGATATAATGGTTTGAAATGTTGTCATGAATATGCATACCAAATATGGAAGCACAAGGAAAAACATGTAAACTGTTTGACAGAATTCCTCGAAGAAATGTTGGCTCTTGGTGTGTAGTGATTGCAAATTATGCAGAGAATTATTTGTCAAAAAATCTTTTTGCAAACTTTCAAGCAAATCAACTAAATAGCTGATCAAGTTAGTTGTGAATCAAGTTACTTGACTAATCAATGAAACTAGTTCATTAATAGATCAATTTTCTTGAATAGTTAATTATAGTTAATTAAAAAACATCTTTATACACCAAATCAATTAAACCAATCATGGCCATTCATATGCAAAAAAGGAATTTCTTGAAAAGGCTTTATAGACAAGGAAGCAAATGCAATTGCTAGGTGCAAACCGAAATTGCAAAACCTTCGCCAACATCTTCCTTTTTGTTTCTTGTGCTACAAATATTCAACAAGCTATAGTATCCATATTAATTGTATCCCTTCGTCTATGTTGAAGCCATCTGTTTATTCTATTGCTTTCGCTATTATTTCATGAAAGCTCAAATGTCATAGTATATGTGGTGTAGCAGCTAATAAGTCCATCTCACATTTCGCTCATGACATTTTAATTTGTCTCATCTCTCTCTGATACATTAATCAAAGTCAATTAACAAATAAGTCAATTCTATCTTTTACTCATTAATGAAATTAACTAATCAGCTTAACAAGATAGCTTTCAAACAAGTTAGGTCAGTGATCAATCAAGTTGTTTGACTGATGAGTCAATTGAGTTCAATAGTTAATCATAGTAATAGCAAACAAATCCTTGTTAGATGATGTCATTGTTGAATTTTCTTTTGTGTGCCTGTCTGCACTTTTGCTATAGCTTGAAGCAATGATGCTTTATGGTTCAAGTATTAAGTGTAATTGGAAACCTTTCTTGATTTAAATTGATTGATTTAAATCTGTTTGGAAACCATACTTACAGTGGTTCTTTAGGCTCGACACAAAACAACAATATAGTCAAAATGCATAGTGAAAGCCTGTAGAGAACCATGCTCACACTTGTGCATTTGGAATTCAAGAACCTATGATAAATAGTCTGCTAGGTTAATCTGTTTTCAATTGATACTGTTTCTATTGAATCTAAAAAAAACTTGGTGTATTTCGGTGTTTTGACTATTAGTATCCATTACACTATCACTGTCATCCATTGCAATTATAATTTTGGGAGTTGTTTGCACAAATGTGTTTTGATGCATTGTGAAACCCAACTTGCATTTCTGGGATAAAATGAAGCAAAATAAATCAAAGTAGCAATTTGTTGCCTTGAGTAACTTGTCTCTTGGTGTTCATTCAACGAGCATAGGAGCTTTTGCTCTGTCACTATAAACGCCCCCTTTGTATTCATAAAAGCTGTTAGTTTTCTAATCTATGTCTTTGCTTAAATTTATTTGTATATGAAGTAACATTGTTTTCAAATGCATGACTGATAATAGCACATGCATTAGAAAAATTTGAATCAAAATACACAAATCATTTAAAAAATGATATTTCTCTCTTTGTCTTATATTGCTATAGATAGAGCTTTTTATTATACCACAAATGGAGATTCTTACTCCAAACAAGAGGGAATAGAAACATAAGATGTAATTGTTAGTGAGGTCCTTCAGTGCTCCCTTCCTATTGGTAGATATCACAGAAAAGTAAAAACCTATTTCTAAGATGACAATGAATTTAAGGCACTTGAAATAAGTTTGTCTCTATAATATTGTCTACACTTATTTATCCCCAGCAGCTATGTATTGGCTTATAGGTAGATATAACAGTTCAAAATGCTATTGTAGACATATATTCACAATGTGGAAATATAGACAAGGTCCAGGAATTGGGAACAAGGAATGCATAGGAAACATAAGCTATGAAATACAATGACATGTAGCATAAACAAGTAGCAGTTTAAACTCCAATAATCTATGAAAAAGCTTTCATGAACATTATTTTTTTATCAGAATACTTTTGCAAAATACACATGCACTGATGCAAAAAGAGTATCTGGTAATTTTGCTATCAATTCATATCACCCAAGAACTGCTTCCCACAGAGACACACTTCCTCCTCCATCTGTTTTAGTTTAGCAGAATTTGGTCAAGAACTTTATTTTGTTAAATGAAACAATCAGGATTTTGGAAAACAGAAAAAACAATGGATTGTTGAGCTTTCTAATTCATCATGATTTTTTAATTTTTTTACCCCACTTTTACAGTATACTGAATAACAAGCAACTAAAAACAACATTCAGAACTCTACAATGCTCTTGTAGAATGAGAACACAAACAAGTATTCAAGGGTACCTATGCTGTTTACTTCTGCTCCAAACTCTAAAAGAAGGCTCACACAGTCTTTGTATCTATTTGCTGTTGCAATGTGTTAAACACAGGATATCAAAAAAGATTTGTCATATTGTTCTGAACTCTCAATAAAAAAAGAATCTCCATATTCTACCATCAAAGAAAATGCATTAAAGTCAAAGGAGTTTGAAATTGAAGATAACAAACCTAATAGCACTCACTTGGATAAACTATTTTCTATAGTGTCAATTTTATTGGTTCCTAGCGTCAAGGCAAGAATACTCATGCATTCGGTTGAAATGCTTTTAACTGGCAGCATTGGGCAATCACATT
Source organism: Sequoia sempervirens (assembly GCA_007258455.2). Taxonomy (NCBI): domain Eukaryota; kingdom Viridiplantae; phylum Streptophyta; class Pinopsida; order Cupressales; family Cupressaceae; genus Sequoia; species Sequoia sempervirens. Next base: position 275,187,587 of record VDFB02105785.1, on the reverse strand, counting down.
TCGCCATTTAACATATTACTTATTTTTTTGTATAGTTTGAATTTGGAGAGCTATTTATATATTGGAAAATTAGCATTTATCTATTTTTCTATTCGTCTGAGTAGCTTTATAAATCATTTTCGTTTTAAAAATTCGGGAAAATGCAAACGCATAAATTGATTAAATAAATTTAAGCAAAGGCATAGTTTAAAAGTTGGCAGCTAGAGGTACGTAATCCATGAATGCAGATTAAATGCATTAAAATATAAGGAAAATGCGAGCCCATAAATTGATTTATTAAATTTAAGCAAAGGCATAGTTTATAAAACTGGCGGGTAGCCGTACATAATGCATGAATATAGATTAAATGCATTGAATGGCATCTGGCTTGAGGTGAAGGCACTGGAATGGATTGGAGGCCATGGATGGCCAGGGTACTTTGGTCATTTAATATAGAGTTAAGTCACTTGCTATGCATTTCTATTACTTTGCGTGTGTTGTTTTTGTGTTCTGTAAGCGCCTGTTCTGAGGAAGAGTTTGTAGCGACTGAGCACAAGATGTTATAGTTGCAGAGTCTAGACCCAAAAACGAGATACTTGAGGTGATAATTTGTTATTTTCCACAGTTTCTTTCCATTAAATTGCATAATGAAGCTGTGTTTCATAGTGCTTTAGTTGACTATCACTATCACTTTGTGCCTGATGTGTCAGTGCATGTATGTATGTATGCATGTCTCTATGTACATATGCATTTACCTATGTGCATATCTATGTAGACATTTGTAGATGCATATATGCATGTATGCATGTGTCTCTGGATATATCTATGCATATATGTATTTATGCATATATGTATGTGTGTATAGATGCATCTATGTGTATATGCATGCATGCATATATGTTTATGTCCATACATGCATTCATGTGTGTTTACATGGATGTATCTATACATATATATACATATGTATACATATATGTGTGTGTCTATATGTCTTTTCTAGGAAAGAGTTTACAGTGATAGGGCAAAGGTTGTCATGGTTCCAAAAAGGACACTTGCAGACAAGTTACTCCAGGCAATAAATAGTTATTTTCATCAGTTTTCTTTTATTTTAGAGTCCATAGGCAGATTGGGTTTCACAATGCTCAGCCTATGCTAATCTTCATAGACTAGTTCCTCAGATGAGCAATTGTCTTTTGTCCAATGTACAATATGGGAGCTTAACAATAACTTGGTGCTTATGAGTCCTCTAAAGATTACATATCTTCAATTACTGCAAAATTGTTCCATAGTGCAGGCTTTAGAGCCACTGTGCTGTTAGCATGTGCCATAATGGGACCTTTCGAACAATATGTGGACAATGTGTTGAGAGGGCTTTACAAACTATCAAGAAAATGCAATTTATAGATATAAGCCTAAACTCCACAATTGCTTTCAGCTCTCTCATTGTCATTAAAGCATAAAGGAAAGAGGATTTTTTCCAAACTTCTAATTTTTGTACTTTTACATGATAATTCACCTTATTAATTAATGAATCAAATTATCTTAATTAATTAATTTTCTTTTCCCTTCCATCATTTCATATCTAATTAATTAGGTAACTGCTAAATAGTATTTACATACATAATAATTAAAACAAAGAAATAATTATAACTATCCTTGTGCACATTTGACCCATCAATCAAAGTCAATTAATAAATCTGATTCCACCTGTTCACTGATAGTATTGGCATGCAATTTCCTTGAAAAGTCTTGAAAAAGAGGATTACTCACACACCAATAAGGATTCTCATTTGTAATGTCCCTATCCAAATCATCTTCATTGAATAAGATGTTGTGGCATACATTAATTGGATGTATCTCATCATCTTTCTTATCAGGATGCCAACAACCTTGGTTTGTATTTCTCCTTGAGTGTATCTAAATGCCATGAGTTATGAATTCTAGTTGCATGTGGCTTGATTGCACAAGTAATAGTAAGTGCTACATAATGGTACAAAATAAACTTATGCATATGGAAATGAAATGACCCCATTTAGTTAGAAAATCAATATTTATCTGGCTTTTACTATTAAGTGATAGCTGGTTTGGCATTAAACAGTAGCTAGAAATTATTTTTATCAGAACTTATCAGTGCTAGCATAGGTCTGTGTCATTTTTTGGCTTAGTATTGACAAGTTTCCATGGCTTATTTACACTTCTTCAGACGCTTAGCAAATATGGCATCTATTCCATTGATTGCTCTTAAAGAGCTTATGCCACCATTGCAATAACAAAATTACACTAATGCATGCATATGCATGCATATGTTCTATATTATAGGGTACACAAATAACAATAAGTATTTTAAAATTATAAAAATACAATTTGCATTTTAAGAAACAAAAGTTCTTACTTTGGTTCTTTCTCATTGAAATGAATCTACATAAGAATTCTATTTTGTTTTTATGAATAGCATAGTATATGTCACTCACTGTACTCATTTGTCTAAATTGTCCTTGTAACAGGGATCGGTGCTTTCAACTATATTTAAACAATCATGCACAAACTACAACGTGAGGTTAGCATATTAACCTTCTCCTTTTTTAAAAAAAAAAAACAATGCAGAGTTTTCCAAATATGCGCTTCTAAGAAGATTTCCCATGGTTGTAGATGAAACAGTATATGTTTTTACAGTTTGCTCACTTCTCAATTTTGTCATTGTACTAGGAAAAATTACTTGTGCCTATAATAATAGCCAGAATTTATACATTGCTACAAGTATACTTGATCATTCAATAGCAGATTGCAAGGTCAGTTTTCCAAATTGTCTTTCTGCTTTTCTTGAAATGCAAATGAAATTCTTCAATATAATAACTGCATAAAGTTCTTTTTCATGTATTCATTTTGTCATCTTGTATTCCTCATTTCTTTGAACATAAATGATTTAAAAGGCTGCTTCCACATATACAAATAGGAAAATGCATTTTCCACAATTACAATAGTAATTTGTCTTTGAAAAATAGAACGGGTTTTTCTTATGTGTTGATTAGTTATACTTCCTCTATACAATATCCATAGAATAGAATGAACTGCTAGAATGCAATTTATAAACCCTGTTTGCAGTTTCAAATAGCCTATAGAATCATAAGTCTTTGTTTTATGTCAACTGGTTTTTACCTATATGCATTTAAGGCAATTTTGTTCATAAGACTACTTATATCTATGGCAAGTTGCTATGCACTGTGCAAGTGAACGTATGTTTAATCTTCCTGTATTGCAAAAAAAAGACCACAAAGTTAATTTCAAAAGCTGACATGCAACATGAGTACAATGAATGATGTACTACGTTACTCATAGACATGATGCAATATTTTTCCATGGTCTTGTTTACATGCAAAATGACATTAACCACAATTTTTTTTTGCTCACATTGCCAATTTCACTATGTGCTTTAAACCTCTAAAGTAAGAGAAAACTGAGGAAAGAAACTATTTATTGCCTCAAATAACTCGTTTCTGGTTCTAGACACTATAACTATAACAAAGTCTACTCAATCACTGTAAACTCTCCTAGAACAAAGACTTGTAGAATAGAAAAACAATTTGTGCAAAGTAATAGTCATGCTTAACAAGTGACTTAAGTCTATAAAAAATGAACAAAGCAGCCTAGCTATACATGTCCACCAAGCCATTCTAGCAGTTTCTCATCCACCCACATGCTATTTAATGCATTTGCTTTGCATTTATGCACTGTATGCCTGCACCTCTGAGTTTTAATCTCTTTTTTTAATTATTTAATCGATATATGCCTTCGCTTTTGCTCAATGGACCTATGCCTTTGCATTTTCCTCAAATTTTAAAAACACAAATGACTTTTAAAGCTATTCCCACAAATAAGAAAAGCCATAGATCTTCTTTGATCAAACAATGCCTTTGCATTTCCCTGATTTTCTTAAAATAGAAATGATTTGTGAAACTATTCTCTACATGCCACTTAATTCATGTTTATCTGAATATCTTTTAAAATCATTTTCTCTTTGAGAAAATTAGTCACTTAGAACTACATAGAAACAAAGGAATCCAGTTACACAAAACATTTAAATACCATAGACTGAGATTGACAATGTGAGCAAAAAAGATTCTTATCCACCATTTGTTGCATGTAAACAAAGCTACCTGAAAATATTGTTTTGTGTTTGTGGCATTGAAAGTATACATCATGCATTGTACTCATTTATCCAATTTTTCAATGTAACAGGAATAAGTACATACAATCTTGCTAGGGGACAGTGGATGACAAGGTCAGGTTGAAGAATTGATACTATTTTTCCCTTGTGCTTCTAAAAAATTGTTTGTTGCATAGTATGTCACGTAGGTTTCTGCTACTACTCAAGATCCATTTTCCAACATATATAGAGATTATTAACTTCCAAGATGCTTGACAACATGATTAATACTATAGAATGCTATTGAGTAAAATCACATAGGCGACGATGTAAAAAACTATAGATTTTGTAATCTAGATGATAGCATTTGATGCTATTCATACATAACATTTGCTATTCTCAAACACATTAGGATACACGAGAAACAAAGAAAATGATAGACGTTGACACCTATGAATTGACAAAGTGCCCCCAAATATCAAACATTGACTACGCGCTTAAGAGCGAGGGACTTTGCAGATTGAGTACTTTTGCATACAATGTTGGTGATTGTTTGTTTGACTCATTACAACTACTGCTTAACAATCACTACACATCAATTCAACTATGAAACAGAGCTATAGATTACTTCTTGATTTGCTTTCAAAACAAGGACAAAGAAGCAATAAAATCATACAACTATGAACTGGACCCTGATACTCTATATACATTGCACAAACTACATGATCCACAAACATATTTCCGCAGAATGTGATTATCTGCAAAGCCACAAGCATATTGCACTAAAATTGGATTGTGGGGTGACCTATTTTGCATTCACTAGATATCCAAATGGTTGAATATACAAATATGCCTTTGGTCAAGAACAACAACAAGAAGGTACTTACAGTTCAATAGTTCTGATTACACAAAATCAGTCTCTATACTATTTCATGACATGAATTCTGTAAGTGGACACTTTGAACCATTGTTAAAAATTGAAACACAAAATGTAACTTCAAAACAACCCATAGGTTCACATGGAATTAAAAAACTGCGCACAAAGTATCCTCGAATATCAAACATTGACAATGTCCTTAGAGCTGAAGGCCTTTGTAGATTAAGCACATTTGCATACAATGCTGGTGATTGTTTGTTTGACTTGCTTCAAGTAATACTTAACAATCAGTACATATCAGCTCAATTACACAATGGAGCTATAGATCATTTCCTAACTTTCCTTCAAAATAAGGACAAAGAAGCAATTAAATTATATAACAATGATCTAAATCCTAATACTTTATATACATTGCACAAAGTACATGATCAAGAAACATACTTCCACAAAATTTGATTGTCTGCAAGACCATGTAGAGACCATAGTGAATGTGGATTGTGGGGTGACTTGTTCTGCATTCACTAGATATCCAAATTGTTAAAAATACAAATAAGCCTCTGGTCATTGACAACATCAAGAAAGTACTTAGATTTCAATGATTCTGGATATACAAAATCAGTCTCTATGTTGTTCCATGATACAAACCCTCTGGCTGGACATTTTGAGCCGCTTCTAAGAATCAAAGCCCAAAATCTAACTTGCCAATGCTCAACAAGCTTACTCCAACTTAAAAAGTTGATTAGAAGTCATCCACAATACAAAATTACTTACTTGACCAAGACACATGCTTTGCCAAAAAATAAGAAGAATTTGATACCATTTGTCACAGCAAACAATTTTAAACATAAATCAACAATAAGACTTAATCGCCTGAAGAACTTGATTAGAAAAGAAAAACAAAAAGAAAGTGTACCTACTAGTCCAAAGAAAAAAAAAAACATTGACACCAATAGAAATTTATAAAACAGCAATACAAGATACACCAAAATACCCATGTGCAATTTGCCAAGTGCTCTGTTTGAACAAGGACATTAGGACATTCAAAGAAAAACAAAAGCAAGTATAATGTAAGCTACTACAATCAAATTCCTTACCATTCATAGATTTCATATGCCATGTATGTTACTTTGCATTGAAACAGTCCACTATTCCAAAGTATGTTGCGCCACAGAAAATAAGAACTAATAGACCATTGTGCTATGTGCAAAATTTAACTCAGCTAGAAGAATGACTTGCCTCGCTTAGAATTGCATTTGCACAGATTTGGGAACTAGGGTTCAAAAGGTCTCAAATAGGCCTAACAGGTTCTATTATAAATGTTCCTGTTGACATGAACATTGTACAAAGAGCATTACCACAATCAATTAACAACACACAAACAATTGTTGTTTCATTGAAAAGTCACTTACAATACAAAAATGCATTTCAAAAAGGCATGGTGTGCCCAAATGTCATCATGCAAGCTTTGACTCAATTAACAAGGACACCATTATACAAAATGCACAAAGTCCACATAAACCAAGATTGGCAAGAAGTTCTCCAATGCACTGAAGAAAACGAAGACAATAGTCCACAAAATACAAGTGAAATAGAATCAGATAGTGAAATGGAAAATGAAAACCCATCAAAAACATTGATACATGGATTTACTGAGTCTAGAAGTATCCATAACATGGAAGACAAGATAAGATTATTGAAATTGCACCTGCAGAGTACAAGTATCCAGTTGGAATATTTAAGGACATTTATGCTGAAGAAATGAATTTCCCAACTTTATTCTTTGGCAAACCATGTGATAATGAAATTGTAAAAAACTTTATGTATCAGAAAATAGTACGCTGGGAGCTCTTACAGTCACAAAGACAATTTGCATATCATACAACAAACATTTTTTTCAAAGCTATAAAGGTATTAATACAACAAGTACTATCTACAATGACAATAAGAATCTGAAAAGGCCAGTTAAAGGGCGAAAGCTATTTGCAAAAGACGTTAAACACAAACCAAATCTAGAAAAAATTCTTAAATCAGATATTGGATATGTTGATTTCAAAAGAATAAGAATCTCTCCAGACTATTGACAACTTAAGAAAAATGTATTTGCTATGATTTGACAACTAGGACCACCGACATTCTTCATCACTTTCACTAGTGCTAAGCAAAATTGGGATCCACTAATTCAAACATTACAAGAGCTGCACAATCTACACCAATCAGCACAAAACCGTCAAGAATCTAATGACCCAATACACATTGAAAAATTTGAACTAATCAAGAAAGATCCTATCACTTGTGCACGTTACTATAAACATAGAATAAATGCAATAAAAAAATTGATACTTACAGATGACTCTTTGTTTGGAAATGTCATTGATTACTTCTCAGTCACTGAGTTCCAAAATCGAGGAAATGAACATGATCATTTCCTCATATGGGTTAAAAATGCACCAATCTACACAGAAAATAACATGGACATCATAGCTTTTGTTGATAAGTATATTACTTGCCACACCGAAAATTTGGAACCTCCTTTGGCAATGCTACACAAACACCATCATACAGAGAAATGCAAGAGATCAATAAAACAACTTTGTAGATACAATTTTCCTTTCCCACCAATGAAAAATTCAACTATACTTTTACCAATACTCCAAAAGACTGAAGCGATAACTGCAAATGCCACTGACATCTTTTCAAAACTCGAAAAAGCAAACTATGATGAAACATTCACTTTTCAAATGTTCTTAAAAGAGTTAAACTTAACTAACAATGAATACATTGAAGCTTTGAGCTCAACATTAAACAGGCCTACGCTTTTCTTACAAAGAAAACCATCACAAATATGGAACAATAGTTTTTCAAGGAAAATTCTAGATCTTTGGAAGGCTAATACAGATGCACAATTTGTCCTCAATGCATATGCTGCTGCAATGTATTGTAGCTCATATATTGCAAAAGTAGACAAGTCAATGACATATGCATTCAAAAGAATACGTACAGACCACAAGCAAGACAATATTGATGCAATACGAATGGTAAGTAAACTTGGAAATGCCATGCTTAACTTGCAACAAATGTCATCACAACAAGCTGCACATATTGTTTTGTCATTGCCATTAAATTATAGTTCAAGAAAATGTATATTCATTGATACACGATTCGACAATGATCGCACATTTATACTAAAATCTGTTAAACAATTGAGCAATGAGCCAGATGAATCAGAAAACGTTCTTGCGAAATCTATTATAGACTACTATTTAAAACACCCTAAAACAATGGTGGACATATGTCTTGTAGAATTTGTTTCAAGATACAACAAATACGGTGCTACAATTGAACCAAAGGCCAAACCAAATGTGGTACAGTTTATCAATTTCAACAAACACTTTGATATAGAGAATCATTGTAGAGAGCAATTGGTTCTCTATGTTCCGTTTACCATTAATGAGCATACATTCAAACAAAACTTTGACTCTTTGGAAAATGCATACATGTACCATGGACAAACCATTCAAACAAACAGTGCAAAGTTCATCCACAGCACAAACTCCACATGGGGTGACATTGACAAAGCTATAAATGATCTTCAGTCTCTTGAAGATGAAAAGCTCATTGACCTACCAATGCAAGCAAAGCTTCGCCAGAAAGAACTATATGACATACAAACAAACCTTCCAAACATAGGTCGTTCTAACCCAAATACCATGCATTCCAATGGATTTGAAATTACAAAGCACCCACAAATTATAGATAACAATGAATACTACAAGTTAAGATGAATGTTAAATAAAGAACAACAAGCAATTGTTAAAGATGTTCTCATAAAAAAGATGAAAAATCCACAAAAGCCATTGCACTTGTTTTTCACTGGGGGAGCTAGAACAGGAAAGACTTTTACAGCAAAGGCCATCTACCAAGCTCTCATTCGCATGTATATCAATTATGTTGACAATAATCCAGACAAACCCAAGGGCTTATTAACTGCATATATAGGTAAAGCAACATATAATATAGGGGGATTCACATTACATTCAACATTTCACATACCTCTTAATACATCAAAATTCTTGTCACTGAACATTGAAGTGCTTGACACTATGTCAAAGCACTATGATCAATTGTGCATACTTCTTATAGACGAGATATCATTAGTTGGCTCAACATTCCTATGATATATTGATAGAAGGCTATGAGACATAATGCAAATGCCTACAACATACTTTGGAAACCTTGATACAATATTTTGTGGTGACCTTTACCAAGCACAACTTGTCCTTGACTCTGTGGTTTTTGAAAATAGGCCTACTCCAATTGAATTAATGCCTTATAGTTTCTAGAAAGACCACATAAAATTATATTCATTGGTGACTACCATGAGACAAAAAGATGAAATATTTATTTCAATCCTTAATAGGCTACGAGTAGGCATTCAGACAACTCATGACATAGACTATATCAACAAAATTTGCTTTCGTCCTGTACCATTTGATCCTTTGCTTCCGCACCTTTTCTATAGGAGAATTGATGTTCAAGCACATAACAACAAAATGCTATCAATCATTCCAACCCAAATGATAGTGCTAGATGCAATAGATGAACTTGAGGAGGACCTTAATGCAATATGAGTATACAGTCACACAACAACACTTCCATCACAAATATGCTTGAAACCAAACATTCTTGTTGAAATTTATGTAGACAATTACAATGTTCAAGATGGCCTCGCCAACGGTTCAGATGGAATTTTTAAAGCATATACAACACAAAACAAAATTGATATTGTCTGGATTAAATTTAATGACCCATCAATTGGACATCACCAGCGCACAAAACTAGCACAATGCTATTCTACTATAATTGACAAAGACTGGGTGCCTATACAACGCATTGCTAGGCCAATCTAGAAAATAACAACAAACAAGAAAATTACAATTAGAAAACAATTCCCAGTACAAGTAGCATTTGCACGAACCATACATCGATCCCAAGGATTAACAATGGAGGCCTTGGCTTTTGATCCCATAGGCATTAGACAACATGGACTAACCTATACAGCTCTATCATGAACAAAATTAGTAGAATCATTATTTCTGTTACAACCTTTAACTACAAAAAAATTCAAAGTTAAAGACAAAATACAACTAGAAATGTCTCATCTCCAGACATGTGCACAATGGCAATTTGATAACCAAAGCACATGTTCAGAAAACAAATCACATATGCTCCTATGTACATTGAACACTCGTAGCTTGAAAGAACATGCAGAAGACATTGTCAATGACTATGACATAATGCAATCTGATATCTTGTGTCTCCAAGAAACACATATGCATCCCTTTGAGCTAAATACCTTGCTACAGTATTTTGATAGCTTCTCTGTACATAACATACATGGCATAACAACTTTAACTAGGAAACATTTACTCCTGTCAAAAACAAAACAACATGAAACATCAAATATTGAAGCCATCACATCAACAGTAATGCTAGCTAACAATGAACTCAATGTTTGTAATATTTATGCAAGACCTGCAACTGCCATAGATGAAGTAATCGCAATCTTGCAAATAATTATTGCATCCACAAATTCAAAAAACATGTTGTACATTTTAGGCGATTTTAATGTGGACATGTTTTCAGAAAGCAGAAGAAAAAAAATACTTCACAATTATATGCAGCAGAACAATATACAATTTATGTTGAACCAACAACACATGGGCAAGTCAGTCATTGATCACATTTGGTCCAACACGACTACAAATATATGCTCTATCTATAAATCAGAAGCATATTGGACTGATCACAATCCAATTTTCCTAAAATTGCATGTTGCCCAATAGACAAATTCAACTTTATAGAACTTATAGCCTTATATCACTTTTATGCTTTGCAGTGCCTTTTTCAATGCTATATCCATTATTTGTAGGAGATCTATGGATGAAACTAAAAGATAGTCAAAGCAAATATAAACCACACAAGAAGAATCAACACAACGGTAAAGCACTC
>VDFB02105785.1:275095794-275176478 GCA_007258455.2 Sequoia sempervirens | reverse complement strand
AAAAGACTGGGGCAACTTGTGCCCTTCGTATGAGTTAACGACAATCCTTGTCTGCAACTGTATGTTGTTAGCAAGTGGATGACGTTGCACACCTTGATCTATGTTATATCATGGTGTTTTTCTCCATTTTTATTAGTCCCTCCCAATGATGATAAAGTGCAACGCCTTTTGTGATACGATGAAACATCGAAGATTGCTAATACTAACATCATGGTCTTTTATTATTCATCTTTCTTTTCGCACTAACATTTCTTCTTTTCTACATCTTCACCACCATTATCTATTTTCCTCTATCCTTTATTTCTTTCTTTCATCTTCTAGTTCTCTCATCAATTTTGAGAGTACACTCATGTTCTTTGAGCCCACCTATCCTCCCGAGGGGGCATACCTTCACCTATTTTACATTGGGGCATTATTGGGGCATATTTCTTATTGATTTTCTTTGACACAATGCTGAAATGACATTGTATCAAAGAGGGGCAAATGTAGACACCAAAATATGATCTAAGCCTGCAACTTCAATATTCTTCATAATTCGTATTCTTCATGGTCATGATTAAATAATGTCAATTATTTCATTATTCTCTATAGTCTTCATTTCTTCTATTAATTAAATAATATTAATTATTTAATTAATTCACACTTTTCTTTATTCTATCTGATTAATTAAATATATGCTTTTTATTTAATTATGTTACTAATTAACCTTATCCTTCTTGTCAAATTAAATAAATTCTTATTTAATTTACTCTTTATCATACTTCAACTATAATTAACTAAATTCTTTATTTATTTAATTATTAATTTAAATCCCTTCATCACTTAATTAAATAAATCTTATTTATTTAATTATTCTTCAAATATCAAATCTTGAATTAAATGAATTATTGAATTCATGAATTTTATTTTAATGCATTCCTCTATATTTAGATAATTATGTGGTTTATCTAAGTATTCACTTTTACTCGACTCAAAGATCTATTCAAATCACTTAGTTAACTCTTGATTTAATGTCTGAGTGGCATTCTCGAGTAATCTCTTCATCAAATCATTCGATCATCTGTTGTGCCCCCAGCACACATGCCCCATTCAAAATGGGGACCCTCTTTTTCTTTCATCTTGCTAGGTCTTTTTTGTCGCTACCTCATTTTGTGTGCCCCCGTTTTAGTGTCCTAAGTGGTCAATGTATCTCCAAAGTCTCATCTTGAGTTGGCCATGTTTCACCCCTCCAATTTTGTCAAATTATGGTGCTTTGCGGGGTCTCCTTGGCATTTTGCCTCTGCTAGCGGCATTGGAGCCTATCAGGCCCACCCCATCGGGTTTCCCTGGCCGGGTTTCCCACTTGTGATCAACGTTCCGAATGGTGGAAGGTTTCTGCCTTCCCGGGCCTCGGGACCCAGCTACCTATTTTCCGTCTAGTGAAACTGGCAAACATTTTGGCCTGCCTTTGCATTGTTCGGGCCCAACTATCCAGACTTCTGTTCCTAAAACTCCAAGCAGACTTCTCCATTCCAATGGAAAAGCATCGACGGAACTCCCCCCTTCAGGCCTCGAGTCCCCCTTTGCCACCAATTTTTGAAAAGATTTTGAAACAACCATCAATTAGCGTCCTTCTGGTCTCCGGGCCCCGAGATCCTTTTGGCCATCAGTATGCAAAGCGAAGTTTATAACGGCTTCCTCCTTGCATCTTTCTAGCCCCTGGACCCCATACCTCCTATCGTCGTTTGCGAGTTCAAATCCACCAACCAATTTTTTTGCCATACTTGCATTTAATGAGGCCATTAATAGCAGGGGGTATAAATATTGGATCCCAACTTGTCTTTTTCATTTGTCAGGTTTGCTAGAGGGACTAGAGAGCTTGCCAGAGGAGTCCACTACCTTCTTTGATCATCACCCTCACACCCATTGCTATCATTTGTCGACCCTTAGCAGATCTCACACCTTGCCTCATTGGGTTTCTGAGGTAGGTTTGTCGTCCGCTCTCCCGAGAGTTTTTTTTATGAGTTTAATGCTTAAAATGATGAACACATTGGTTAAAACACGCATTTAATTGATAAAACTTAATAAAATGCTTAAAACCCATCTTCTACAATCTTCAAAAAAATCCAAAACACCCTCAAAATCGGTCTGGAACTTCACCTCATCGCAGTTGTTTGTTGCTAGGGGCGTTCACATCCTCTAGGCCTAGGTCTTTTGATGGTCGTCAAAACTTCGAAATAAACTGAACTCTCCAAATGACAAATTTCCCTCTTGGGCCTGGATCCTCGGACCTCCATCGTCCAATTTCTGTCAAATTGAAAATTTATACCAAGTCTGGCATCTGTACTTCCATGACCAGAATGTCATGATTATTTTTCCGTCCCACACGACGACCATTGATCCATGTCCATCTGGCCCCCGAGGATAGCCTTGCCACTTGCCATCTGTTGATTCATGCAGGCTCATCCTTCTATCACTTCGCTGAGTCCCTATCTATAGACTTTCGACCATGGATTTCTGTGACGGCTTCACCATTTTGAACAGCAAACCATTGGCATCCTTTCGCCTCCCGGACCCTGATCCTCTATTCACTGCAAGAATGAAAACTGAGTTGTAGCATCCTTGCCCTTGCCAGGCTTCTACCACCGGGACTCCGATCTCCGTCGTCCCAAAGGGAAAAATGCCCCCGCCCTTCCAACCTATGTGCTCCACCATCCTGCTCACCGTGAGAACTCAACATGGAAAATGTGATGCCCAGCCTCATTACCAGGTCCAATCTGCTGATCTACTCCCTCCAGACTTCCGCCTGGTGATCGTTGTTCCGAACGATGAACGCGGGGTGGCTTCCCAGCTCTCTAGGCCTAAGAACCTCCAAAGCCACGGTTGTCCTTGGACCCCTCAGGTCTCAGACCCTGGAACTCCGTCTTCGGAATTCCCTTTATTTCTGGCCATTTTAAACAGCTAACCCTAGACGTCTTTCCATCCCAGTACCCTCGGATGCTCTTAAATTGATCCAAATGACCTCAAATTTGAAATCTAATCTCGACCCACATGCTCAAATTCAGCCCCCTTCAATACTAGCCTTTCAAACCACCAAAATTTGGTCAGGAGAAATCTCCCAGATCGCTCTACCCTATTGTCCCTTTCAAAACAACATTCCTATCGATGAAGTCTGGGCCTTTGGGCCCGGATTGTCCAAAATCCCTCAATTGAAGGACTAATGACATCTAGAAGTAAAAGTATGATTTTTATGAATGATAAATTGTCCAAATTTGATTTTTTCCATGGGATTTTAACTAACATCAAAGCTTTCATGATTGGTTGCACTGACTATGTATTTTCTCACAAGATATATGGAATCAGGTGCAGGACCCTTAGGGGGAGCTACAGAAAAGGACAAAGGAAATAATTTCAGCAAGACTCCTCATGGAAAAGAAGACAAAGACTAGATGAAGTATCAATTCTAAGGTGAACCTTTGCACTCAAAAGTTGTCAGTGACTGGAAAGAAATTATGGATACCAATATCATCCATGTCGATATTGATGAATTTAAGCAAAGGGTTAGAGTCAACCTGACAAGCAAGAATGCAAGGCTGATCAGGCAAAGCGGAATTGCAAAAGCTACGGGCTTCCCTCCATCCCTTGTGGCCCCTGAGTTAGTCATGGCCTATTGATAGGCCTATCAACCCGATACAAGGACAATTGTTGACAGAGATGGTAACATTCTTGCTGACATGTCAGCTGAGGGAATCACAAAGACCTTCCACATTCCCACCTTCATCGAGATGGAGACGCCCACCATAGAGGAATGCAAAGTAGCATGGGATGACAACCCGACGGGCTGCAAGAAGTTGATAAATCAGAACTAGCTCAAAGATAAATGGGGCAGCGCTATGTAGGTTCGTCAGGAACTCTTCCACAGTGATTTTTGTGAAGATTACCATGACTTAGTCACTATGTTGAGTAGGGTAATGAATCTCCCTACTACTGCCTTCTTTCAAGAGTGGATGGTGTACTTCGTTGAACAGATCCTCCACAAGAATGAGGACGTCACTACAAAATCCTTGTTCTACTGGGGAGGCACAATAAGCGACTGCTTTCATGAGCAGTTCATCAATGTGAAGAAAAGCTCCAAGTTTTACATGACCTCCTATCTGGTCTACTCCTTGGTAGACCAAAGGCAGTACAATGGGTTGTTTGTGGCACCCGATGAGGAGTAGGGTCAAAAATTAAAGATCTATGACAAGTACCCCTAGGTCTAGCTCCAGAATTTCAAGGAGTATTGCAGGGTCAATGACATCTTCATCATTCATATCATCAAAATGATTGTAGGGGATTTTGAGAGAAGGGTCTCTCACAGTGCTCGGGCATCCCTGAAACAATACGCCTTCCTTTTCATTCAATACCCAAAGTTAAAATACATTCGTGCCCAGGGATTCACAGAAAGGTCAAATAAGTTGCCTCGATACCCCAATAACTGAATCATCATATTGGAACTTTCCCAATAGCTCCAACACATACAATCCATCTTTAGCAGCAAACACTTGGTAGGGATCTCCTATCCCTTAACTTTTGGCCAAGGAATGTATTATTTACAAAACTTCCAATGCGCTGGAAATTCTGAGAAAGAATTGAACGATTATCATTTTCACCTACACACTGCTCACTCGCGAATGGACCCATATGCGCATATAAGGAAAGCACTAGGGCCAAGGTTCACTCATCTGCATCACATTGATGACTTTTGGGGAGATTTTCAGGATGACAAGGAAGTACGTGCAAGGCACTACATGTGGATGACTACGTACTTCATAAGAAGGGTGCAACCATTTCCCATACCAGATTAGGTTGAAGAGGACAAAAGCATTGTAATAGACCCTAGATACCCTACAGTTGCCAACTTGCCGCTACCAACAATAGACTAGGATGAGCAGGAGGTCGATGACCTCGACATTATAACCAAGCTGATCTTGGCCCATACCAAAGAATGGGTTGATGGGAAAGTGGCCCAATTAAAATAACAAGGGGTAGTTTTGACATATGAAGGGCTCAAAAGTGAGCCAAGTGCCATGGAGGAGGTCGTTGCCACTACTTCAATGGTCGGGACATCCAAGTCTCCTCCAATCACTAGATCCAAGAAGAGGAAAGAAATGGAAATGAAGAAATCTCTAGTTCCCAAAGTATATATAAGGAAAGATGTAGGAGGCTCACCATTTAAAAGGCTTAAGCAAATAGGGGGCACCACGAAGTCGCCCGTAATCCAAGAGGAAGAAGAAAAGGGGAGGGATCAACTAGACCTTCTTTTGGCTCCACCTGTCTCGACTACACCATCATCTGCCTCCCTAGCCATGGTTGCCACATCTCCACTGGCAGTGGACATCTCAGTCCATCTTTCCCCTTCACCTTTGGCTGAGCATGTAATAGTGATTGACTCCTCCTCCGCCATGACTACTCCTCCTTCCTCCCCTACCATGTCACCTACCACATCGCTCCCTTTAGCTATGGTGATGGCACCAATACCTGCTTCTACCTTGCCTGAGGCCTTCTCAAAGCATATGCAAAATCTCCCTTCCGAGCTCTTCCAGATCCTTATGGACCCCACTCTTCAAGCAGCCCTATCATAGGTCCTCGATACTACCAAACCTTCACAGCCTCTGGTAGGACCACCAGCTATGGAGGCCACCATGTTGATTTTTGAGGAGTGGGGGAGATGAGAGCAAGAAGCCTCGAAGCCATTTGAGGAGGAAGCCAATGAATACCACAAACACCTGGAGTATGAGCACCAAAAAATTGACAGGGTGGCCTATGAAGAGGAAGGAACAGGCTCTTCAAAAAGCAGAGATTAGGAGGAGGATGTCGGTGGTAGGGTCATCGTGCAAACATTTGATGATGATCTTCAAGAAGAGATGGCCCGACAGATGAAGGGCACTAAAGAAGAGGCAGAAAGGTTACCTCTTAGAGAAGAGGGACAACAACAAGAAGACAAGGTAGGAGAAGATAAGCCTAAGGGTGAGGCTCAAACTATCAAAGGCCTTGAAATTGAATTTCCCAAGGAGCATGTGCACAAGGTTGAGCAAACCAAAGAAAAAAAGGGGAAGGAAATAGACAAAGAAGAAAGTCCCTGGTAGAAATTACCTACCAAGCCTCATATCAAACGCCTTGTCTTCATCTAGGACTCTGATGAAGAAGAAGGTGATGTTGCTAAAATGGAAGAAAGGGCCCCTAGAGATAAGAAAATAGAGGTCTTGGCCGAAGAGGGCGAGGGTGATCATGGATCACCTAAGGAAAAGTCTACTATGCTTGAATGGCTAGAGAGACAACTTGAAAAGAAAACTCCCACACCAAAGGACCCAAGAGCGAAGCTAGAGGCTATCCTAGCCCGAGCATAGACCACAACTAGAAAAGATAAGAAGCCTAAGATTAGATCCAAGGTAACAATGGATGCTTCTAGGTCTCGAGTAGTGCAAAAAGCCACACCAGTGGTGGGAAGGGAAGGAATAAGCTACAACATCTCCACCATTTATCTAGGAACTGCTACTAGAGAGTAGAAAGTGGGGCATCTTTAGGAGTCAATGGCTACAATGGTGCACCTGATAAAACAGGACAAGGTTTCAAAAGATGAGCTTAAGGCACAAGTAGCTGCCATGAAAAATTACATCCAACAATGGTCCTCAGTAGATGACCTACCTACCACATCCAGAGCTCCACCCCAACTGCTCTCTAAAGAACAAATTGACAAGTTGGAAAGAAGAAAGAACTTGGACAAGACTACAGAGAGTTGGTTCTGATAGGTTTTGTACATTAGGAACATGGGTATTAGATAGGCCGTTCAAATAGCCAAAAAATTCTTGGACCTACAACAATCTCTAGAGAGCATGAAGAAGCTTTGCACTAGCTTCCCTGCAATGTAAAAACTCCACCTATCCAAGGATTAAGGCCATCCTCTAGTTTCTAAAGGCCACATGGGAAAAGGAGCTTGCATTAAAAAGGAACCACCACTGGTTGATGGATGTATGGAGGTGGGATTTTGACAATAGAAAGGAAAGCCTAGAGCAGATAATGAGTAAGGTGGATCTAGACATTGAATGGATCAAGGAAATTAGGGTGGAATGTGCTCGATATTTCAAGTTGATGACGGAGTATGACATGCCCACAGTACAGATGGATCCAGATAAAATAAAACCTTACTTTCAAAAGAAGATGAAGGATGAGATGTCCAGTGAAATAAAAGTGGTGTTCATGAGTTTTACTGCCTGTGCCTTTGACCAATCAGAGTTGTTCATATATCAGGGCATAATGTATCATGAAGACTAGAGAAAGCTTGAAGATAATGCAAAGGAATGGAGCTACCAGATGTTGCGGTATGAGATCATTGAGGTAGATAAGCTCCAACCAATCATTCTAAAATTCATGGAGTATACAGTGTCGAAGAAGCAGGAGGACAACCCTATTTTCAATGAGGAACTTCCAAAGGAATAGCTACAACAAAAGAGCAATCAACAAAAGACAAAATGCTACAGTGTCACCACTAAAGGAAAAAATAGGGAAGGAGACAAGAATGTAATTTTAAATTGTAATATATTGGGGGTTGGTGAAACCTTATTTTGTAATGAATCTTCGCCACACAATGAGAATTAATCTTGGCCATTCATTTAATGTTTTGTGCACTATAAATAGGAGTCTCCTCTCATTTGCAAAGAGAGTTGAGTTGTTGTAAAGACATGCTACAGAAATTTATAATGAAAATACATTGACTTTGTGCATTTTCTAAGTTTTTCACATGTTACTTGATTCAACCTCTGTTGTTAAATGCTTTACTTAGATTTATATTGCTGTTCTAGTTAGTTGTATTCTTTCTTTGATAGATGTTAGTGATGTTGTTCTGTAGTTGTGAAAATTCCTACTATATAGATGCCTTCTTAGTCCATACTTTTTGTTATCTGTTGCTGGTAGATAGTTGTGTAAAGTTAGTCTGGGCTTAAATTCAAAGCTTCCCCACACTTCTATCTTTGTTCATGCATGCATATGGTGAATGAAAGGTGAAATATTTGCAGACCTTAGAAGATAGCACAAATTTCATGAGACTATGAGATTTTTGGTTAAGTGAAATATAGTTTCCAGGAAGTTGTCCATTACAAGAACTCCATAATTACTATTCATAGTTAGGTGTAGATGCGGGAACTTTCCATCTTCCCTTCTCTTTTTTTCTTTTCTTTTAGAAACAACCTATGCTAAGGTTCATTGCACATTGTAAAGCCAAATTTGAAGAAAACATTAAACTTTTGGACTACTGTTTGAACCTACAAAAAAGTGAAACTTGATCTCCATCTCAGGAACTTTGGATTTGAAGATCTACCTCACATCTAGCTATGTAAGTCCAACGTGTGATTTGTAGCAAAATCACATCAAAATCAACTAAGGAGTTCCATGCAAGTTATGACCTAACACCCGGGAGACCTTGGAGAGATTTTTAGCAGCTTGTAGTTGGAGATGTCCTTTCAAGAGAGGTAGTACACCTATGTACTACCTGTCTTGAGAAGGTGTGCAAAACATGCATCAACAGAACTGGCACTAGAAGGAGGGCTGACATGTTGGGAATACAAAACTGAAGGTTGGAAGTGATTCATTTTATGCCCTCCTCCTCCTAATGCCATCAACAAAACTAGCACTAGAAAGAGGGCCTTGTGAAGCTAGATCAAATCAGATCATTCTCCCTAGAAAGATTTTAAAGAATTTTATGGTCGACACCGAATAAGGGAGAATTCCAAGAATTGCAGCCTCCTACAAAGGCAAAACAAACTAAGGGAAGCAACATTACTTCTTCCTCATCCTCCATTCCACCGACTTCCTTTCCATCTTCACCCTCATTTGGCTTGTGTCCATCTTCCACCCGACCATCTGAAACTGTATTTTCACCTCCCATCTCTGGCAGTCAGGAAGTTGCCTCTCTACTAACTATTCAGACCCAAGATATAGTCCAAATAGTTGTAGCCCAGACTACTATCCTACTCCAGGCGCAAACCCAACTTGTTATTTTTCAATAGTAGATACCACCTTCACCTCCTGCCATGGCTTGGTTGGCACAAAATCCTTCACCGATACATTTTGCCACTTACCATGATATGCATAAGAATCTGGAAGGCTTTTGTTCAAAGTTCAATCCTTGTGACCCACAAATAACAGCTGAAAAACATATCAAAATATTTGAAATAATAGTCACTAAAATGCAAGTTGATCATGAGGATGTAGCATGCTACCTTTTTCCACATTCATTGGGCGAGGAAGCCTTCTATTGGTACATCAATCTACCAAGGGGGTCTGTTACCTCATGGGACCTAATGAAGAGTGCTTTCTTGTAGAAATACAAGATTCCAATCAGCCCTTTAGAACTATACTGGTAGTTTATGTCTGTCTGGAGGGGAGTAAATGAGCCTATTAGGTCCTTTAATGATCACTTCCACTGTGCCTTCATGAGGCTTTAGGATCCGTACATACACAATGACGCTACAACACTTCCTGTCTATTATGCAGTGTTACACAATCTCACATTGGTGTTGGTGAAAAGGATGTGCCAGCCACTCATTATGCTAGTGACTGCCTATGTAGAGGTTATTGTCGCCAGTGCAGATTTGGGGTAGAATATCTCTCATCCGCTACCATCGTTGGGGCTGGTGGCTCACCCAATGCAAGTTCAAGGGCTGAATTAGGCATTTTCCAATCAGACCCATCTCATGAACCAAGTGCCTCATTTACCCATCATTTCACACCTGAGATGGCCGATGAATTATGCACCTGTTGTGCCTTACTATTTGTAGCCTCAACAACAACAAAGCTATCCTCAGGTTTCCCAACAACAACAAGTGTATTCTCAGTAGCCCTAGGCACCATTGTACCTACCGGGGCTTGAATTTCCTTCAGCACATTAGAATCAGCTGATGGCCCCATCTGTCTTTCTCCAAAATCCAGTACCATGGCTGAGTAGCAACGCTGAGAAGGACAAACTTGATGAGCTGACCAGGATGATAAAGAAAATGTCTACTGAAATGACACACTTAAAGAACCAGAATAGTCAGTTACAAGAGTCCTAGCGTAACCTCCAGGCCAATCTTAATCAAGATAGCTGAGACAATAGGGATGGTAGGGATAACCGAGAAACAAACACCTTTTTGGGGCAGAATTATGATAAAGGGTAGAATTCAAATCAAAGCTTTCAAAGGAGGCTTTCTTAGAGGCAGAACCATATGTGGAATACAAGGCCCAATAATGGAGGTGTCCCTACTCCTCTTGACCAGCCGAACAGCAATGAAAAGATGACCAATGGAGTATACCTAGTCGAGGCAGCTTTGTCTGCATGGTGCAAGATTCAGAAAACCAACAGACACTCCAAGTTGCATTGCCCTAAATTCCAGACAGTTACTGAGATATTCCAAGTAGAAGTACAAAATGTTGTTGATAATGCCAGTTGCAGAGACATTGTCCCATCTGAGCCTTATGACTCCTCTTGTCTTATGGTCAACCAAGCACCATTTCTGTGAGGTGACTGCAATGAGCCCAAAGTCAAACCCACCCCTATTAGGAGTGAAGAGGTGCAAGAGGTAAGTAACGAGCAAACTTTGGCTCAGTTTTTTGATTTTGTAGATAATGGTCTGGTAGATGAGGAAGAACCATATGTAGATGAATTTCACATATTTCACCAGAGAGCAACCCTTTACAACCTCTATTCCTCCAAATAATTTTACCACCCCACCTGACCCTAATGTCAACAATAACCTTGGGCCTCCCCATGTACCCACCTAGTATCTTAACAAGGATGGGCCCCAAAATTAGTCACAGAATCAGCTTCAAGGTCTAACACAAAACCAGTCAAGCCAAATGAAATTCCAACCTTCTAGCTTTGACATAGATCTAGCCTTTGGCTCAGAGATTGAGCAGATGGGTGAATATGTGGTAGAAGAGTTCAAGAAAGTGAAAATCAATTTTTCTGCCTTTGAACTACTCAGGGTCCCTTCCGTGAGGCACACCTTCTTTAGGGTACTCAATGGAACCCCATTTTCCAACACAACGCAAGAAACATCAGCTAAGAGAGTCACCTTTGAAGAGCCTAGGCAAGAACCTGTGATACAGGATAATATTGGGAAAAAGAAGAATGTTCCCTTAAATCAATCTACAAGTAAGCAGTCGGGAAAGGAACCAGATCAAAACAATAGACATGTTGCCAAGGATCATTCATTTAGGCAAACCAAGGATAAAGCTGGTGATAAGAACAAGGGTCAATTCACCCACATAGACAAACCTAAGGGCCTCTTCCAAGGAAAACTTGAAACCCCTCCTTTCCTCATTACCATCTGGATATTCAGGAAGAATTTGCACAACTTCCTGCTCGAATCAAGAGTGTCTGCCAATGTCATGCCCTTGGCAATATGCAAGGACCTTTGGATTACTCCCATACCTTCTAGGAGGAAGGTGGCCCAGTTGGAAAAAATAGAGATCAACATTGTAGAAGAGATGAATAGGATCCTAATGCAAATTGATGTAGATCCGAGGATACAAGTCATTGATATTCAAGTAGTTGACATTCCCAATGCATATAGGATAATCTTGGGAAGAGAGTTCACCAAAACATTGAATAGATATGCTGCCATGGACCATTCCCATATGTGGTTGCCATGGAAAGGGCTGCCAAATCAAATATGTGTCGACTGCGAGCCCCGTATGAAATATATGATCACAGATTATAATAATCTCAACAAAGTGTTGTTTGTTGAGATAGAATTGGAAAATTATTGTCCCTTGGCCTACCAAGATGAATTCGAGCCCCATGAAGAATATGCTGTAGAGGTACTCTTGGTGAAGTGTAGTCCTCCAGCTGACTTTACTCAAATACCTCCGAGTACAGAAATGTTGATGGAATCAGACAATAAAATTGATGAAGGCGACAACTGGGGACTACTCAGTGGTTTCCTGGAGTTCATAGAAAAGTGTGCAAGGGATCAACTCAGCTTGGGAACCTACATGAATTTCCAAGATCTCTTATTGCCAAACTGGTGCAGGATTCACAATGCTGCCCACTCTGAGTTTGATTACTGCTTGTGTCAAACAGTAGTAGAGCATGTTAAAAAATTAGCTATCCTTCAAAAGGAAACATGAAAGGAGGTGCTGACAGAACCACTCATTGTTCAACACACTAAGCTAAAATATTCCCCTAAGATTACGGAGGAAACCACCCAGCAAAAAGGAAGTAAAATCTTAGTTGGACCCGAAGTCAAAGAACTTTCCAAATTTTGGATGCTCCAATTTGATGGGTCCAAGTCAAAACAAGGAGCTAGTGTCGGGTTCAAACTCATCAGCCCAATGGGTAAGACCTTTCTTGATGCCCATAGATTGTAGCTTTATTGCACCAATAATGTAGCAAAATACTAGGCATTAGTCCATGGTCTTCTTATGGCCTTAAAGAAAAATGTCAAAATGTTGCAAGTTTTTGGGAATTCTGAACTCGTAGTCAAACAAGTTAGAAAATTGTATTCCTGCCATGACAAAAGACTTGCAAACTATAGGCATAGGGTTTGGGATCTCTTAGAAGGTTTAGATGCATTCAATATATAATTGATCCCTCATGCTTAGAATCATACAACTAATGTCTTGACTCAAGTATCCAACACTTTTCATCCCCTCTCTTTGTCCGGGCTTAAGAAATTTACAGTTGAGTTGACATCTACGCCATCGGTCCTAGATAATGTCACTCATTTTCAGGTCTTCAATGATGAAAAACATATCTTTGAATTCATCATGAGTTTTGATGTCTTCACAGCCCAAATAATTGATGAAGTTGATCCGTGAGAAGTAGAGTGGGATATAAAGGGGGTTATTAACCTCAAAACCAATACAATTCCCAAGGGTATGGTTTATCTTAAACACATATTTGATTTAGAACAAATCAAAAATCAGAATTGGAAAACAAAGAAAGAATCCATAAACAACCAGTGCGATGCTCACAACTTGGGGATAGTCGAGGAGACTAAGAATGTGTTTATTGGAAAAGAATTCATGCCTGAAGAAAAGAAGGGAATCCTTGATGCATTGCAAAAATATCACAATGTGGTGGCATGGAGTTACAAGGATTTAAAGACTTATAACACCTCCATCATCATGTACACCATCCCTCTCAAGACAAAAGTGAGGCCATTCCCCCAGTAGTAGTGTTCTATTAACACCTAGTTGGAACCCATCCTTTACAAAGAGGTGCAGAAGTTGCTTTCAGCAAGGATTATCTTCCCAGTCAGGTATTCTACATGGGTGGCTAACTTGGTCCTAGTCAAAAAAAGAATGGAGAAATCAGATTGTATGTAGACTTCCGTAATTTGAACCGAGATTTGGAGAAGGAAAACTATCCAGTTCCTTCATTGGACGAGGTACTGAAGATCGTTAACAGCTCCCAAATGATGTCTTTCCTCGATGGGTACTCTAGGTACAACTAGGTGATGGTACAATATGAAGACCATCATAAAATAACATTCACCACCAAGTGGGGTACCTTTGCTTATAGGAGAATGCCCTTTGGGCTAATTAACACTGGGGCCACCTTCCAACGTGCCATGGATATCGCCTTCAAATATCTGATTGATAAATGCATAATCATCTACATGGATGATTTAACCATGTTTTCTAAAAGGTGAAGTGATCATGTCTCCGATCTATGGTAAGTGTTTCAGAGGTGCACGGAGTTTAGGGTTTCCCTTAACCCCAAGAAGTACATTTTCTGTGTGACTGAGGGTAGATTGCTCAAACACATCATTTCAGAACAGGGAATCTCCATAGACCCTGAACGCATCCAATCTTTGTTGAAGATTCAATCACCATGTAGTAAGAAGGAATTTAAATCCTTCTTCGAAATTATCAACTTTTTCAAGAAATTCATCACAGGTTTCATGGAGATTTTTAAGCCCCTCAACGCTATGTTAAAATAGGATGCCAAAGTTGAATGGAATCCCAAAGCCAAATAGGCTTTTGAAGAAATCAAACGGGCCATTGTTGAGGCGCCTGTACTTGTCAGCCCAGATTATTTGAAGCCGTTCTATATCTACTCATTCACTTCAGAGCATTCTTGTGCTAGCATTTTGACTCAGAAAGATGATGAAAGAAATGACCACCCGATCACCTTCTTGAGTGCTCCCTTGAAAGATGTTGAATTACACTACCACAACATAGAAAAAAATGCATATGTCCTCATTAGAGGGGTGAAGAAATTTTGGCATTATATCCTGTGCAATAAAGTGTTTTCCATTGTCCCCAACATTGTAGTAAAAATGTTGCTTATGCAAAATGAATTGGGCAAACAAAAAGTTAAATGGGTCACCTTCCTCCAAGAGTATGATATGGAAATCTAACTAATGAAGTTGGTAAGGGGACATGAACTTACCCACACAATTGTCGAAGCGGCAGAAGAGGCTGGACCTGAACTCACGTGTAGTAGTACCAGCTCGAGGATGTTTCCCCAGGAGAATGGTATGAGAATGTCATCTATTATTTGCTAAACCACAAGTGTCTGCCCCACCTGCAGGGAGTCCAAAAGAGTGCTCTTAGATTGAAAAGAAATGGTTATATATTTCAAAGCTCCATTTTATACAAGAAGAATCATGAAGGCATCTACTTAAGATGCCTTGGTAAGGAAGAAGTAGACCAAGTCTTAAAAGAATTTCATGACAAGTTTGGCACTGGCCATGGCTTCAGTCCTTCCACTACACATCAAATATTGAGAGCGGGATATTATTGGCCAACTGTCTTCAAAGATGCTCATTGTCATGTTCGTTCATGTCACACATATTAGACAACTGCCACAAAGGAGAATAATGATGTTTTCCCATTGTAGCCTATGTTGGAGGTGAGACCGTTTGCACAATGGAGCCTCAATTTCATTGGTCTGGTAAGCCCTCTATCATCTGTGGGACATAGGTACATTCTTACTGCTACTGATTATTGCACTATATGGATAGAAGCAATTGTATGTAAGCAATGCACAACTGAGATAGTGACAATTTTTTTGGAAAGTTTCATTTTAAATCACTTTGGTTGTCCTTATGCATTGGTGTGTGACAATGGACCTACATTTTCTTCATTAAAATTTTCTAGTTGGGCCTTCAACTATGGGATTGCTCTTAAATTTTCATCTAATCACTACCCTCAAGGCAATGGCCTTGCTAAATCTACAAACAAGAACCTAATCACCGTAATCAAGAAATTGCTAGATAGGAATTCCAAGGACTGGCATACCTAGCTTTGTTTTTCCCTTTGGGAAAATCACACTCGCCATAAGGCTGCCCTTGGCAATTCCCCATTCCATCTTGTTTATAGTCTAGAGCCCATATTTCCTATCCATCTGAAGATTCCCACTCTCCAGTTTATCAATGAATTTTATGAGGGAGGGGATCGTAGAGAATCTCGGTTACCTGAGCGCTTGCATTTAGAAGAAGTCCAAGACCATGCAATAGAAAATTTCACCAAACATCAGGGTACAGTTAAGAGTTGGTTCAACCACCGAGCTAAAATCAAGGCCTTTAGAATTGTAGATTTGGTCCTATATTGGGACAAGGCCCATGAAAAGAAAGGGGGACACAACAAATTCGACAAGCTTTGGCTTGACCCCTTTCAAATAGCTGAAATTTTGGGAGACAATATTTTCCACCTAAAGACCCTAACTGGTGAGGACGTCCCATTGCCAGTCAATGGGCAGCACCTGAAGCATTACTTTCAAGCCTGAGCTCTCTCGAGCTCCTCCTTGTAAATATTTGTATATAGGTTAGAGTAGGTTGCCTTTTGGTTTGCTTGCATCTTTTTGGTTCACATCGCTTTGTTTGCTTGTTCCCCTCGACTATTTTTTTTTGAAAAGGGTGTTCTCCATCCCGTTGCGATGGCCATGCTCACTTGAAAAATGGCCCGATTCATTGTTCATCCTTAGTGTTCTCTAGATAAGCATTCATTCCTAAATATTGGTCTCTGAAGGCTTCCTAGGACTGATTTCCTCATTTGAACTTTTCCTTAGAACTTGACCCTTTGTTGGATCTCTTTACACACATCTCAAATCTCATACAAAACACATAATAATAATTTCTAAAGGATTGTACTATGGTTGCTATAACATCCTAGTAAGTGAAAAATATTAAGTCTGCTCCAATGACCACTCTGGTCCCAAACCCATTGTAGGCTTCAGTGCTTACCCAGTCGAGCAAAAGATAAGTGGGAAAAGAGACATTGAGATAAATATGAATACTAAAGAGAAAAAAAAATTCTTAGTATAGACCTTACGAAGTGATAATCATCGGGGCTATGCGATCCCCAAATGTGATAGTAGAGCAATATCCATGGGGACTGCATATAACAACTCCGCCGTGGCTATGGGATGCCTGACCGTGGAGCAATGCCCCGGGCTACTTTTGCAGTGGTGTTGACCCATTTATGTAGCTTGATTGGTTGGATTACACTATTAGGGCATTACCCATATTTATCGATGTATCATCAGTCGTCAAATGACATTGTAATTCTAAAGATTCTTTCATGGTCATGATTAAATAACACTAATTAATATAGTCTATTTTCATTAATCAACAATCTTTAATTAATTAATTCACACTTTTCTTTTATTATATCTCAATAATAAATACATGCTTTTAAGTTTAATTATGTTACTAATTAATCTTATCCTTTTCTTTTGTCACCAAACAAAAAATTCATTTAATTTAATACTTTTGTCATATTCAACTGCACTTAAATAAATTATTTATTTATTTAATTATTCATTTAACTCTTCATCACTTACACAATAAATAAATCTTATTTATTTAATTATTCTTTCAAATACCAAACTTAACAAATGAATTATTTCATTCCTCTAATATGCTTCTAACACATTCTCATATGCATGATAATTGTGTGAGTTATCTGGGTATAACTTTACCCCCACTTTAAAGACTCATTCCCAAACGCTTCACACCTTTGATTTAAATGTCGGTATGCTCGAAAATCTTTCCAAATCATTCAATCATCTGCCACCTCTAATACCTCCCCTGCTTGAAACGGAATCCTCTTTTCTTATAGGTCATTTTTGTCACTCACTCTATTTTGCAATGCCCCATTTTTAGGTGTCCTGAGGGCTCACACCTGTAAAGTCTCATCTTTGAGCACTATGTTGCAAACTCCAGCCTGTAACAAATTTTTGTGCCTTGCGACTAGGTTCCTCCGGCTATCAGCCATGGAGCCCACCGGGCCCACCCCACCGGGTTTCCCCCTTGTGATCACCGTTCTGAATAGTGGAAGGTTTCTGCCTTCCCAAGCCTAGGGACTCAGCTCCTTGCTTTCCATCTAGTGAAACTAGCAAACATTTCAGCCTTCCTTCATGTTGTCCGGGCCCGACTATCTAGACTTCTGATCCTAGAACTCTACACGGATGTCGCCATTCCAATGGCGAATTGCCAACAAAATTGAGCCCTTCGGGCCCCGAGTCCCCCTTCGCCGCCGATTTTTGAAAAGATTTTGAAACAACCATCGATCAACGTCCTTCTGGTCTTCAAGCCCCGGGATCCTTTTGGTCGTCAATTTGCAAAGCGAATATTATAACAACTGCTGCCTTGCATCCTTCCGGTCCCCCTGATCCCAGACCTCCCGCTACCATCCACGAGTTCAAATCCACCAACTAAATTGTTTGTTGTACTTGCATTTAATGAGGCCATTAATGGCAAGGGGTATAAATATTGGATCCCAACTTGTCATTTTCATTTGTCAGGTTTGCCAAAGGGGATCACAAATCTTGCCAGAGGAGTCTGCTAGCTTTGTCGATCATCGCCCTCGCACCCATTGCTATCATTTGCTGACCTTTAGCAGATCTCACACCTTGCCTCATCAAGTTTTTGAGGTAGGTTTTCTGTCCGCTCTCTTGAGAGTTTTTTTTGTGAGTTTAATGCTTAAAATGATGAACACATGGGCAAAAAAATGCATTAAATTGATAAAAATTAATAAAATGCATAAAACCCATGTTCTACAATCTTCAAAAAATGTCCAAAACGCCCTGAAAATCAGTCTAGAACTTCACCTCATTGTGGTCGTTCATCGCCAGGGGCGTTCACGTCCTCCGGGCCTAGGTCTTCTGATGGTTGTCAAAACTTTGAAATAAATTGAACTCTCCAAATGGAAAATTTCCCTCCCGGGCCCAGATCCTCGATCCTTCGTCATCCGATTTCCGTCAAATTGAAAATTTATACCAAGTCCGGCCTCTGTTTTTGCTTTTTGGGCCCGGGTCCCTGGACTTCTGTGACCGGAATGCCGTGATGATTTCGTCGTCCCACACAGCGGCCATTGACCCGCATCCGTCTGGCCCTTGGGGCCCGCCTTGCCACCCGCCATTCATTGATTCATGCAAGCTCATCCTTCTATCACTTCACCAGGTCCCTATCTGTGGACATCAGACCACGAATTTCCCTGACAGCTTCTCCATTTCGAATGGGAAACCATTGGCATCCTTGCACCTCTTGGAACTCGATCCTCTTTTTGTCATGGGACCAAAAACTAAGTTGTAGCATCCTCACCCTTGCCAGGCTCTGACCACCAAGACTCTCTCCCATCTCTGTCATCCCGAAGGGAAAAACACTCCCACCCTTCTGACCTCCAGGCTCTGCCCTCCTACTCGCCATGAGAACTTGACATGGAAAATGTGATGCCCGACCTCATTACCTGGTCTAGTTCATTGGCTCTCTCCCTCCGGACTTTCGCCTGGTGATCGTCGTTCCGAATGGCGAACGCAGGGCAGCTTCCTGGCTCTCCAAGCTCGAGCGCCTCCAAAGCCATGGCCATCCTTGGACCCCTCAAGTCCTAGACCCCAGAACTCTGTCTTTGGAATTCCCTTTATTTTTGGCTGTTTCAAACAGATAACCCCCGACATCTTTTTGGACCTATATCTCTAGATGCTCTTAAATTGATCCAAATGACCTCAAATTTGAAATCTGATCTCGACCCATGTGCTCAAATTTAGTCATCTTTGATACTAGCCTTTTGAACCACCAAAATTTGGTTGGGGGAAATCTACCAAATCACTCTACCCTATTTTCCCTTTCAAAACAGTATTCCTGTCGGGGAAGTCAGGGCCTCTGGGCCCTGATTGTTCGAAATCCCTCAATTGAAGGACTAATGACATTTGGAAGTAAAAGTGTGATTTTTATGAATGATAAATTGTCCAAATCTGATTTCATCCATGAGATTGTAACTAACATCAAATATTTCATGATCGATTGTACTGATTATGTATTTTCTCATAGGATATATTGAATCAGGTGCAGGACCCTTAGGGGAAGTTGCAGAGAAGGGAAAAGGAAAGAATTCGGGCAAGACTCCTCATGGAAAAGAGGACAAAAGTACTATTTTCAAGAAGGAGTATTTGAGGGTCAATGATGCCTTCATTGGTCATATCATCAAAATGATTGTAGGGGATTTCAAGAGAAGGGTCTCTCATAGTGCTCAGGTGTTCCTAAGACAATACGCCTTCCTTTTCATTTAGTACCCAAAGTTCATGTACATTTGCGCCCAGGGCTTCACAGAAAGGCCAAATAAGCTGCCTTGATACACCAATGATTGAATCATCTTATTGGAACTTTCCTAGGAGCTCCAACACATAAAGTTCATCTTCAGCAGCAAACACTTGGCAAGGATCTCCTATCCTTTAACTTTCAGCCAAGGAATGTATAAATTACAAACTTCCCAGTGCACTGTGAATCTGAGAAAGAATTGAACGATTATCATTTTCACCTACACATTGCTTGCCCACGAATGGATCCATATGGGCATATAATAAAAGCACTAGTTTCGGGGTTTGCTCATCTGCATCACATTGAGAACTTTTGGGGAGATTGTCAGGATGACAAGGAAGTACATGCAAGGCACTACATGCGAATGACGGTGTACTTCATAAGAAGGATGTAACCATTTCCCATACTGGATTAGGTCGAAGAGGACAAAAGCACCATAATGGATGCGAGATACCCTACAATCGCCAACTTTCTGCTACCAACAATAGATTGAGTTGAGCAGGAGGTCGATGACCTTGACATTATAACCAAGCCGATCTTGGCCCATACCAAAGAATGGGTTGATGGGAAAGTGGCCCAATTTAAACATTAAGGGGTAGTCCTAACATATGAAGGGCTCAAAAGTGAGCCAAGTACCATGGAGGAGGCCACTGCCACTATTTCAATGGGTGGGACATCCAAGTCTCCTCCAGTCACCAGATCCAAGAAGAGGAAAGAAATGGAAATAGAGTAGTCTCTGGATCCCAAAGTATATATAAGGAAAGATATAGGAGGCTCACCATCTAAATGGATTAAGCAAAAAAGGGGCACCACAGACAACCCGTAATCCAAGAGGAAGAAGGAAAGGGGAGGTATCAACTAGACCTTCTTTCAGCTCCCCCTGTCTCGACTGTCCCATCATCTGCCTCCCTAGCCAGGGCTGCCATATCCTCACCAGCAGTGGACATCTCAGTCCATCTTACTCCTTCACCTCCGTCCAAGCATGTAATAGTTATTGACTCCTCCTCTGCCAGTCACCCCACCACTTCACTCCCTTTAGCTATATAGTGACACCAATACCTACTTTGCTTGGAGGCCTCAAGCATGCCATGCAAAATCTGGCAAAAAAATGAGGAGGAGGATGTCGGTGGTAGGGTCATTGTGCAAATCTTTGACAATGATCTTGAAGAAGAGATGGCCTGGCAACTGAAGGGTACTGAAGAAGAGGAAGAAAGGTTGCCTCTTAGAGAAGAGGGACAACAACAACAAGAAAAGGCAAGAGAAGATAAGCCTGAGGGTGAGGCCCGAACTATCAAAGGCCTCAAAATTGAACAGCCCAAGGAGCATGTGCATGAGGTTGAGCAAACCCGAGAAAAGAAGGGGAAGTAAATAGAGAAAGAAGAAAGTCCTCAGCAGTAATTACCTACCAAGTCTCCCATCAAATGCCTTGTGTTCATCCAGGACTCCGATGAAGAAGGAGATGTTGCTAAAATGGAAGGAAGGTCCCCTAGAGATAAGAATATAGAGGTCTTGACCGAAGAGGGTGAGGGTGATCATGGATCACCTAAGGAAAATTCTGCTATGCCTGAATGGCTAGAGAGACAACTTGAAAAGAAAACTCCCTCACCAAAGGACCCAAGAGCGAAGCTGGAGACTATCCTAGCCTAAGCACAAATCACAACTAGAAAATAGAAGAATCCTAAGATCAAATCCAAGGTAACAATGGATGCTTCTGGGTCTCGAGCAGTGCAAGTAGCCATGCCAGTGGTGGGCAGGGATGGAATAAGCTACAAGATCTCCACCATTGATCTAGGAACTGCTACTAGAGAGCAGAAAGTGGGGCATCTTAAGGAGTCAATAGCTACATTGGTGTACTTGATAGAATAGGACAAGGTTTCGAAGGATGAGCTTAAGGCACAAGTAGTTGCATTGACATATTATATCCAACAATGGTCCTTAGTAGATGACCTCCCTACCACATATGCAGCTCCACCCCAACTGTTATCCAAAGAAAAAATTGACAAGTTGGAAAGGAGAAAGAACTTGGACAAGACTATAGAGAGCTGGTTCGGATAGGTCTTGTATGTCATGGGTATTAACTGGGTTTTTTGAATAGCCAACAAGTTCTTGGACCTACAACAATCTCTGGAGAGCACAAAGAAGCTCTGTACCGACTTCCCTGCTATGTATGACTCTGCCTATCTAAAGATTGAGGCCATCCTCCAGTTACCAAATACCACATGGGAAAAGGAGCTTGCATTTAAAAGGAACGACCACTAGTTGATGGATGTATGGAGGTGGGATTTTGACAACATGAAGGAAAGGTTGGAGCAGATAATGATTAAGGTGGATCTAGACATCAAATGGATCATGGAAATTAGGGAGGAATGTGCTAGATATCTCAAGCTGATGACAAAGTATGACATGCCCGCAATACAGATGGATCCAGAGAAAATAAAACCTTACTTTCAAAAGAAGATGAAGGATGGGATGTCCAATGAAATAACAGTGGATTTCATGAGTTTTGTTGCCCATGCCTTCGACCAATCAGAGTTGTTCAGATATCAAGGCATAAAGTATGAAGAAGACTAGAGAAAGCTTGAATATAATGCAAAAGAATGGAGCTACCAAATGTTGCGGTACGAGATCATTGAGGTAGACAAGCTCTAGCCAGTCATTCTAAAATTCATGGAGTATATAGCGTCGAAGAAGTAGGAGGACAACCCTATTGTCAATGAGGAACTTCCAAAGGAATAGCTATAGCAAAAGAGCAATTAGCAAAAGACAAAATGCTACAGTGCCGCCACTAAAGGATAAAATAGGGAAGGAGACAAGAATGTCATTTTAAATTGTAATATATTGGGGGTTGGTGAAACCCTATTTTGTAATGAATCTTGGCCACACAATGAGAATTAATCTTGACCAGATTCATTTAAATTTTTTGGCACTATAAATAGGAGTCTCCTCTCATTTGCAAAGAGAGTTGAGTTGTTGTAAAGACATTGTGCAAAAATTTATAATGAAAATACATTGACTTGGTGCATTTTTTGAGTTTTTCGCATGTTACTTGATTCAACCTCTGTTGTTAAATGCTTTACTTAGATTTATATTGTTGTTCTAGTTAGCTGTATTCTTGCTTTGATAGATTTTAGTGATGTTGTTATGTAGTTGTGAAAATTCCTATTGTGTAGATGCCTTCTTAGTCCATACTTTTTGCTATTTGCTACTGGTAGATAGCTGTGTAAAATTAGTATGGGCTTAAATTCAAAGCTACCGCACACTTTTATCTTTATTCATGCATGCATATGGTGAATGAAAGGTGAAATATTTGTAGACCTTAGAAGATAGCACAAATTTCATGAGACTGTGAGATTTTTGGTTAAGTGAAATATTGTTTTCAGGAAGCTTTCCATTGTAGGAACTCCGTAATTACTATTCACAATTAGTTGCAGATCTAGGAACTTTCCATCTTCCCTGGTCTTTTTCCCAATTTTTTAAGAAATAGCCAATGCTAAGGTTCATTGCACATTATAAAGCCAAACTTGAAGAAAACATCAAAGTTTTGGACCGCTGTCTGAACC
Source organism: Sequoia sempervirens (assembly GCA_007258455.2). NCBI lineage: Eukaryota > Viridiplantae > Streptophyta > Pinopsida > Cupressales > Cupressaceae > Sequoia > Sequoia sempervirens. Next base: position 275,153,374 of record VDFB02105785.1, on the reverse strand, counting down.
TATAGCAAAGTGAAACTTGACCTCCATCTCAGGAACTTCAGATTTTAAGATCTACCTCGCATCCATCTATGTAAGTCCACCCTATGATTACTGGTAGGAAAAATCAACATCAAATCAATTGAGAGTTCTATGTGTCATGACTCCAACACCAGAACCTTTGGGGAGATTTTAGCGTACTAGTAGTTAAAGATTTTCAAGAGAGAGGTAAGGACTCAGGTAATGCCTCATGTTTGAGAAAAGTGTGCAAAAACACCCATCAACATCGCCTAGTTCTAACTCATATTTTAGTGTACATGTGATTAATAAAATATTCCTTAATTACTCAACTAAATGCATTCAAACAAGAGTTGCTTTAATCCATCTTCATCTTTGTGATGCAAAGATAATTCTTTTATTTTTGAATACCAAACTAGAAGATTAAATCATTTATTTAATCTTTAATTCTATTTCTAATTTATATCACTCATGTCATTACTAATTGTTATCAGAATGCATGACTAATTAGTCAATCTCAACCATCTGTTGATCTTTCAATCCTGGCCTGTCGTTTGAATAATCAATTTTCTATAAATTGATCTGGTCTTCATCATTCCAATCTCTCTTGAAATCTTATGAATTTTTAGAGCAACTATCTTTAATCTTCAAATTTTTGCTAAATCATTATCATAGGCTATAATTGCATGAACTTTTGAAAATCTGAGGGAAATTATACTACTACAAGAAAAATGGAGAAGGGAAATCAAGATGATACATGGAATTACATACATATTAGGTGAGATTATTTCAATTTTATTTATGTTATGGATTTCCTTTGTTCTTTGTTGCTTAACTTAGATTGCATTTAGAGATTTAGATTTGTATTGCATGTTTTTCTGATCTATTTTCTTGTTGCACTTTCTAGATGTTACACATAGCTCATCCTAGAGTTGTTGCACTTGGGAATTAGAAGCTGGCCTCACTACCTTCGCCCACCAATTGAGGTCATTAAGTTGGCTCTATAGGGAATCACATACTGCTACAACACTCTCTACCTACATCATGACATAATCTCACTCAGCTAGAGTAGCATGAAGCTCCACTAATCACTAATCTTGTTTCCTTATCATGGATGAAAGGTCTATAGTCCTCTAGATCACTTCCACATACACTTCCTTGTAGGTTTCCCTTAGCCATGTTATAGGATCAAAATGGTGGGTAATTCACCTCATTGAAGCTAGACTATAGGAATCTAGGATGCTCCCTTATATCTACATGAATGGGGTCACCTTTTCTATGCATAGCCTAATGAAGGTGATCCACTCTTGTGTGTCCATTCCAACCACAAAAAAAGTGGATGTTGTTAGTACTAGATCATGTCAAAATACACACACACAAATAAATATATATATAGATAAGAAATAATGAAATAATAGAATTTAAAGGAAATACCATGTATCAAATTTGTACCTAGGTCCCCATCTTGCCAGTGTGGATTAGGAGGGGCTATTACACTCAATCATGTTGCTACTACTAAAGGAGGTATGACTACCTAGCTTGAAGGTGGAGTCGATGAGATGGGGTCTATATGTGGTGGTGATGATACCCTCCATAGCCACCTTGACCTCTTTGTTGCTTTGCCAACCACTGCCTCACTCTCCTCACTGCCACTAGTATCAAGATCCTTACCTCTTGGCCCTTGCACACAAGAATTGTCTACAATGGAATATAACAGGGAAATCAAGGTAAGACCAACCGTCACCCATGACATTGGAAAAATTTGGATGACACCAACATTGTTATTCATGAGGATAAGATACTTGTCATCATTGTATGACCTATTACCACTCATAATGATGTCCATGATATTTGGACAAGGATGATCACATACTTAGACTATGTTCCTCGATGACCAAACATAGATGGGAGATGCCAAAGGCATGGTCTACAACTACCCAAATTTCTAGGTGACCTAATGCCAATAATAAGGGATGATGTTGTGATCCAACCACCCCACTAAGAGTTGATCACACTCCATCCTCTATAGTTGTCATCTTTCAGTGGGATAGATCCCCATCCACTGATATATGAATTCCATCTAATGTACTGTCCCCACAAAGAATCAAACTATAATCTAAAAAAATAAACATCTCTATGTCACTATTGACACACTAGAGGGTATGTGTGTTCCATGGGTGTACCATGTGTCTGGCCCTGGAGGAACCTGACTGGCCTCATGCACCTAATGTTCTCAAATTCCCACACCTAAAGGAATGTGCAAACTATGAGGCGGTAATACTTATAGTGTACATACCACCCGATGTCATGGTAGAGATGCACCAACATGCTTCAACCCTAAGAAAATATAGTCTCTTGCTCCTCCATCATTTGAATGCAATACATGAGGCTCCTGTATAGGTGTGAGCCTCACCCATCCATCATGACACAAAGGATTACTATAACTGTAAGTTAAAAGTCTAAAACCTACAAATATACCAGTCGCATGTGTCGTTTGCTTTGTCAAATGCATCACAGTATTTTACCAGTCAGTTGTGGCTCAGAAAATGACAGATGCATGATTCCTTTTCAGATGCATCATTTAAATTCATAGATGTAGTGAAGAATGTCAATTGCATTGTCTCATCAAGCTGATGCATCTCCAAATGTCAATTGTAGCATTTCTTCAAGCAGATGCATCATTCCATAAAAAAACCTACAAAATGAAATAAAAGTCTATGGATACGTGAAGATGGTGTCTTCACGTCGGGTTCACCAAATGTAATGTCTAGAAAAATGCAGAAGAAAAGGTTAAAAGCACACATGCAATGCAATCTTAAAACTCTAATGCAATCTAAGTTAAGCAACAAAGAACAAAGGAAAGCCAAAACGTAAATAAACTAAACATTCTCACCCAATATGTACATAATTTGATGTATCATCTCGATTTCCCTTCTCCATTTTGCCATTGTAGTATAACTTCCCTCAGATTTCTCATATGAAAGTATAGCCTATGATAGTGATTTAGTAAAACATAGAAGATTCAAGATAGTTGCTCCAAAAAGTCATAAGATTTCGAGAGAGAGTGGAATGATGAAAGATTGATCAATTTATAGAAAATTGATTATTCGAATGATAGGCCAGGATTGAAAGATCAACGGACGGTTGAGATCGACAGATTAGACATACATTAGGATAATTGTTAGTGGCGACATGAGTGATACAAATTAGAAATATAATTAAAGATTAAATAAATGTTTTAATCTTTGAGTTTGGTATTCGAAAATAGAAGAATAATCTTTGCATGACAAAGATAAAGATAGGATTAAAGAAACTCTCTATTCAAATGCACACACAACATTTAATTAATTAAATAAGAATATTTAATTAATCTACATGTACATGCAATTGAGTTAGAACTAGATGACCGAATGATATGATGAAGAGATCACTCCAGAAAGCAAATCGAACATTAAATCCATAGTTAACTGTGTGATTTAAATAGATGTTGAGTCAAGTCAAAGTGAATACTTAGATAACTCGCATAATTATCCAAATATAGAGGAATGCGTTAAAATAGGATTTATGAATTAAATAATTTATTTAATTCAAGATTTTATATTTGAAGAATAATTAAATAAATAAGATTTATTTAATTAAGTGATGAAGGGACTTAAATGAATAATTAAATAAATAAAGGATTTATTTAATTATAGTTGACATATGATAAAGGGGGGAATTAAATAAGAATTTATTTAATTTGACAAGAATAATAAGGTTAATTAGTAACATAATTAAATATAAAGCATTTATTTAATGAATCAGATAGAATAAAGAAAATGTGAATCAATTAAATAATTAAGATTATTTAATTAATAGAAGAATTAAAGTTAAAGTGAATTAATTAAATAATTGAAATTATTTAATTGTGACCATGGAAGAAATACAAATTATTAAGAATATTGAAGTCGTGGACTTAAATCATATTTTGATGTCTACAATAACGATCATGACTCAATGCACGAGTGGAATGGCCACTCAACCCTAATCAAGCCACCTCATATAGATGTGACCTATTGATGGAGGAGCATTGGTGGTTTTAAATCAATCCTATATCAACTAAAACATTTCTTTTCTTGCATTTCATTTAGTAGCAGTTTCAACATTTCATTTTTCATTTCACTGAGTTGTCATTTCTCAACTTGTGAAGTAGGATATAGCATCTACACAAGATCATCTACATCATATCCATATTTTGGATCATTTACATTTTTCTATGAAAAGTTATCTCTCAAAACTTCACTCTAATTCATAGTCAAAGTATTTGGGGCTGACCTAGTCATAATTTCATAGTGTAGACCTATTTTGGAGCATGTGGACCTTAATGGGACATCATACAAGAATTTTCGGTCTAAGAGGATCTTTCTTGGAGATTTTTAATTCATTTCATTGATTGATGTATTTTCTTTCATTTTTTAAGTTCGACCTTCAAATTTGATCATCTATAAGGTTTGTAAACCCTTGAGGGTAACACATACCTTTATTAGAGCTAGAGAGTCATATTTAAAATCTTTTGTAATTTATTATAATCATTCATTAGTAGAATAGTTTAGGATTTTCATGCTTGAGAGTTCAAATATTTTGTATTCCCCACTATGAGACTATAATAAGGCCTCTGACTAGTTGTAATGTTGAATTCCCTTGCTATAGGCCTATGAAGACCTAGTCATTCAGCCATGAGGCATATGATGCATGTAAGATTTCCAACTCAATAAAGATCTATGTTTGCAAAATATTTTCTTGTGTTATTTCTACCATGTTGAATCTAAGCTACACAATTTGATAGTTCATTCTAGTCCCTCTAATGGAGCTTCCCAACAAATTTGCAATCTCTGAGGATCCCGTGGATTTGGTCTGCACACTAAACCATTATCCCCATGGTTTCGACAGGGTTTATTCTTTGAAGACCCTCTATTCTTCTAATTTCACATTGACTTGCCCTACCAGTTTCCCATTCTCTAATTCATCACTTGAGCCATCATATGTTTTCATCCACTGACCCCTTTAGCATAGAGCACTGGTCATCCAGTTGGTCATCAACTCTAATATATTCCTAAAGCTGGGTTTTAATTTTTTCCCAATTAACTTAAGCTTAAGTCATTCATCCATGAGGGTCAAATCATCATCGGTGTAACAATGACCCCTTATTTAATGTTAACCTTGCTGTGTGTGCAGGTTTAGAGATTCGAGACCATGGGAAAAGAGCTTGGCCATAACTTTCTAGCTCGTGGATGTTAAATGTCAGCTGGTTATGTAGTGTGCAGATAGCGAGATGAGGACTTGTGTCCTTATACAAACGTGGGGCTCGGTCTCCACTCTCTGGTTTACCACCCATGGTTCTGAACTGATGGTGAAGATTAAGTGTAGGGAACAATCTATGTGATTCCCCACTAGCTCACAAGGAAAAGGTTAATGCATGTTAAAGGTTGCGAGGGTAGCAAGATCCTGACACGTGGATTAATCTGCAGGGTCGTGGGATTGATGAAACCTACCAATGGATGAATTATCATCTGATTTGGATAGATGCTATGTGCCAAAGACAAATGAATGAAGCACTATTGGAATTCAAGCCTAGTTAGCCCAATATGAGTTGTTTGATCTAACATCTCATCAAAAGATCAATGATCGACATTCAAAATCAATAAACATGCACGCGATAGCCATTTAATTTTGTAACCAATGAACATTTATGGTAAACTCTCTACAAGAGCAATCAAATTGATCTTTGTGCATGTGGAGACTTAATTGTCAGTAATCATGAAGTATGATATGTAGATTTCCATGCACTTGGGAAACAAACTGTGATAATATGCACGCCAACAAACTACCACCATTTTGCATGTGTGTTTTCTTTGGTCATTGATCGTTGTTAGCATCACATCACTCAATAAATATAGGATGGGATAACTACTAGTTGTGTCATTTTCACTTAGTATTTGTAAATTTTCTAAATTGGAATTGAGTGAATAATGTTTAGTTGTGAGATTGAGAAACTATCGTGCAATGAATATGAGTAGACTAGTTGCTTTTGTAGGTCCAATTAGAAGATCATCCAGACTAAATATGCAGAGGCCTCATGATGATGTTCCAGAATGTGCATTGGCCATAGAGGACAAGGCTCCTATTAACAAGCCCATGAGTTTTCCTTCAAGGTGTAGCAAGAGATTTCAATTATGGGGATGAGCTACTAGAATGATAGAAGTTAAAGGAAAAGGACCGACACAATTTTCTGCAAGATCTTATAGGAAGGTGAGAAATGGGCATGGTTCTTTCAAATGGTAGAACTCACCCATTGACATCATGGACAACCATTTTTAAAGTGGAATGAAGATGGAATCTAGCTATCACTAGTATTTGGTGACCTTGGACCGAGCTCCATTCTCAGGAGTGGAGGTATTGTTTGTCCCTCCTTTAGGTGTCAAGACTCCAAGCAAATGAGATGTTGTTCTAAAAAGGGATAAAGACAAAGAGGGAGTTGAGGTTTCTTCTCCATCTCTCACAATGATGTGAAGTAGGAACATGTACTATGGATTGGGTTTTGGTGGTGGTAAGTCTTATGGTCGATGAAAGGTGGTGTGTGGGATGGAAAATTTTGTGCAACTTGATAATTTCAATGGAGGTTATTTTGTCCGTGGTGTGGTCGTATCTTTGGATGATCCGGGGACAATTTTTCGCTGAAACTGAAGTGTTCCCAATACCCAGATTTTAGCTTCATCGTAAAGAGAATGATGTCCTGATTCCAACGCAACTTGAACGGGCCTAAAGACTCCGCTGTGCAAGTTACCAGCCAAACTTCCACCAAATCGCTTCCGGGCGCTCCGAAGGCAAAAATAATCATCTCTAAAATCGGCGGAATCGGGCGTCATCGCCAAGAGCTCGGCCGAGATGATTCCCTCGACGTCATTTATCAAACCGACGCTGTATGCCCGAAGAAGCGCCAAACTACCAACTTTAGAGGGTAATCGGCGATGACGCTATCATAGTGACGCAGGCCCTGCATCGCATCGGACACACTGTGGCTTCCCGGACCATCGGCATGTGACTCAGTTGTACACTAATCAACAAGCCATTAATTTGTCCTTCCAGACAAAGACGGCGAAGACGCCAATCCCACCTCGCACCTGGGCCACAGATACCAAATACCTGATATCCCGCACAAGATGAACGCCTACTATTTCGTGAAGAAGAACTCGACACGCTATCGACATCGCAATAATCGTCGCGAATGTCATCCGAGTCATGGGTTGTCAACCAGTAGTTGCGTGACACATGGCATTGGGACAGTCATCTGCTCATCCGCGGAATGTTTGGTTCGTTTCAACAAAAATATAAGGCGATCGGACTCGACCCCGTGATCTCCGGGGAGATAGGGAGTCATAATCGTTAATGTCACAAGGCTTGAAATACAATGTGGAAAGGGTTACTTTTGTTGAAAATTTAGAGGGATTTATTTGAAAGAAAACGTCGGGCTGGCTTGAACCTACGCCTATCAAAAACTATTGCCACCGTTGAACCACGCGACGGTTCTAATAATATGTATGAGCCCGGTTATATTTGTTGTTGTTCTATTGGCCGAGCCTTAACCAAAAGGCTTTTTAGGCCAAAACAAACAAAACCATTGAAACCACCATAACCAAAAAAGATTGCAGAAGCTAAAATAGTCCTGATACGGGCTGAAGGAGAAGATATGCATTTAATGAAGAGGATAAGCCTAATTAGGCAAATTTCATGTATAAAAAGAGGGGTTGAGATGGGTTTTGGAAGTCCAGGTGGAGATAGCGAGAGAATGCTCGAGAGTTCTTGAAGACGTTTCTGCATATCAGAGTACTGTCATGCTGCTGAATGCTTGAAGGAGATAGTCTTGAAGCCATTGTAACTGATTTTTGGAGCTAATCGGATCGGTCCTCCATTGGAGAGGGACCCGGAGACGTAGTCCTTAGGGACGAACTCCGTTATCAATTGGTTTCGTCTCTCTATTCTTCTCTCTTTTCTTTCTCAGTTTATCTTGGCATTTATTTAATTATGTTATGTTCATTATTCATTTGAGCATTTAATTTGTAATCATTTAAGTTAAGCGTTGTAATAATTGATCTTTTAATGTTAAGCATTCTGTAAGCAATAAGTCCTAGATCCTTAAATAGATCAAGTTGGTATCAGAGCTTTGTGTGTGGCTTGTATTGCAATTTGAATGCTAACGAGATCCAGGTTGCAACGAGGCGAAGGAGAACTTGAAGAATACAATCCAGAAATCGGAAGACGAAGAGTTAATCAACCGTCACAGATGGAAGCAAAAGAAGGTGGACAAAGTTCAGAGCTTAGTGTCAAGGATTTCCAGAAGCTATTTCTTGACATGAAGGCAATGGTGGACGAACTTTATGCTGAAAAGAAGAAGAGTGAAAAGGGAGATTCTTCAAAGCACAAGAAGCAGAAAGACACAGAGGGGAAAGCCCCAGAAATTCCTTCTCCTCCTTCTACTCCCCCTTCTTCTCCTCCTTCTTCTCCTCCTTCTCCTCCTTCTCCTTCTCCTTCTGCTAATGTAAATCCATTTAAGAGCAAATCTAAGCCTGTAATTAAGCTTGATGTAAAATTTGAGTTACCTAAATACTGTGGGGAGTTAAATGCTGAGAAGTTAGACGATTGGGTCCAACAAGTAGAAGTATACTGTAGGATTCAAGGCCTAGTAGAAGATGCTTCTAGGATTCAATTAGCAACTCTCCGGTTGGGAGGTACAGCTCTCACCTGGTGGGAGAGTAAAACTCGTGAAGAAATTGCTCGCCATGGTCATGTTAATATGTCTTGGATGGAGTTTGTTGCTGCCCTTAGGAAACAATTCTACCCTTTAGGTTACATGCAATAGTTAACCATGAATTGGCAAACCTTTAGGCAAGGTAAGGGGCAGTCTGTCCAGGAGTATACTCATGAGTTTAGGAAACGGGCCATTGCTCTAAATGTTCCCTTGTATACCCAAGACACATTACTTAAGTATATTGGTGGTTTACATTCTTACCTTAGGCACACTATTTTGATGTTGAGTCCCAACAATCTAGACGAGGTGTCTGTTCAAGCTACTCATATAGAGTCAAGGGGTAAGAATACATTTAGTGATAACTTTTCGAAGAAACCATCTAAGTTCGAGGGTAAGTCTAAAGGGAAAGACAAAGACAAAGATAAAGGCAAAGGGAAGAAGACAGCTACAACTCAGAAAGAGGGTGAGAAACCTACATGCTCCCATTGCAAGAAAGAGGGGCATGATGATTCGAGATGCTGGAAGCTTCATCCTGAGTTGAGGCCGAAAAGATATGGAGGTAATAAAGGCAAGAAGACTACTGCAGTGATTCAACAGGATCTTGGTTCTGACTCTGGAGATGAGACAAAAATTGTTGCTACCGGAATCCAAGGTAAAGGGAAAGGTATATCTCTCTCATCTGATGCAAGTTTTTCTAATGCCAGTGCAAGTACAAGTAAAGAATCTTCTCCTAAGGTTGATAAGCAAAGAAATGAATTGTTTCACATTCGTGTTGTAACAAAACACACTAAGATTGATACTCTGTTTGATACGGGTTCACAAGTCAACTTAATATCTGAAGAAGTTGTAAAGAAACTTAATTTGACTACAACACCTCATCTGAAACCATATCCACTCGGATGGGTTTGCAATGATGCACAATTACAAGTAACTAAACAATGTAAATTGAGATTTGCTATCACTGCAAACTTTGTAGATGAGGTAGAAGTCGATGTGGTCCCTTTGGATATTTGTGGGCTTGTGTTAGGGAGTCCTTATCTTTATGACAGAAAAGCAATCTTTTATAGGGGGGAGAATAAGTATCATCTTTTTAAAGATGGGGTAGAATACATTGTACGGGCACATAAGGTGAAGACTAATCTTACACTAGTTAATGCTGGTCAAATGAAGAGGTTGGTCAACTCAAGTAAAAACTTTGTATTAATGCTTGTAAAAGCCAAAGAAGATGATAAATCTGAGGCATTCAAGGGGTGTGACCCAAAACATAAAGCTGAAATGGTCAAAATTATTTCCGCTTATGATGACATGTTCCAGGAACCAAAGGGGTTACCACCCAAGAGAGAGATACAACATGAAATCCAGTTACAGCAGGATGTGCCACTTCCTAATATCGGCATGTACCGTTTATCAGTTATGCAGAATGAGGAAATTAAAAAGCAGGTTCAAGAGTTGGTGGAAAAAGGAGTTATTCGTCCTAGTACTTCTCCTTGTGGTTCTCCAATTGTCTTGGTTCCAAAGAAAGATGGAACTTGGAGGATGTGCATCGACTATCGTGCCTTGAACAAGATAACGGTAAAGAACAGGTATCCTCTTCCCAGAATAGATGATTTACTTGATCAGTTAAAACATGCAGTTTACTTTACTAAGTTAGATTTGAGAAGTGGTTATCATCAGATAAGAATTGCAGAAGATGATATTGGAAGACTGCATTTAAGACAAAACAGGGACTGTTTGAGTGGTTGGTTATGCCTTTTGGGTTTTGTAATGCACCAGCTACCTTTATGAGAGTCATGAATGATGTCTTTCGTCCTTTTATTGATGATTTTGTCATAGTCTATCTAGATGATATCCTTGTATTCAGTCGAACTTGGGAAGATCATGTAAGTCATGTAAAGAAAGTCTTTGATGTATTGAGAAAAGAAAAATTGTATGTAAAGATGTCTAAATGCGAATTTGCTAAGACATCCTTAGTGTACTTAGGCTATGTCGTAGGGAGTGGTCAATTGAAAGTAGACCCTGCGAAGGTCGAAGCTATTGTAAAATGGCCTAAGCCAAGTACAGTTACAGAGGTCAGAAGTTTCTTAGGTGCAGTTCAGTACTGGAGAAAGTTTATTGCAAACTTCTCTTTTATAGCATCACCATTACATGCATTAACCAGTACAAAGGCAACTTTTCAGTGGGGAGGTCCGCAACAGAAGGCTTTCGACACTTTGAAGGGAAAGTTGAGCACCGCACCAGTTTTGGCCTTACCAGATCTACATCAACCATTTGAGATCGAGACAGATGCGAGTGGGTTTGCCATGGGAGCAGTACTCATGCAAGGAGGTAAACCAGTTTGCTACCACTCTGAAACTTTTTCAGGAGCAGTAAGTAACTATCCCACATATGATAAAGAACTTTATGCTTTAGTTTAGAGTGTTAAAAAATGGAAACATTACATAATGGGGAAAGAAACTGTAATCCACACTGATCACCAGCCACTTCAGTATTTACACTCACAAACTAAACTGCAACAAAGTAGGCACTTTCGGTGGATGGGTTTTCTACAACAGTTTCATTTGGTTATTAAGTATAAGAAAGGAACCCATAACAAAGTAGCAGACATGCTCTCTAGAACTCCTATGATGAATGCTTTGATAATCCTTCAGAATAGTTCTATGGTTCATGAAAGTTTTCAGGAACAATATGCTAATGATGAGAACTTTAAGGATATATATGTTGCTTTAATGAATGGTAAACATGTAGAAGAGAAAGACTATTATGTGCAGGATAAACTGTTATATCACTTGGGTAAATTATGTGTTCCTAAAGATGAACAAGCACAGGTGATTAGAGAAGCACATACCTCATTGATTGCAGGACACTTTGGGGTAAACAAAACATTGACTCAGCTGCAGAAGTATTGTTATTGGCCTCATATGCAAGAAACTGTAACTAAGTATATTAGAGGTTGTGTTATGTGTGCAACTAGTAAGCCTAGTAACAGGAAATTGGGCTTGTACACACCTCTACCTGTACCTTCTCGTCCATGGGAAAGTGTATCAATGGACTTTGTTGGGGGGTTACCTATGTCTAGGAAGGGACATGATTATTTGTATGTAGTAGTTGATCGGTTCAGCAAAATGTGTATTTTAATGCCATGCAAAAAGCAAGTCACTGCTGAACTGACAGCTCATTTGTACTTTCAATTTGTATGGGTTCATTTTGGGTTACCTACTTCTATTGTATCGGATCGAGATTCTCGATTCTTGGGGGAATTTTGGTCAACTTTGTGGGGACTCATGGACACCAAACTGAAGAAGAGTAATGCCTTCCATCCGCAGCACTCCACGGACGCATGAGGTTGTAAACAGGACAGTTGTGCATCTACTCTGAGGGTATTGCAGTAAGCATCCTAAGTTGTGGGATGAGATTCTTCATTATGTGCAGCATGCCTACAACCATGCAGCACACTCTTCTACTAAGAGGTCTCCTTTTGAGACATGCTTTGGTTATGTGCCCAAGACACCGATGGATTTTGCTTTTGGGAAAGATGATGTTGAAGATGGACGCCATGATGCAGAGAAGGCTTTGAAGTTCATCTAGAAAGTCCAAGCAATTCATTAGGCAGTGGAAGCACAGTTGGAACTGAGCCAAGCAAAATACAAGGTTCGCCATGACAAGCATCGCCTCATCATTTTCAGGTTGGAGACGAGTTTGGTTACATATCGCCAGCGAAGTACGTAAGGTGAAGGTAAAAGCTTAAGCCACTAGATATGGTCCTTTGAGATCCTTGGAGAAAAAATTGGTACCAAATGCCTTCCACCAATCTTCCTCCATACATGCATATTTACTCTGTTGTCATCACGTTGAGAATTTGAAACCGTATGAGCTCCAATGATCCTATAGATGAAGTCTCGTATTCAGTTCCACGCTTGATGACCTCTACCAGAAAGTACATGTCGAAGGTTTAAGATGTTATTCTCGACAGGAATGTCAGAACTTCACGAAGAGGAAATGTTGAGTACCTCAGAGTGGGCCTGAAGAGGATGCATCCAAGCAAAGCAAGATGGATGGAGATTGGTAAAGTGAGGGAACTTTACCCTCACTTACTTTCCAAGTAATCAAGCTTTCGGAGGTCCTAAAGCTCTCCAGTGGGGAGGCCTGATCCGGGGGACAATTTTTTAGTGAAAATTGAAGTGTTCCCAATACTCTAGATTTTAGTTTCATCAGAAAGAGAACGACGTCCTGATTCCAACGCAACTTGAACGGGTCGAAAAGGACTTCGTTTGTGCAAGTTACGGCCAGTCAAACTTTCAGTCAAACTGGCTTCAGGTGCGTCCAGAAGGCAAAAAAATAATCATCTTGAAAATCGACAGAATCAGCATCATCGCGAAGAGCTTGTCGAGACGATTCTGACGGCATTTGTTTCATCGAAATCCGACGTTGTATGCTCGAGTTAGAAGCGGTCAAACCTCAGTCAACTTAGAGGGTACTGATGATGACGTCATCATGGTGACGTGGCAGTCCGTACTGTACGGACACACTTGTGCGGCTTCCGACCCAACACGTGGCATGTGACTCAGGTTGTACGGACCAATCAGCAAGCGACACGTGTCCTTCCGTACAGTACGACAGCACAGTCAGCAATCCCACCTGGCACCCAGTCAGCAGACAGCTTAGCGTACGGATATCCCAGTCAGCATGAAACGTCTACTATTTCGGTGAATAAGAACTCGACACGTGGCTGACATGTGGCACACTGTCGGCGAATGTCATCCGAGTTGGGGGTTGTCAACCAGTAGTTGTGTGACACATGGCATTGTGACAGTCGTCTGCTCATCCACGGAATGTTTGGTTCGTTTCAACAAAAATATAAGGCGATCGGACTCGACCCCGTGATCTTTGGGGAGATAGGGAGAGCCGTTAACCATTGCACCCGGTGCGGGCTTTGAAATATAATGTGGAAAGGGTTGCTTTTGTTGAAAAATTTAGAGGATTTGTTTGTTGAAAATGAACGGCCGGCGGTTTGAACCCGCGCCGGCCGCTCTATCAAAAGCTATTACCACCGTTGAACCACGCGACGGTTCTATTAATATGTATGAGCCCGGTTTTATTTGTTGTTGTTCTATTGGCCGAGCCTTAACCAAAAGGATTTTTAGGCCAAAACAAACAAAACCATTGAAACCACCATAACCAAAAAAGATTGCAGAAGCTAAAATAGTCCTGATACGGGCTGAAGGAGAAGATATGCATTTAATGAAGAGGATAAGCCTAATTAGGAAAATTTCATGTATAAAAAGAGGGGTTGAGATGGGTTTTCCAAGTCCAGGTTGAGATAGCGGGAGAATGCTCGAGAGTCTTTGAAGACATTTCTGCATATCAGAGTACTGTCATGCTGCTGAATGCTTGAAGGAGATAGTCTTGAAGCCATTGTAATTGAATTTGGAGCTAATCGGATCGGTCCTCCATTGGAGAGGGACCCGGAGACGTAGTCCTTAGGGACGAACTTCGTTATCAACTTTGGTTTAGTCTCTCTATTCTTCTCTCTTTTCTTTCTCAGTTTATCTTGGCATTTATTTAATTATGTTATGTTCATTATTCATTTGAGCATTTAATTTGTATTCACTTAAGTTAAACGTTGTAATAATCGATCTTTTACGTTAAGCATTATGTAAGCAATAAGTCCTAGATCCTTATATAGATCAAGTTGGTATCAGAGCTATGTATGTGGCTTGTATTGCAATTTGAATGCTAACGAGATCCAGGTTGCAACGAGGTGAAGGAGAACTTGAAGAATACAATCCAGAAATTGGAAGACGAAGAGTTAATCAACCGTCACAGATGGAAGAAAAAGAAGGTGGTCAAAGTTCAGAGCTTAGTGTCAAGGATTTCCAGAAGCTATTTCTTGACATGAAGGCAATGGTGGACGAACTTTATGCTGAAAAGAAGAAGAGTGAAAAGGGAGATTCTTCAAAGCACAAGAAGCAGAAAGACACAGAGGGGAAAGCTCCAGAAATTCCTTCTCCTCCTTCTACTCCCCCTTCTTCTCCGCCTTCTTCTCCTCCTTCTTCTCCTCCTTCTCCTTCTCCTTCTGCTAATGTAAATCCATTTAAGAGCAAATCTAAGCCTGTAATTAAGCTTGATGTTAAATTTGAGTTACCTAAATACTGTGGGGAGTTAAATGCTGAGAAGTTAGACGATTGGATCCAACAAGTAGAAGTATACTGTAGGATACAAGGCCTAGTAGAAGATGCTTCTAGGATTCAATTAGCAACTCTCCGGTTGGGAGGTACAGCTCTCACCTGGTGGGAGAGTAAAACTCGTGAAGAAATTGCTTGCCATGGTCAAGTTAACATGTCTTGGATGGAGTTTGTTGCTGCCCTTAGGAAACAATTCTACCCTTTAGGTTACATGCAACAGTTAACCATGAATTAGCAAACCTTTAGGCAAGGTAAGGGGCAGTCTGTCCAGGAGTATACTCATGAGTTTAGGAAATGGGCCATTGCTCTAAATGTTCCCTTGTATACCCAAGACACATTACTTAAGTATATTGGTGGTTTACATTCTTACCTTAGGCACACTATTTTGATGTTGAGTCCCAACAATCTAGACGAGGTGTCTATTCAAGCTACTCATATAGAGTCAAGGGGTAAGAATACTTTTAGTGACAACTTTTCCAAGAAGCCATCTAAGTTTGAGGGTAAGTCTAAAGGGAAAGAAAAAGACAAAGATAAAGGCAAAGGGAAGAAGACAGCTACAACTAAGAAAGAGGCTGAGAAACCCACATGCTCCCATTGCAAGAAAGAGGGGCATGATGATTCAAGATGTTGGAAGCTTCATCCTGAATTGAGGCCGAAAAGATATGGAGGTAATAAAGGCAAGCAAAAGACTACTGCAGTGATTCAACAGGATCTTGGTTCTGACTCCGGAGATGAGACAAAGATTGTTGCTACCGGAATCCAAGGTAAAGGGAAAGGTATATCTCTCTCATCTGATGCAAGTTTTTCTAATGCTAGTGCAAGTACAAGTAAAGAATCTTCTCCTAAGGTTGATAAGCAAAGGAATGAATTGTTTCATATTCGTGTTGTAACAAAACACACTAAGATTGATACTACGATTTGTCACAGGTTCCTGAAGTCAACTTAATATCGAAGAAGTTGTAAAGAAACTTAATTTGGCTACAACACCTCATCCGAAACCATATCCACTCGGATGGGTTTGCAATGATACACAATTAAAAGTAACTAAACAGTGTAAATTGAGATTTGCTATCACTGCAAACTTTGTAGATGAGGTAGAAGTCGATGTGGTCCCTTTGGATATTTGTGGGCTTGTGTTAGGGAGTCCTTATCTTTATGACAGAAAAGCAATCTTTTATAGGGAGGAGAATAGGTATCATCTTTTTAAAGATGGGGTAGAATACATTGTACGGGCACATAAGGTGAAGACTAATCTTACTTTAGTTAATGCTGGTCAAATGAAGAGGTTGGTCAACTCAAGTAAAAACTTTGTATTGATGCTTGTAAAAGCCAAAGAAGATGATAAATCTGAGGTATTCAGTCGAACTTTGAAAGATCATGTAAGTCATGTAAAGAAAGTCTTTGATGTATTGAGAAAAGAAAAATTGTATGTAAAGATGTCTAAATGCGAATTTGCTAAGACATCCTTAGTGTACTTAGGCTATGTCGTAGGGAGTGGGCAATTGAAAGTAGACCCTGCGAAGGTCGAAGCTATTGTAAAATGGCCTAAGCCAAGTACAGTCACAGAGGTCAGAAGTTTTCTAGGTGCAGTTCAGTACTGGAGAAAGTTTATTGCAAACTTCTCTTTTATAGCATCACCATTACATGCATTAACCAGTACAAAGGCAACTTTTCAGTGGGGAGGTCCGCAACAGAAGGATTTCGACACTTTGAAGGGAAAGTTGAGCACCGCACCAGTTTTGGCCTTACCAGATCTACATCAACCATTTGAGATCGAGACAAATGCGAGTGGGTTTGCCATGGGAGCAGTACTCATGCAAGGAGGTAAACCAGTTTGCTACCACTCTGAAACTTTTTCAGGAGCAGTAAGTAACTATCCCACGTATGATAAAGAACTTTATGCTTTAGTTCAGAGTGTTAAAAAATGGAAACATTACATAATGGGGAAAGAAACTGTAATCCACACTGATCACCAACCACTACAATATTTGCACTCACAAACTAAACCGCAACAAAGTAGGCACTTTCGGTGGATGGGTTTTCTACAACAGTTTCATTTGGTTATTAAGTATAAGAAAGGTACCCATAACAAGGTAGCGGTCTTCCTGCCGGGTTACTCCTATGATGAATGCTTTTGATAATCCCTTGAGAATAGTTCTAGCGTTTCATGAAGAGTTTTTCAGAGCGTTATGCTTACAGATATTATTGAACTTTAAGGATATCTATGCTGCTTTAATGAATGGTAAACATGTAGAAGAGAAAGACTATTATGTGCAAGACAAACTGTTATATCACTTGGGTAAATTATGTGTTCCAAAAGATGAACAAGCACAGGTGATTAGAGAAGCACATACCTCATTGATTGCAGGACACTTTGGGGTAAACAAAACATTGACTCAGCTGCAGAAGTATTGTTGTTGGCCTCATATGCAGGAAACTGTATCTAAGTATATTAGAGGTTGTGTTATGTGTGCAACTAGTAAGCCTAGTAATAGAAAATTGGGCTTGTACACACCTCTACACAGCCACCTTCTCATCCATGGGAAGATGTGTCCAGTAGACTTTGTAGGGGAGTTACATGTCTAGGAAGGGACATGATTATTTGTATGTAGTAGTTGATGGTTCAGCAAAATGTGTATCTTAATGCACCATGTAAAAGCAAGTCCAACTGCTTGAAGGCCCTTTGACTCATTTGTACTTTCAATTTCTTATGGGTTCATTTTGGGTTTACCTACTTCTATTGTATCGGTCGAGATTCTGTTTGGGGGAATTTTGGTCAACTTTGTGGGGACTCATGGACACTAAGCTGAAGAAGAGTACAACTTTCCATCCGCAGACTGACGGGAAGACAGAGGTTGTAAACAGGACAGTTGTGCATCTACTCAGAGGTTACTACAGTAAGCATCCTAAGTTGTGGGATGAGAGTCTTCATTATGTGCAGCATGCCTACAACCATGCAGCACACTCTTCTACTAAAAGGTCTCCTTTTGAGACATGCTTTGGTTATGTGCCCAAGACACCGATGGATTTTGTTTTTGGGAAAGATGATGTTGAAGATGGACGCCATGATGCAGAGAAGGCTTTGAAGTTCATCCAGAAAGTCCAAGCAATTCATCAGGCAGTGGAAGCACGGTTGGAATAGAGCCAAGCAAAATACAAGGTTCGCCATGACAAGCATCGCACTGATCATCATTTTCAAGTTGGAGATTGAGTTTGGTTACATATCAGCAAAGAAAGCATGCAAGGTGAAGGTAAAAAGCTTAAACCAATTAGATATGGTCCTTTTGAGATCCTTGAGAAGATTGGTACTAATGCCTTCCGCCTCAATCTTCCTCCATACATGCATATTTACTCGGTTGTCAATGTTGAGAATTTGAAACTGTATGAGCCTCCAATGATCCTAGATGAAGTCACAGACATTCAAGTTCCATCGGTTGATGACCTTTCACCAGAGTACATGTAAGAGTTGCCAGAAGATGTTATTCTCGACAGGAATGTTAGAACTTCCGCGAAGCGTTGAGTACCTCGAGTGGAGCTAAAAGAGGGATACATCCAAGCAAAGCAAGATGGATGGAGATTGGTAAAGTGAGGGAACTTTACCCTCACTTACTTTCCAAGTAACCAAGCTTTCGGAGGTCCTAAAGCTCTCCAATGGGGAGGCCTGATTCGGGGGACAATTTTTCAGTGAAAGTGAAGTGTTCCCAATACTCCAAATTTTAGCTTCCTTCGAGAAGAGAGCGGCGTCCGATTCCAGCGCCTTGACGGGTGAAAAGGACTCCGTTTGCAAATTCTGACTTGATCAAAGCAGTGCGCGTCGAAGGCATAAAAAATAATCATCTCAGAAATTGACAGAATTGGCGTCATCGCGAAGAGCTCGTTGAGACGATTCCGACGGCATTCGTTTCATCGAAATCCGACGTTGTATGCTCGAGTTAGAAGCGGTCAAACCTCAGTCAACTTAGAGGGTACTGATGACGTCATCATGGTGACGTGGCAGTCCGTACTGTACGGACACACTTGTGCGGCTTCAGACCCGACACGTGGCATGTGACTCAGGTTGTACGGACCAATCAGCAAGCGACACGTGTCCTTCCGTACAGTACGGCAACACAGTCAGCAATCCCACCTGGCACCCAGTCAGCAGATAGCTCAGCATACGGATATCCCAGTCAGCATGAAACGTGTACTATTTCGGTGAATAAGAACTCGACACGTGGCTGACATGTGGCACACTGTCGGTGAATGTCATCCGAGTCAGGGGTTGTCAACCAGTAGTTGCGTGACACATGGCATTGTGACAGTCGTCTGCTCATCCGCGGAATGTTTGGTTCGTTTCAACAAAAATATATGGCGATCGGACTCGACCCCGTGATCTCCGGGGAGATAGGGAGAGCCGTTAACCGTTGCGCCCGGTGCGGGCTTTGAAATATAATGTGGAAAGGGTTGCTTTTGTTGAAAAATTTAGAGGATTTGTTTGTTGAAAACAAAGGGCCGGCGGTTTGAACCCGCGCCGGCCGCTCTATCAAAACTATTGCCACCGTTGAACCACGCGACGGTTCTATTAATATGTATGAGCCCGGTTTTATTTGTTGTTGTTCTATTGGCCGAGCCTTAACCAAAAGGCTTTTTAGGCCAAAACAAACAAAACCATTGAAACCACCATAACCAAAAAAGATTGCAGAAGCTAAAATAGTCCTGATACGGGCTGAAGGAGAAGATATGCATTTAATGAAGAGGATAAGCCTAATTAGGCAAACTTTTTGTATAAAAGGAGGTGTATAGGCTTTGATTTGACAAGTCCAGGTGGAGATAGCGAGAGAATGCTCGAGAGATTGAAGACATTTCTGCATATCAGAGTACTGTCATGCTGCTGAATGCTTGAAGGAGATAGTCTTGAAGCCTTTGTAACTGATTTTTGGAGCTAATCGGATCGGTCCTCCATTGGAGAGGGACCCGGAGACGTAGTCCTTAGGGACGAACTCCGTTATCAATTTTGGTTTCGTCTCTCTATTTCTTCTCTCTTTTCTTTCTCAGTTTATCTTGGCATTTATTTAATTATTTTATGTTCATTATTTCATTTGAGCATTTAATTTGTAATCATTTAAGTTAAGCGTTGTAATAATTGATCTTTTAACGTTAAGCATTCTGTAAAAGCAATAAGTCCTAGATCCTAAATAGATCATCAATACCTGTACACATGAGGGAGAGAGAAATGGTTGGGTGGCTATATAGGGGCCTACATTAGTCATACCCCATTTTGGTGTTCCCACCTCCACGGGCAACCAGATAGATAGAAAGAAAAGTAGAAATTAAGTAAAGAGCACTTAAAGCACTACAAAACAATGTTATGCTACTCAACTAAGTAATAGAGGAGAGGAGTGAAAGATTACCACCTCCACCAAGAGCGCTCAAGTCTGCATGGGGGAGAAAATGAGAGGAACTCAAGCCTCTGCTACAATGGTGTTTTCTTCCACACTTGCTCTACTGAAGTGGTGGAGTGTTGATGTTGCTACTGTGAAGTGTAAAGTGTTTGGCTACAATGCTTAGAGCTGTCAAGAGTGAGCTCAATGCTTGAAAGAGGATTGTGAAGCTTGTGAATGAGGTCTAGATGTGGTGAAGATATGTGTAGAGGATGGAACAAGACCTAAATAGATGGTAGAAGAGATGAAATGCTTGTTTAAGAAGTGAATATGAAGGAAAGATGAAGAGAAATGACCATATTCAGGTGGGTCGTCCGAAGAGGGCATTACAAATTGACCCCTAATGGGAAGTGTAACGCCTTTGTAGGCTCCAGATGTAGGAATTTGTCAGGGACATAAGTGCACCGCACAGACATCTGTGCATTATGCAGGCATCTCTGATAGAAACGCCTCCATCGATGCTCAAAATAGGCGCTAAGTTTGATTCAAGCAGTAGGCTTAGGTGGAATTAAGCCTCCGAACTTGGTTTTCTAAAGTGGATAAAGGAAGAAAGGGGATTTGCACAGGTGCAAATTCACTCTTATACATTTTCCCCCACTTTAGCGATCACTAACACTAATGAGTGCTTGGTAAAGTAGATCAAGAAAGATTAAGGTTAGAAATGTATACCTGAACCGTTGAGGAAGCAGATAATACATTAGACAACAAGAACTTGCAACAGATAGTAGTGTTAGAGCATAAAAAGCTAAAGGATTCAAGTTAGCAAAGTAAAAAGACCTCGATGTAGAAGGTTGTCTCAATACTATGCATTGTCCCCAAATAATGACACATAGAAGGATTTTAAGATGAAGAGAGGAAGAGCATATACTCAAAATGAAGCAGATGTAGATCTTCGATTCAGTATATACAAGAAAGAGAGATAGAAATGAACAAAGTGCATGGTGAAAGCAAAACCCACTTCGGAGTAGAACCCGCACCACAAAAAAGGTGATAAAAGCAAACCTCGCTCAAGGAGGAAACCCGTATCATCAAAAAGCACATGGTGAAAGAAAAAATTGCTTTGGAGTAGAACCCGCACCATAAAAGAGGTGATAAAAGAAAACCCCACTCAAGGGGGAGAACCCATATCACCAAATAAGTATGAAAGTGCCTTACAAACCCGCAAACCTATAAGGATGCATTCCCCAAGATCTCTCACATGGAAGAAGTTGATAAAGCGCCTTACAGACCCACAGAATTGCAAGGAAGGTATCATCCAAGAACTCTCACATGAAGGAAACCCCAAGAAGCAGACTTCACAGAGTCAGGGAGTGGCAACATGTCTACTCCCAGATATAACATGTCAAAAATGGTGACATTTCTACCTGTAGATAGAGCGTGTCTAAAGCAACGATACGTCTACCTGCAGATAGGATGCATCTGAAAGTGGCAAAAAGTCTACCTGCAGATAGAACATGTCTAAGAAGTGGCTGGTCATGCAAACTGTAAAAATTTTCAAGGGGTCCCTCAGGAACCCTTCAAAAGGAGAGGGGTCCAGTCAAGGGACGTGCTATTTGAAAGGCGAGGTCTAGTCAGGCTGCCCTGAAGCTAGACATGAAAGAATTCATTTGAGATAAAATCCTTCAAAGAGGTCCCTTGGGAACCCTTCAAAAGGAGAGGGGGTCCTTAAGAAGGACACACATCTCCAAAAGAAGTTATCACTGCCCCTAGCATACAGGGGAGGAGAACCATGAAAAATACTTAGAACATGATAGAGGTAAACGTTGATATCACTTGTCAAGCAAAGAAAAGGAAGGAGCATCAATCAAACGAGAGTTTTATGGCACTTGAATCAAGAAGTTGTTGAATTTTGTCCTTTAAGGCCTTACATTCACTAGTGGAATGGCTAGGAACTTGATGGTATGCACAAAAAGAATGTTTTCCTTCATCATGTTTATGAGATTTCTTGTGAGTAGGAGAAGGAAGAGTGATTAAGCAGGCTTTAAGAAGCTACAACAAAATATGCTGTTGCTCAGATACAAAATGAGGAGCATGAAGCAAGCCTTTCTCTTGTGGAGAAAATTTTGACTTCTCATGGGAAGAACAAGATACGAAGGTAGAAGAAGAAAAAGGAGGATCTCCATAGAGAGCGTTATTCTGGCAAGGGGTATCACACTCTTCCATGAGATTTCCATCATCCTTCTTGATAGGGTTACTAGTGTTAACCTCTTTAACATAAGTATGATCGTCTTCCTTAGAAGGAGGATCAACACCAAGAACATTACAATTTGCATTTACCTTACCCCATGATACAAAAGAATGATCATCTTTGATAGCGGGTTTAGATGATGTTATCAAAAAATATAAGTGGATCGGGTCAACTTTATATTCCCCAACGAAGGATTCTATAAAGTCTAAAGGACCTTGATCACCACCAAGACATGCATTCCTTTGAGAAGAGGTAGAAGGAGCACACTTAGGACTCCTTGCTTTAGAAGGATCTTCTTTAGGGACATTTGCCTCGAGAGTGTCCTTGGTAGTAGGTACTGCTGGAGTAAACATCGACACACTGGAAGACACTGAAGGAATAAGAGTAGGCATAACCAAATCTCAACCAACAACTACCATCTCACATAAGCACATAGCATCAGGGTCAGCCTTAACTGTGACTACTTTATTGTTATAAATGAACTTAATTGATTTATGCAAGGTAGACGAGACTGCATCCATAGCGTGAATCCATAGTCTACCAAGAAGAAGGTTATACGGTAGCTTTTTTGACATAACATATACAAGGGTAGGTACGGTAATGGGTCCAAGCTACAAAGGTAATACTATCATACCTAGAGCTTGTTGCTCAACATTATCGAATCGATGAATGACAACAGAAGAAGTATTAATAGAGGATGAGTCAATATTAATATTAGGAAATAAATCAATACTACACACGGGTAAGTGCAAGAAGATGAGTCCACGAAACGTGGAAGTTTTTGCCTTAGGCAAAAAAAAGAATTCGGCTTGCAAAAAACGGGATCCCGAGCCTAAATTTAAAAAACGGGATCCTGTTCTTCAAAATGGGATCCCATTTTCAAAAATTTCCGTTTTTGGAAAATTTTCAAAAATCCGCTTTGAAATTTTCCAGAATTTAAAATGGAAAGTTTTCAAAGCGGGTTTTGAAAACTTTCCATTTTTAGAAATTCCATTTTTGGACCGTTTTACACGGGATCCTGTTTCATAGAACCATAAAATGGTTTTTTTATGAAAAGGATCCGTTTTTTAAATTATGAATTTTTGGGCAGTTTTTGGCTTTTTTTTGGTTCGGGAAATGGCTTGGGGACCCGAACCTAAGCTTTGGACCTAGTTTGACCTACAACTTGAAGGTCCTTAATGTCACAGGAAAATAATGACTTTGGACATATGTTTGAAGACCTATTTTGGCATCTTTTTACGAAATTAAAACCCATTATAGATGAGATAGTGTGATTCCAAATATATAATTTTTTAATAATTTGATTATTTTTCTATTTTTCAATTAATTTCTAATGAAACTAGTCCATAAACTTGAATTATCAGGTTTTTAGTATTTTAATAACTTTTGATCAACATAACCTTTTGACGAACGAATTGCACGAGAACAAACTTCAGACAATTATTTTCAGTTAAAAAAAAAAATCAAAAAATGATAATTTTAGGTCATCTTATGTATGTCGTACACGATGATTTTTCAAAACGACAAATATTCCTAATAAAAATTTAATAAAAAAAAATATTTAATAAAAAATTACAAAAAAATATCGAAAACAAGCTTCAGTGAGTCACAAATCTTTTCGCAAAAGGATTTAGAAAAATATGATAATTTAGGTCAAAATATGGATGTCGTACACGTGCATGGTATAGTATAAAAAAGTGAATTTTAAACAGTGGTTTTTAGGAACGCCTATTGAAACTCAATTTTTACAATCTAGGTATTGAAATAAATTACATATTTGGAAACTAGACTCCGAGTACTACATTTTATGATTAGTGATTTTTTTGAAGATTCCATATCTAAGTGCTTCAAATTTTAAGGTCAAATGTGTCAAATTCTGAAAATTAGGGAAAACACTTCCACTTTTTGGCCAAAAAGTGTACTCAACTTCTTGCACACACCCACACATTGAGTGTCGAACCAGTGTCAACGAGAGTACATCTAATGCCAATTTTATTAATATTAACTATAATCATTAGAGGATCTTCTTGCTTTTGTACTTCCAAAGGCTAGAGCTCTTGCATATAGAACATTATATTCGGTGAATTTGCACGAATATAGGCCATCAATATATTAGCATTTTTTGGCCTAGCGGAAGAAGGCAAGAGGATATTTTGCAAGGCTTCCTGAAGCATACCTTGATAAACCAAAGTAGACTGAAGTAAGTCCCATAGTGAGATCTTATCTAGAGTAACCTAAGGTTGCTCGACAAGATTGTAATCACTAGGTGCTTTAGTTGTAGGTTTAGGAGCTAAAGGAAGACTTGTTTGTTTATTCATTTTATTCTTGTAAGTATGGGCTACTGCTCTATAAGAGGGAGCCTTAGGAATATCAGGAGGGTTTTCATCAAGTGAAACACTATTAATAGAACAAACCCTTTTAGGAGAAGGACTAGCTGGAGTCACGTAAATGACTGGTCTCTTAGGCCTTTGAGGGGTGACAAAGACATAGATTACAAAATCATCACAACTAGTAGAACAATTATTTGAATACATATTCTCAATATCAATCCAAACATGATCAAATGCTGAATAATTATTTGAAGGAACATTCTCAACATCGATCCAAGGAGAATTAGATGTGGAAGGAGGTTCATCATTCACTAAGGCATCATCTCTAGAAGAGAGTGCATTAGAACAAAAATGAGATTCATCATTCATCAATGCAATGTCTCTAGAAGGGAGTGCATTGGAATGGAGAGGAGATTCATCATTCACAAATGCATCATCTCTACAAGAGAGTGGATTAGAACAAGAGGTAGGTTCATCATTCACGAATGGATTGGGTGATCCCACAAAGCTAGTTTACAATTTCTGGGAGATTTTGATTTTTGCTGAAATCACATATTTTTAGAAAATATAATGATTTAAGCCTTTAAAATTTTCATTTAAAGCATTCCAATTGAAGAGGGTTTGATCAAACTACCTTAGATCAAACCTCCTTGGATAGAACCCTGCTAGTTTTAAACCATACCTATAATAGAGTCTCCTTTACACCTATCAAAATGCTGATAAAAAACAACTTTTGATTTACCTTTTGGGGAATCAAATGAATTCATTTAAAATTTATTTTTTGTAAGTATGTAGTCCTTATTATAAGTTTCCCAAAAATTATAATTTTAAATAAATTTAATTTAATTATTACATTTATTTTATATTTCTTGTGAATGTAGGTTTGTCACTGAAAATCAAATTCTCTATTTTACATATATGGAAAAATAGAAGATTGTCACAAAAAAAAAAATGAAAAATATGAGTGCACCATATATTGAAGTCCTTGATCCAAAAATAAAAATAAAAATTTGATACATACAAAAAAAGTTACGTGTTATACGGTCGCACTATGTTTGAATTGTAATTGGTTTGACTTCGAAACTTGATTAAAGAAAAAATATTCAATAAAAAACTATCTAACCAAGTGGAAGCACTAGATACTAGAGTTAAAAATCTAAATTCGAAAGAATTATAATTTTATTCTTCATAGAAATTTTTTTATGCATTATACAGTGAGCGCCACTTTTTGAAAATGTTATTTTATGAAAAAAACTAGCTTTCGAGGGTGAAAGAAAAAGAAGTGCAATCTAATTCCAAAAATTTTGAAAAAAATATATTTAGAATCTATAGACAAAATGTTACAAAACTGTAGTTTGCATTATCTTCAAATTCCTCACGGTTTAGCCTCTATAGGTGCCCAAAAGTGAAGATTTAGTTAAAAAAATTTATTTCAGTGTCCAGTTTGGCCAAAAATTGTAAACCACTATTGTGGGATCACCCCATTATCTCTAGAAGAGAGTGCATTGGAATGAAGGGCATGTAGAGTAATATTAATAAAAGTATCAATGATTTCATCTTCTTGCAACAAAATATCCTCTAAAGCAAGAGGACATTTGTGAGAAGTATCAATGGTATCAAGTGACATAGGCAAAGCCAAGTCACCATCACATGCATTAAATGGAACATCATTAACATTTTGAATAAAATTAGATACAAATCTAATAAAAGAAGATATTAAATCCATTACAATTTTTTTGAAGAACAATGTTCTTCACGCCAGTTTCACCAAAATGTGATATAGGGGGATTCACTACTCATGAGTTCTTTTCGTTTAGAGAGCCTCACGAGTGGAACTAGCCTATACTACCTCAATGGAACAACAATGAGAGTTTCAGAATTCGAAAGAGTTGGTCACAAATATTTCCTGGAAAAACTGATAGGCTCTCGGCCAAAGGACGTCCACGCAAAATACAAATGACAACACGGGCACATTGACATCTCGAAGGCGCGTGGGCGTCTTGTATAGACTAGAGAGTGAGAATGTCTCAAAAAATAGCTATATAATACAATAAAATAACAAAAAGTGATAGAACTGTAATGAAGAAGTAGAAATGACAAAGATAAGGAGAAGGGAAATACTTACGACCGTGCGAGTGATGAAGCTTCCAGCTTGTGAGTGTCTTCAATACCTGCACACAAGAGGCAGAGAGAAATGGTTGGGTGGCTGTATAGGGTCCTACCTCAATCAGACCCTATTTTGGTACATTCCCACCTCCACGGATAGCCAGATAGATAGAGTGAATAGTAGAAATGATGTAAAGAGCACTTAAAGCACTACAAAACAGTGTTATGATACTCAACCAAGTAATAGAGGAGAGGAGTGAAAGATTACCACCTCCACCAAGAGCACTCAAGGCTGCATGGGGGTGAAAATGAGAGGAACTCAAGCCTCTGCTACAATGGTGTTTTGTTCCACACTCGCTCTACTAAAGTGGTGGAGTGTTGATGCTGTTGCTGTGAAGTGTAAAGTGTTTGGCTACAATGCTTAGAGTTGTCAAGAGTGAGCTCAATGCTTGGAAGAGGATTGTGAAGCTTGTGAATGAGGTCCATAAGTGGTGAAGATATGTGTAGAGGATGGAAGAAGACCTAAAGAGATGGTAGAAGAGATGAAATGCTTGTTCAAGAAGTGAATATGAAGGAAAGATGAAGAGAAACAACCATATTCGGGTGGGTTGTCTGAAGAGAGCATTACAAATCGACCCCCAATGGGAAGTGTAATGCCTTTGCAAGCTCCAAATGCGGGAATCTGTCAGGGACATAAGTGCGCCGCGCGAACGTCTATGCACCGTGTGGACGTCTCTGACAGAAACGCCTCTACCGATGCTCAAAACATGTGCCAAGTGTGATTCAAGCAGTAGGCTTAGGTGGAATTAAGCCTCCAAACTTGGTTTTCTAAATTGGATAAAGGCAAAAAGGGGATTTGCACATAGGGTGAAAATTTGCTCTTATACAATACCATAAAAATTAAAGAAATATAGTGATAGGTATTATGAATAACATAACATATGCAATATCTTAAGATAAAGGACAAAGTGAAAGATGCAAAAGAGAGGTATATTGGGCAAGCCTAATCCTTGTTAGGAAAAATTAAAATATATTTTATTCCCCCGAAGTCATATTGATTTGAATAGGTTCCTAGTCAAATATTTGAAAAAAAAGGGACATGCATAAATAAAAATATATTTTCTTTGAGGTGGGCATGTGGGGATGGGAAATGTTTAACAATTAACAAGGAAATAAGTTCATTTAAAATGCATTGTGCATATCTTATAATTTTTAAATTTTTAATATATTTTAGAGATATGTATATCAAATGATGGTAGGTTTTTATTTTTAAAATGATTGATTTGTAAATTAATAAATGGATTTCGGTGGATAGGCCAAAGATTTAAAATATTTTTGTTTTGAAATTGGTACCAAAGAAAATATGAGGAGGTTTAAATATTTAATTGATGAAAATAGGTCTATATAAGGAGAGGTTCATAAAGAAGAGGTTCTTGATAGATGTTATAATTCCTTATTTCTTTGTTGTAATATTCACCTTTGTAAATAGAATTTGTATTTTAACCTATGCTATTTAGAAGTTGGTTGGAATTATTGAATATATCAAATCATGTTTTATAAAAAACAAGTTGAATCTTATGAACTCCATGTATCAATTGCTGGTGTTTGGTAGTACATTGTGCATATAAAAATGATGGATGATGATCTATGATGCTAGTGATTGGCCAATACTTTGAAGATAACAACTTCCCATGTTTCAGTTGTGCACCAATAGATTTAGCAAATATTGGTTCCAATTTATTTGATTTATCTAGAACATGGGATCATTTTCTAGGATAACCCAAGTGTTTCTTTCCTCTTTCCCTTTTAATCTTTTATTTTTTTACAATAAATTATATTAGATTCAATCTTTTCTAATTTAGTTTAATATTTTTTATGAAATCAACAACTTTCTTGTGAATTTGAGGGAACATTTATATTGATAAATTTGTTTCTATTATATTGTTTTCATGAAAATAAGAACATAAATTTCATTTACTTATTATGAATCTTTTTAGTTTTAATGAAGGCACAAGCAGTAGATTAAAATCATGTTGTTTCTTAGAAATTAAGAAACCCATAAGTCTAAGCTTGAAATTTGACCACCTGATAATTTGACTAGGAATCTAAATATGCCCTTTGTTGAAACAACAAACACATAACCACTAAACCATCTAGTAATATTGAGAGATCCAGTGATCCTAAGACCTTGGAGGATGCTTTTAGCTTCATTTCAAGAGAGGAGTTTATTTTTGGATTCTTGAGATTGATAAGTACAACTCAATTAGAAAAACAATAGATACAAATTTACTTGTTACTTGAAGCAACATCTAAAGGTGTCATTAAAAGACCAATAAATACATATTTTTTAACCCTATTTGTCAAAAACTTCATAAAATAGATCATTGCCCAAAATTAAAAAAATATGTAGTATTTGGCCAATAAATCTATAAATAGTTGTACCTATTAACTATTCAATAATCCTTTTAAATGAAATTAAATTGTGTACCATATCCTTATAGATTAAAAACGTTTAAAGATTTATCATGTCTTAATTGTTTATCAGAGAATTGAATCCCTACTTAAACACCCAGCAAGTTAGCACAATGTATTGGCTCCTTATGCTAGACATCTAGATTCCCATTTATTCAAACATAGAAAATACTAAGAAAACTTACTCCGTACAAAAATTATGTGATGCTCTTACATATACCTTACCAGTCCTTCAAAAACAAACAAAAAAAATACTGTACGATCTAAACTGTTATCTCTTTCATGCAGTGCACCATGAATCACAGTGTACTGAGCATTGGCACGCAATAAAAGCAAAGGAAGCACAAATTCCTTAAAGCTGGAACAATGTATTTGCAGAAGATTTAAATGCATTAACAATTTACAAAATCATAACAAAATGCAATTACCATAAACACCAAATATGTTCCTTGTTCCTGATTAAAAAATAAGCATGTTTTAAAAAAATGCCCTAGTAAATGCTTATGAAGAAGAGGGCCCATTGAAAGGATCTAAACGTACGAAATTCTAGTTATTAGCATTGTAACATAATTCATTCAATATAGATTCTAATCATTAATCATTATAATATTATAATTAAATCTTTTTATATGAAAACCAAATTCTGTAGAGCTATTCATGGCAAGCAACAGTAATATTGACTGCAGCTGGAAGCCTGAGAAATGTTTGAAACTCCTACATTTTACCTCTGCCCTTACATAAATGAGATGTAATAAGATCACCTAAATTATTACATTATAATCTAGGTGCCATTTGTTAATTCCTTTTCATGCCCCTCTTCCATGACATGGATATTTCTTCCCAGATGTTAAAAATCAAAACTGATGGAACCCACTTAAAGATGAACCACTAATATCCCATTAACTCCTGAGAAAGACCTGAAAATTTTCCCCAAATCACAATACAATACAGTCTGCAACAAATTCAAGTTCAACAGACCTGTTCCGTTCGTGTTATTAATCACAATAGAAATGATAAGATACTGACACAGCCAAGAAAGGATCTTCTCACAGAAGAGGAAAGCTAGGAAGAAATCGATGGAATTTTCCATAATTGGAAAAAAAAATAAAAAAATACCGTAAAGTTCTTCGATCCCCAAGTTCTTGTAGCAAATCTCCATTCACTTCTTTCCTCAGCCCTTCTCTTCCATGCAATTGCCAGTTCTGTCAACGTACAAACAAACTGTAATGTTAGATCTTTAGGAAGATAACTTATTAAGATTGATGAAGAACATAATGAAAGAGTTGATGGATTTATAATTGCAGTATTTTCATTCAACCAAGATTTAGACAAAAAAGAGAACTAATTATAATTGTAGCACAATGGCTTGCCACGGAAACCCTGAAATGAAAATGGTTCTTCAATACTGAAGAAAGAGATAAGACGTGATATTGGTTCGGCTCAGCCCTATCAAATTTTACCCTGCACTGTAAATTGTTAGATATGACTGATTCGAACAATATCACGTTATAACTTTCAATCTTCATCCATTGCAGAAACTCATGCATTCATCTGTAATTCTTACTGGCATAATTCTTTTCTCAAATCAAAAAGTCTAATCTCCATGATTATTTATATAGATAACTAAAGTCATCAAAGAATGCGGATTATGGGGGATCTGCAAATACTGTGAATGGACATGTAGCATCTTTAAGGCCCACAAAGCAGGTTGTAAAATATAGTAAAATGCCCATGCTTTGATTGTCAAGCTTAGGTTAGTATTTTCTTATGTAAGACACCAACTGTCCTCTTGGAATGCTTGAATTTTCTTATTCTACCTGCTTCATATTTGAATATTAAATGGGCATTTGGTGTCCTTTATCCTTGCCATTTTCCACAATCACAATATTATGCTTGAACTTGGATTTTGTTTAGTAAAGAAAGTGGGGTGTTACCTAGGAATTTCTAGGCAGTCACATCATTTTTCTTGGTTTCTCTCAGAATTTAGCCGGTTGATTACGATGGCGTCCATTTCTTCAATATAGAATTAGTATTCTAGAATTGTTATGACGAGTGGTTATACGTCTGCAATTGCGTTAGAATAATAACAAAATAAAAGTGAAACCGTGAGAAGCATCTCTATCCTCAGTATATTATTACTCTAATTATATAAATAAACACTAGTCACAAAATCCAAAGGGATAAGTTGGACAAAATGAATCGATATTCCACATCTTTTTCGAGAATGGTTTAGATTATAATATTGGATCACAGTTTGTCAGAAAGTTTATTTGCCTTATAAGGAGTAAAGGCAATCGTGATTAGATTATATTTCTTTCAACATATGCTTGCTTCTAACTACTGATTGAATTGGTCATGGCCATGGAAAGCCCTGGTTGTCATCATTTTTCGCTAACATATGTTTTATCTTCTTGTATATAATGGGGGATTGGTGTAAATGCACTTGCAAAATCATTTTATTTGATTATAATCCCATTAGCTTTTAGTTTTGATGGGATTAAGAATCTTTCTTGAGTTTGTAGTTCTTTTTCAATACAACATTTTTTTCATATGAGAATTATCTATAGATGTATAATCCGAAGTCATATTTTTGTGATGGCTATCATTTAGATTGAATGGTGCAATGTTATAAATCTTACACCACCATCTTTATTTAATAGTTTTAAAAGTAAGTGATGAGGATACACTAGAGAGTTGAAGGTATCATTGTCAAGGAGTTTGTGTGGATTTCCATTCAGTTAGAAATAATTCTTTTGACACCCAACTCAAGAGTTTGGTAGTTTAGTTGAAGTATAAGCTTAAGATTGTTATATAACCTAGAGCATAACACAACCAAATCAATTCTTATTTTCACTAGCTCAAAGTTGATGATAGATCCTCTAAATATTTATTACAACCTATCAATATCAAAAAATTTAGAACCCAAATCAAGGTCATTCAATCTACTAATAAAAGGCCTATCTCCCTCCTCACAGACCTTTTTGGACTACTACTGCAAGGCCCTTCCATTTTGCATCCTTAGTTGCATTCTACATGCTTAATGACTCGAATTGCTCTAGTTAAGTTTGGAACACTTCATGTAATTTTCTAACTCTTGATTCATGGTTTACATATTGATGTTTACTTTCCAAAACTAGGTTTTAGAATGTAATTTTTGACTTTCTTGTCAATGTTCAATTATACTTTATTAATTTTTGAATGTAATTATAGACACTAAAATTTTTCTTCCACCATCATTTGTTTTATTCTTACACATTCATTTTATTATTAATGATTTTTCATTATCATTTAATTAAACAATTATGGAGCTGATTTATTTCTTTTATTTAAATAAATAAAATGAGTCATTTTCTATAGATAAATTAATTTAAATCCTAAAATCCACTTCATATCCTTATATTATTCATAAAATAAATTAACCAAATTATAGACATCTAAAATTGACCACTACATTTGGTAAATTTATTAGGCTAATTCATCTATCTTCGATCCCCTATATTAATTAAATAATGTTATATTTATTTAATTAATATTCCCTATTTATCCTATTGTCTTAACCCATTTACCCTATTCTTCTAAAGTCATAAGCCTAAGGTAAATAATTAATTTAATTGTTTACCTAGCCTTACCTCCCATCCCATTCTCCCAAAATAAATTAAATAAATAATTCCTATTTATTTAATTTCCTCTCTCCAAATGTCCCATCCTCCATCACTTTTTATTAATTCCTAATTACCAATTAATCTCACCCCTAATCACATGCAAACACTTAATCCTTTATTAAGTGGGCTAACATATTAAAAATCCTCATACAATATTTCCCCACAAACTCAACCTTAAATGCTTTCTCATTTTGGAAAAAACCCTTGTACTTAGGGGTACGGGTCTTTTTCCTCTTAATCATAAAAAAAGATTTTAAATTTCTTTTCCTTGTCCCTTTGGAGTGTGAAGATAAAAAATTCCTTTATGGAATATCTTCTATGGTACCCTCAAGGTACTCTCCATACCCTCATACTCTCACATTGTGTCATTGGCACAATCTTATGCCTTGAGAGAATATCTCTCATCTCCACCATTGATGTTTTGATCAAATTTTATCTATCCATCTCATTTGAACCTCAACCTATATATCTCCACACTTAACAATTTTTGATGAATCACTCACCTTACTTTGGAGCATCGTTACTCTGTCAAAATTTTGAGTGAGCATACATTGAATTAACCTTCATGGACAAATCTACACAATAATAATGCTAAAATAGTTTCTCTTTAACAAATTCTATGTTGGCTTGATCTTCTTTCACCTATTCCAAGTGTTTTTTTAATTTTTGTGTTGTTTGGATTTAATAGTTAGATCATTCACATTAACATGATTTTTTTGCACACATTTTTGGCATGCTTGGTGGGACCCACATCATAGGCCATACTAATCAAAATTTGGTTT
The DNA here is from genome assembly GCA_007258455.2 of Sequoia sempervirens. Lineage (NCBI taxonomy): Eukaryota > Viridiplantae > Streptophyta > Pinopsida > Cupressales > Cupressaceae > Sequoia > Sequoia sempervirens. Next base: position 275,119,453 of record VDFB02105785.1, on the reverse strand, counting down.
TTTTAGTTTTTCATGTCTTGCAAATTTTTGAGGTGAATATGTCTCTATTCAAGTGAAAGCATCCAAGTTTAAGAAAATCCATTCTTGAGAATCCAACATAGACAAACTTTGACGAACGTGCTTTGGGTTTAGCAAATGTGCTCTACACTTAGGCAATTGCAAAAATATCTAAGATACCTCAACTTAGATCATTTTAGTGAATCTATTTCAAGAGTTGTGAATCTGTGCTTACTTTAGCAAACATATGAAATTGGGCTTTGGTGAATACATGAGCAGTCAAGTAAATGTACTATGTTCTTAGGTTAATCTCCAAGGTATAAAGTGTTTTCATTTCTAATCATATTATTCAAATTTCTTGATATTTTTGGTACTAACTAGATCACTTGATCTTTCTTGTGATTATGCTAACACCATTTTTGTAGTAAATGTTAGTCGAAGATCAATGAATTTAAAACTTCTAACAACATATTTTGTAAATTTGCAACTAAAGTTACTTTATCTTTTTATCACTAATCTAGGAACTAACATGGCATAGAGGGTCAATTTATTGTTTACCATGTTTGGGATTTTTGTTGGCATATGCTCTCCCCTTGCATCATTTGGTGAGTATGGGGATTAGAATTAACAAGTACATCCAAGCCTTGTTGTGTTGACCCAAGAGAACTAGTTACACATATGCTCTCTCCTCGCACTTCATACAAAATTGGAGATCAAAAGTGGCTAGTAACTCTTTCCTTTTAGGATGCATATTTGGGCATTTCATCAACCAAAGGAATGAAATTCACCACATGAATCGAAGGGGTATAAAAGTGGGGAGAACAAAATTTGTGTTGGTTTGTTTTTAGGATAATTTCCAACTAGTTCTTAAAAAATCTAAAGGAATAACCAATTCTTATGCTTGAGAAAGATTTAACAATTTTCTCCTTTGCAATTCAGACTCTGCAATACCTAGTAGGATTTCATATGGTTAATATCATATATTGCTTCAAATAGATATATTCTCTCTATATGACAAAAAATTACAAATGAACATATTTAATGAGCTAAATTCTTGGAGTTCTTATGCATTTTGTGCTAGAGAACATGAGAATAACGTTATTAAATAAATACAACTGAAAGGGAAATTGATTTTAAGATTTATGACCATGGAAACATAATCAAAATGTCTTCTTAGATTGGTGCCTTAGACCTAGGAAACAAAGTCAAGGGAAATGCAATTTGAAAACTCATACAACAACATCAACCATGAACCTAATTCTATGAAATCTTAGTAACAATACATTACATTGCTACTCTTATAATTTACAATTAACTCTACTTAGCAATCCCTGTATACATTCAGAACATTCAAAATTCCTCATATAGTAGATTAATCTACTCCTTGAATAGAAGCCATAAAAGAAACATTCACATGCATAAAATTTGCATAGATGAATAGAAGTGATCCTTGATCAATTTGTATTCATAAATGATAAGAAGTATACATTTTAGGAGACAACTGATTAAAAAATTATCACTAAATATTGATGTACAAAGCTAGTTCTCTCATATAAAATTAACAATTACATTGACATTCTTTCCTATGAAAACCTAGGACGAACATGTACAGACTAGAATACAAGTGTGTTGCTTACAAACTTTTCCATGATACTAACAAAATGAACTTGAATTCCCTTTTATAGAAACGAGGGAGAAAAAAATCTTCAAGCTATGGAAAAATGTGTCATATTCATTTGACAATCATATCCCTAAACAAAGACAAGACCCAAAATTTCCCCACAAAAGATAAGAGAAACAACCCACTAGAAGACAAAACATTTGTTTGGGTTGTTGAAGAAGATATTCTTTGTAGTTGCAATGATGATAAAGTGAATGATAGTTAATGAAGGCCTCCCTTCTTCGAGATGAAAGCATATTAATTTTGTTGGGATTAAGTTGTCTAAATCTTTGAGTCCTAGCATTATTTCTTGGGATAAATATTCAATTAATTGGATTAATTGTGTAAATATTTGATATATCCTAAGTTGCTAACTTTATGGGATGCCATAGCACTTTGTGGGACCCATCGGGGAGTGTTATATCCTACATGTAAGGTGTGGAGCTTGAAGGAGTCCCACTTGTCACCTAGAAACTTCATGGGAGACTTGTAGCTTGCACAAACTCCATGGGAGTGCTCCATAGTGCCACTTGTCACTTCGATGCTCATTTGGAGTGAGAAGTTTGAAATGAACCTCTCAGAGTTAAACGATGGTGACATGCATCAAGGCAATCAAGTTAACTATGATAGGATCCTTATTTTCTAGGAAGTTGGCACACACTTTGAAAAGTCAAGATTGGATGTTTCTATAAGCAAGATGAGTTGTGCATGGGAATATTTCTATTCTGAGTTGAGTTAACTTGGAATATTTCTATTCTGAGTTGAGTTAACTTGGAATGTGGTCACCTTTTGAAGTGTATTTTTTTGTTAGGTTTTTTTTTTGCATGTGTATGTTGCAGGTCATTGCATGTTGTTGCATGTTGTGCTTTTTATGTTGCATGTTCATGTATGAGTGTGGAATTTGAGATGATGCTATTGCATGCACTAATGAATCTATATATACAGGTGTTTTTCTAGAGAAGTTGTGAGATGAGAGTGATCTACATACGGGTTATGCTATCAGATTTTCTCCAGAGATGGAAAAAGATGTAAATCTCTTGTAAAGGCCACGAGTCTCATATTGTATTGTAACTTATACTCTTTTTATTGAATAATGAAATGGATCCATGTTTTGGAGTGTGGGGTTTTTTTACCTAAAAGGGTTTTCCCCACATAAATCTATGTGTTCTATTTTTCTGTCTTATTATTTAATGTTTTATGATTCTATGTTGAGTTTGTTTAATGCATGTTGTTGAAACTGTTCTAATCTAGCAAGATCTAAAATTGCAATCACTTTCCTCAAAGGATTAATGTGGGAAATAAAATGTACTAGATTCCACTTTATGGCATATTAGTATGTGTTTTTGAGGTTTCTAAACGTAAAAGAATGTTACTGAAGACATTGATCTCATATGTCATTTCTGGGATGCCCATTTTTCCCTTCAATTGGTATCAAAGCTTTGTTCAAGATTTTCATGTTTCTTGCATGTGTATTCTTGTGAGTTACATGTACTTGCATGTGTGTTTCATGTACTTGCATGGACTCACATGTTGCCTGCATGTGAGGATTCCTAGTGTTTGAGTTTTGGGTATTCCTTCTGTGAAGATTTCTTAGCTTGGCAAGCTTGAGGGAATTTGAAGGAATCGGTTGAGTATTGATCCTTTGGTGTGTGAAATTTTTTGCAGTTGTTCTAGTTTTAGGAGACAACATGCAACTTGAAGGATGGTGAAGACGAAGAAGATGAAGTTGATCAAGATTGAAATGATGTTGATTTGGATTTCCTATTTGGTAGCTAAATAATCTTGATGTATGGGGTGTGCTTTAACACTTTGTGGTTGCATGCAAAAAAAATTTCATATTGGGTGTTTGTGAGAGGCTCCCTGGTGATATGGAGAAACTTGGGTTGTATTCAACTATGAATTTATGTGCTTATGCTAGGTGTTTGGTTTTTCTTGGTATTGGAAGGCAATAATTTTTTTACCCCGAATGCATGTAGGCTGTGGAGTTGATCATTGGATGATCTGGAAGCTTCTGGAATAGCCTCTCTCTCAAATGCATGTACATGATGGTGTTATGGAGTTGGCCTACAAATGGGCTTGGAGTTCCTTAAATACTTTTTCCTTATGGATGTTTGTACCTACGTGGCTCAGATTCATGTTCCTTAGATTTGACTTGGTTTTATGGATTTTTCATTAAAAATATATGGTTATGCATATTCATGAAAATCCTCTTGTTTTGGACTAACTATTATGTTTTCTTTCTGACCTTTGGGTCTTCCATATGTTAAGTGGATGTGAATTTTCATGTGTGTTGGAAAACAAAGTACTTTTATAAATTTTCACATGGTCAAAGAAAAACTTGTGGTTTTGTAGATCAGCAAAAAACTAATTTCTAGGTCATGGATGATTCTGGATGTAAGAGAGTTGTAGCCCTGCATGTATGCTTCATACATGGTTTTAGGAGATATTAGGTCTTCTCTGTATGGAGATGTTGGTATGAGATTAGGTACTCAACATTCCTATGGTGAATGCTTGGAGTATTCTTGACTATGGTGCTCATGTTGTGGTTTATGGAAAATTGGATCTGTTGTGATCTAGTGTTTGATTCATGAAAAGGTACATGATATCTTCTTTGATATCCTAGTTTTGCATGTTCACTGTTTGGGATCTACGAGTTATGTAGTTTGCATATTAGCTACCCATTGGCTGTAGAGGGAGAACTTAGATGTGGACTGTCTATATCCATAATCTATTTATTTAGGGTTGATGTAGACTTCATCAGCTGACCTTGTCTATGGTCACATGTATATCGATATGTGTTGCATTGGGATGAGAGGATGGTGTTGAGTACTTGGATAGTCGGTTGTGGGGACCTATTGCATGTTTTATCATGATGTCAAAGATATCTTGGATACACTATTTTGTGTAAGCTATTATGCCAATGATGGTGTATCTCCTTGCCTTAGAGATCTTGGTGCGACTTGATATTATTGTCAGATGGACATGTGGGTGTGTGGACTTGAAGGATTTTTAGATTAGGGGATGGTTAAGTCGGGTATGTGCAGGATCATGGTGGGCCAAAAAGTGGCAATGAGGAAAAAAACATGTCTTTCATCGACCCAAAAACGTGAAAATACCGTGTTGACTTCTTTTAGGCTCGGGTGTCAGTACACACCACCAAAGCAAACACCAATCCTAGTTTTCCAAATCGGATATCCGATCCAAATTGGATTTTTAAAAATCAAATATATATAAAATTTGTCGCTATTTTAAAGTCATTTGACAGTCAACAACTCGTGGGCGCACAGTGAGGAGGTTCTTCATGTAACAGATATCCATTTTTGCCAAAATCTGATTTGAAAAGGTAATATTTTTTATTTTTATTTTCTTTGATTCAATTTTGAATTAGATTTAGATAATTTCAAATAGTTTTTGTGGATTTTTTTTAAAAATAGGGTTTTTGATTGAATTTTTATGAAAAAATTGAGTTTAGATGGATTTTGATAAAAAAATGAATGTTTTTGTGGATTTTTTTCAAAATAAGGTTTTTGATTGAATTTTTATGAAAAAATAAATTTAGAATGGATTTTGATAAAAAAATGAATGTTTTTGTGGATTTTTTTTCAAAATAGGGTTTTTGATTGAATTTTTATGAAACAATTGAGTTTAGAATGGATTTTGATAAAAAAAAATGAATGTTTTTATGGATTTTGATTTAAAAATAGTGCTGCTTATGTATTTCTATTAAAAATTAGAGAATTTTATAGATTTTTGTTAAAAAGTAGGGTTTTTTTTGGAATTTTTAAAAAAACTAGGGTATTTTTATAATATTTTCATTTATATTGTCTAATTTTAATTAGATTATTTATTTTTTAACTTTAATCAGGCATTATGGCTACTGAGAATGAGAATGCACAAATTCCACTAGTTGAGAATCAAAATGCAGAAAGGCCAAATGCTCCACTACCTCCACAACCATCAATTGAAGACTTAATTCATGAAAAAATGGAGCAATTGAGGGGAATTTGTAATGTTTATAAGAAAATCCCTCGATTATCCCATATGTCAACCACATTGACAAGAATAATTACAAATGTAGAAACCCTCCCCACCCAACATAATGCCTTTCATTTGTGGCGAGAAACCATGAGGGAATATTATGCATGTGGATTGTCTTATGATGATTTAAAAAATATCCAAATAAAAAGGCCCAAATAGTCTCTTTATTTATTAACCCCAGCACTGGTTTGCCAGTTAATGCTAACAAACCAAAACTTTCTATAAAATGGTGCACACATAGCCCAGGCATAGTAGATAACTTTTGGGATTGTTGGTGTATGGTTTTTGATAAACCACCCAACAATAATCTTGATGTACCTTTTTACTTTATTAAAAAAATATATGCTGAGTTTTTGTTAGGGCATCATGTCAATTACTTTGACATTAAACCCTTCCAGGGCGTTGGTGGAGGTATGCCCCAGGATAGGCCAGGGGCAGCTAGAGTAGTCAGGCACCCACATGTTCCCCATCCTCCCCTTCATCTACCACCTCCAGTACAACATCCAGATATTACGGAGGATGCAGCTACACAAACTATCCAGGCCATTCACTCTTTGAGTGGTCTTTTGGTTTCCCATGCTTCTTTAGTAGCTCAGCCATAGTCTAGTGATCTTGGAGATGGATCCAGTGCTATTGCATCATCCTCCTTGGGTCCACATATTTGTGTGCCACATATTTGCAATACGTGCTAGCAGATATGCTTGGGTCCTATTGTACAACCCCCTAAGCATCCATTAGACACTTCTGATTATGACATTCAGGATGTGGAGATTAAAGTAGATCACATGTAGGGGAGTGGAGCACACCCTACAGAGTCCTCTCCTGCTAGAGAGGTGGACATTGGAATAGTTACACAGGTAACATTTAAGGTGTAAATTCATAACTTGCATTTTTTTAAAAATAAATATTAATAAGAGATAGTATCAAGTACTAATATTTATTTACATGGTCTATTTAACAGTTAATGTCTAAGGAGGAGCTCACATGGGTGATTGATAGCACCCTTAGGGCCATTTCATTTGGCCTCGAGACACATACAGTATGTATTTTCACACTCACTCATTTACATTTTTTTACTGTATACTTGCTTGTCATTTGAATTGTCATTAATGAAATTATATATTAACTTATATGTTTATCTTATTCTCTGCTTGTAGGAAGCACCTAGTGCGAGTGAGGTGCGACACTCTCCAGACTATGGAGGTACAATGTTAGATAAGGGAAAGGTAATTGAACTCAAATTTGATTGAATTAAGATTTATAAGATCTTTTATTGATTATGCATACATTGACATAGATTCGTAGTTTCATATGTACTCGTCATTTTTATGTACAAGCGGTTGTGAGCTATACATCATTGTTGATAAGTGCCACAACACTTGAAGGAGTAGGTATTCGAACGCCTAAAGGAGGAGGTGTTGAAACACCTAAAGGAGATACATAAAAAGATCAACCTAAAGAGGTATGTGCTTATTTTATTTTGTGCTTGGTAAATATGTTCTTATTACCGATAATTCTATGCTAACTTGGATCAATTTCATGTTTTTGTTCACATATATAGATTGAAATTACTGTTGGAGATTACAAATCTGCACCCTGTTTGCTAAGCTTTTCTAATTACACTTAGCAGATTTGGTCCAACATTGGAATGCTTTCAGGTTGTGGGTAACCTATCTAAAAGCAAACCTCCGGATTGTGGGCCGACTTCCCCATTTTATATCACTTAACTACTAAATTTCTGAGGTAAGGGTAAGGGTTACATAAAATAAACCTAATGCTGAAAGGAAAACTAAAGTGATACACCAAACAATCTAGACCTGTTAACAACTCATCATATTTGAATTAATATCACAAAGCTGGAATTACACAACTCACTTAATGATGCAGTTTGAATAAATATTTCATAATAAGGTCTATAAATAATGCTTATGAAAAGGAAAATAGAGATTTCACAATTAATCAGCACCATTAACAACACAACTTGCAACCTGCAAACATAAACCTTCTACTAAATAGATGCCTAACATGAGACAAGCTTGCAAGGAAAAATAGGTTTCACAAAACAAGCTGATCAACCATTAACAACATACATGAGAAACAAAAAATGAGAAGGTAAAAGTGCTTTACTATATCAATTCAAAATGCTTACTGTTTATTAAGTATGTCTAAGTTACAATGTAGCTTCATCAAAAAATAACTCCAAGGTAGTAGCTATCCTCCTGTTGAAAAAGAAAGAACTCCCTAAAAAGTTCCAAATGAACATACTTAACCAAAACAAAACCAAAATTCCCACACATGTGCTTCTAGAAGACTATCCTCGGATAAAACAAAAATGGCTCCAAAAGAACCTTCTAGAAGTCTCTAAAATGCCCTCCACATGAAGAAAAACCAAGCTAAGTCAATAGCCATCTCAAAAGTGTGACAAAAAAGCTCCAGCTGGCCTCATACCTACTAAAAATAGTCCAACAACATCACACACCTCTCACACTTCTACAAACCATCATTGGTCTTATTTTAACACTTGACCATATTCCCCCTTCATGCAACATGTGTGTTTTTTGAAAGCACATGGCCTTTTAAAGCATAAATATAGTGATTTTGCTAATTGATTTATAAAACATCAATTAGAAAATCACTTTACAATTAGGCTCAAATCAAAAGGGGCCCACCATTCATGTGTTACATTAGCATTAAAAGGCACCTAAATGATAACCCCAGTCATAGAATAAAATGTAACATCAAATGTTATGACAAAAATCTCAAAGGCTCAAAGGCACTTTGACTATCAACCTACCACTCATATCCTGCATTCTTCCCGCACATGTCATAGTCACATGGTTTGCAAAGGCATAAGTATTAATATCACTTGGCCAACAAGGTCGACCTCCAAGGATTTTGGAAAGAATATTCTAAGTCACACGATATGCAAAACAAAGCACCACCTAAGGGTCATTGCACACTCCATCAATTCACACTTCAGCATAAGTCAAATGAGGAAAGAAAATCCTAAGGCATAGAATGCCTACATGACATAGTGAGGTTCCTAACAAAGCCTTTTTTAAGTGTGAAGGTTTATAAGGCATGAAAAGCCTGGGGATATACAAAGTTTGGCCCCATCCCATTAATCATGTGTCAATTTTAAAAGAAATGATAAAACACCCCACCAAAATGCAAAAGAAAAGGGTCAAACCCTAATCATAATATCGAAATGAGGAAGAAAAATCCATCATTTTGTCTCTTGGAAGAATCTGAAAAGTGTCTCTGCCGCCATGAGGGTTTGGAGAACACGGGGAAAATGATATCCTCACTAGTTTTTTGGTCAACTTTTAGCATTTCTCCACCATGAAAACACCACGGATCTCAGGTAAACACTCTTGTTTGACTGAAACTTGCATTTCCTTGACTTAGAGGCCAATTCTTAACTCACAAGCTGCGGCCATGAATAGACTTTTGATGAAATTTGTTCCTTCTCTGTTGCTTTCCTCACTGACAGCCACCATGAAAAGTAGAAAAAGCTCATGTGAAGCTTATTGTGTGACCAAGTCTTGCAAAATGTGAAGATTATAAGAGCAAGCTTCAGGTAAAATTCGACAGACTCCACTTTTTGTTGATTCAGTACAAAAGACCCAGATTCTTGCTTCTTCTATTGACAATAGAGCATAAAATATTTGCTTCTTTTTGGGGTTTTTCAATGACGACACCCATTTTGTTTCTTTTCTATTGTTCTTATAAAAGAAGTAAGCATGGCCGCAGCCATGAATAGGAAAATGTGTTCGTGCTCACTTATCTCTTAACCTGCATGTATTCCTCTAGCTTCCTGCTTGAATTTCACAAACATCAACAACCCAAATGGGTTCCTAGAATGTAGAAAAAGAAAGAAACGACTGTGACTCGACATCCAATTTTTTTTAACTGGGTTTTCTAGCATTTTGTTGTTTTTATGTCCTTTCTTGCATTTTGAGGACCCTTGTTGGGGCTTCCTGTAGCATCCATATTTGTTGAAAATGCAACTGTTAGTTGAAAACCCAAGTGGGTTGCAAGATCTCTTCGAAAGCTTTTGGTTTTTTGCTTGAAATGCAGAAAAACTTGTAAATTCCTTCACTTTTTTTGTAAAAGAGAAAGCAACATTGTCATATACTGAAACCCCAGGTGGATTTTGCATATTTCCTTTTGAAAGGTTTAGAATTGTTGCAAAATGCAGATGCCTTAGAAAATATTTCACCTTTCTGTTGTTTAGACATCTCTCATGCAAATAGAGTATGGAATAAAGTATTTTTGAGCTCAGGAAGTGGAACCTTGAGAGACTTGCATTAAATTTCTTTAATAGTGCTTTGTTATTTCTGAATGTTGAACCATACCTCATGTAAATTCTTTGACTTTCCTTGAGATTGTGTCCAATGATTTGGAAACTTTGCGTAACCTCCTCCATACTCTGCGTTTGGTTCTTGACATGATTTTGAAAAGGCTACAGAACATTTTAATGAGCATCCAAATTCCTCACTACTGTAGAATGCTATCATTTATAACTTTTGAATTTACCTTGTTTAGTTTGTTGATATGCATTTGGCCTCTCTTAAGTTCAAGATTATGCTGGAGAGTTGTTCATTTGATTTTTGTAAGTGGAGTAAAAGCATTACCAATGCTTCCATGTTCTCACTCTACTTCAAATACTTGTATGTTTTGTCATCCCCCTGTGCAGTTTAAAGCCTTGGACGGGCTTCACCATTCTATTGAATTGACTGTCCAATAAACTCCAAGGTCATTGCTCTTGGGCTTATACATCTCATGCCATTTATCCTAGATACAATGCTGACTATATTATACTTTGATTTGAACTTTCCTATCACTGTGCTTCTTGTACTTTTGTGATCTAAGGGGCAGACCACCTATATGCTGCTACAGTCTACAAAAGATGAAAAGGGAATACTAACAAAAGACCCTTAGATCATGGAGCAAGAAATGTAGATACTATTTAAATTCACCATGCTGTTATTGGACTCTCCACCACTGTGGACCATAGCTTGGGTCCTGTCTCTTCAATTGACTTGTCAATGCACCCATTCAACCTTTATGAAACCAATGAAATGTCCCCTTTGAATCCTTCTTGAAAACATGAATTTGGTGGTCCCTGTGAATGCTTTATGATCTGCTCCTTCAAATCCCTTACAGGAAAACCATATTGCCTTCACTAGATGATCTCATCCTTGCCACAAGTTTGTGATCTTGCTGTTAAACTTTGATGTTGGGACTGTTGTGGTGCTAAAGCTGTCTCCCTTTCTCATGTTCATCAGTCTAGATAGTCATACCAAGGATACTCCAGACTATCGTTCAACTTTAATTCATTTGATTAGATTGTCCTAGAATGCTAGTTCACACTTGATTGGACTGTGTTTCGTTCCTCAAAACTCATAAATTAACATTTGATCATGTCATATGATGATGACATTGCCTTCTATTTTTCCAAAGGCTAATCACTTTAGGCCTATACAGGACTGCATTACTGGCTTTTGATATTGCTTCATAAGATCACTGTCGTCCTGTCTCACTACCTCTGATGCAACTGCTCCTCAAGAATTTTTCTTATCCTTATCAACTCTACCATGAGTGACAATGACACAGTCTCATCTACACCATAAACACCTTATGACCAGCCCACTATTCAAGCCACTGAGACATGATCATGAAGGATTTGTCCCTACCATGAGATTGCATCTAACAGATTGTTCTAGTGATAAACCATGAATTGTACCTTCAAGTTGCTATTGTTTACACATGACTATCCACCACAAAACTGTCTTCATAAATGGTTGCTTTCTTATTGAGCTCTTGTACAACTATCATGCAACTTTAGGGGCTGCTGTGGTGACTATGCTTCTAGCTAATTGGCATGTCAATAATGCAAGAGCACATCTTGTTGCTTATGGTTTTACATCATTGTAGTTTGAGCACTTAATGATTTTTGTAATGTGTTGAAGTCACTGCTTTTAATGTAAAGACACCTATTGTGCCTAGCAAGTAAAAACTAGATTGAATGCACTTACTTTTCCTTTTATTTCTATCATGTGACTTCTTACAACACTTTTAGCCCATGTTGCTCTATTACATGCTTACCTACATGTATGGTCTCCTTCGTAACTCATGACTGATCCTTGCCCCTTGTCAAATGGAATCATGATCTTGGTAGATTGCTTGAATGGTGACTATCATTTCTTTCGATTGTTTATGCATTGATCCCCATTCATTTGATGATTGTTGATGGTTGTGCTTAGTCATTAAGACAGTGAGGAGACTTATTACTATGAGTGTCTTGGAATTATCACTGGGATATGTCAATCCCCTGTTCTTGCACAGGAACCTTGGGCTCCTTTTGGCTGTCTTCATTGGTTCTCACATTTATTTGACCAGCATGTGTTGTTGTTTTTGAGGACAACGATTTTTTCTTATACTTCATGGCTGCTGACTCATCCTTAACCCCTTCTGCATCTTCATCTTTTTTTGAGGACAACGATGTTTTCTTATACTTCATGGCTGCTGACTCATCCTTAACCCCTTTTGCATCTTCATCTTTCAACATCTTCATAAGTTGGTAGCTAACAACCGTGATGCCATCATCTTATCATTGTTGCCTTGAAGGATATTATCATTGCAGCTCCATTATCAATCTACTGTATCCACTGTCATCTTTCTTTCTCACATTGATAACTATCTTGTGACTTCCTTCCTGGCAGTTTTGTCCATGTTGCTTCATTGCATGCTTTCATTGTTGTTGTCCTGTCTCATGAGATCAGCATGTATTGTCCTTTAATAATACTTCAATAGCGTTGTCTTTGATTTATATTTGCTCCTCTTTACTTTATTGTTGAAAGCATGATTACTAATGCATATGTTGAACCTATGCACTTATGGGCTGAAAGCTGCTACTCCAACCTTCATGATTGCTCCAACCTTTGCTTGCTGCTTTGTAGCATGAGACTATTGTGGATTGCTCCTTATCAATGACAACGCCCTTCACTTATTGCATTGATTTTCACGAGTACACCTATGGATGAACACTATCAATTCCATTTGCCTCTTGTAGCTTTTGCAAAGGTGTTGTCCCAGTATTTGTATCATGACCTTGATTCAACCGTATTCCTGATGCAGTTATATGTGATAAACATGCATAGTCTCCTCATTCTAACTTTGTTTGACAACCACCTGTCACATGTGTGGGTGACCTAACAGCTCGCTTTCCTATGTGATGAGTGACTACCCAACAGGGTTGTGGTGAGAGGGCTTGACAACAATCTGAGATGCTTCCTCGTTATTAAATAGATGCATAATTGAACTTGATACATCTTTAAAACACTTTGATGCATCTTCAAATCTGATAATGAAAGTTGATCAACTGGTATGATTCCATATTGATTTAATGCATTGATAAGAGATAAATCTTTGATCAAGTTGCTCAATTTCCTTTTCTTTTGAAGCACGCTGAGCTCTACCCTTATGGGAGCCACATTTACTCCACATGTTGCATTTGATTTGATAATGAAACAATAATCAGGCTTGTCCTAAATCTGCACATGAAGCAAACAGTTAGAAAATAAATGCATACGTTGAATGTTTTTTTGTTTAATGCATTTATGGATCAGCTTATACATGCATAGGTAGGTGTGTATGCAAGGATTGAATCATTCATTGCTTAGAGCCTCACTCTAACACCATGTTTTCTTCAGATGTAGGGTGAGGAGCGCTACGGAGCTGGGAGAGACACACGCGGTTCAGGACAACAGTAGGGCAACTTGTAACCGGTCATTCATAGGCAATGACTGGTCCCATTCTTACACGCACATTCTCTCTCTTTTACTTATTCATGTATAAGTTGTTTCATATTTTCATTTGAATAAGAGAGCTATTCCCTTGGCTTGTGAGGGACATGTACATTTCAAGATTGTTAATAAAAGATTGCATTTGTATATCCATGTTTCTCTTTCACATTTGCTATGATGCAAAATTGAAATGACAAGGTGTAATCTGATTTGCTTTGACAATCACTCTTTCATGCATGATGAAATTAGCAGTTTTATGGTTTATCTTTAAATGTTTAAACAACATGAAAAGAACAACACTATGGTTACCTGATTTCAGTTGAAGGCTAAAAATCATATAACAGTTACAAGAGTTGGTTTGGTTAGTTCTTTGAGAGGGGTATATTCTAGGACTCCTGACCCTTCGAAGAGACGTATATTTTAGGTAATCAAGATTTCAATTTTAGAGTTCAATTATAATTCAATGTGTATTGATTTTTATGTTAATTATTTGATTTTAAATTATATAGTATAACTAATCTCAATTGTGGTTTGACTTTTCTTGTGTAGCTACCTTGCTAACGAGTGCTTCAAAGAGGCTCCATTTTGATGATCCACCAGTAGTTTAGGATGAGATAGACATTTTGGCATGTAAATTTTGAATAGATACCAAGATGGCATATGCCACATATTGTAAAACTTTGTTTGAGTTGGTGTTTATGCCATTTTTGTATATGGACATACACTTGATTATTGGATAATTTGATATATATAGAAGTTGACAATAAAAATTTAATTTCCTCCTCATGTGCATGATTAAACTCTTTGAAAATTTAATCAAGTGAGCAATGGTTAAATATCAATGTACAATAATATAAAAAGAATGGTTAAATATTATGTATTTTATATTCATATTGTTGATTACATTGCAGTGCACATCTTTCAAACTCAAAGAATTACTTCACATTGCATAAGTAACAACTAGATGCTGATAGATGAAAAAATTTCAATAACAATATAGTTTTTACAAATTCAACCTAAGTAGTTATGCAATTACTTCACATTACATAACTAATAACTAGGAGCAACTATCAATTGCATTAGCTTATCATGGAATTCTATGAGACCACATTTCTTTGAGGAAACTTGGAACAAAACTCACAAAAAATGAAAAGAAAGCACTCAAAAAAACTTTAAAGGGGTCTCAGGCCTATTGCCCCCTCATTCCACATGCTATTCAGCCATTTACTTGCAGTGTAGGGGCTGAACAATGGAGAAAACATGTAAAAATTATATATATATATATATATATATATACAACCTAGAAGCATGAATTACGATTAGAATATCACATAACATCATATAACCATAAAAACCACTATAAACTTGAATGTCATTCAAACCATGCATGCTAAATATTCATCGTTGAAACTTGAATTGTGTTAGCTTGATATACAGAGTCGATTGATGCCATGTTTCAATTTGTATGATATTGAAAAAATGAGCCAACTGAGTAGAGTTATCAACATTCTTCAAAAATCATAAGAATTATTTTAGTACACTAGCCATTTTGACATCTTCTTGTAGTCTCAAACGTTATTTTGTATCATTGTTACATTGGTCTTAGTTCAATGATGTTGAACAATTTTAGAAAAAAGAAAGTTGTGTCACGGTCCACATTCAATCCAACATGCAAAAATGAAAGCTCAGCCTCTTGGAATGAAAATTCTTGTTTGTAGAACAAATGAATAAGAATGAGGTAGTTAAGGTGTTTGAAGTTATTTAGAGGTCACTTTTAGGGTGCAAGGCTTAAAAGTTCATTTTAAATGCACTCAAATAAGATTTAAAGGGATATCAGGCCTGTTGCCCCCTCATTCCACACTCTATGCAACAATTTACTTGCGGTGTAGGGGCCGAACAATGGAGAAAACATGTGAAAATTATATATATATATATATATATATATATATATATATATATATATAGATGTGCAACATAGAAGCATGAATTATGATTAGAATATCACATAGCATCATATAAACAAAAAAACCACCATAAACTTGAATGTCATTTAAAACATGCATGATAAATATTCATTGTTGAAACTTGAATTGTGATAGCTTGATATTCAAATTCTATTGATGCCAGGATTCAATTTGTAAGATATTGAAAAAATAAGACAACTAAGTAGAGTTATGAGCATTCTTCAAAAATCATAAGAATTCTTCTAGTACACTCAAGAGTTATCAGATGTCTTCTTGCAGTCTCAAAAGTTATTTTGTATCATTGTTACATTGGTCTTGAGAGTGTTAGCTTAATATAGGTCCACAATACAAAACCTGGTTTACCTGTGCAGTGTAATAGTGGCATAGGAAGATTTTTCTTTGAAAGCAAAAATGAAAGCTCAGTCTCTTGGAATGAAAATGCTTGTTTGCAAAACAAATGAATAAGAATGAGGTAATTAAGGTGTTTGAAGTGATTTAGAGGTCACTTTTAGGGTCGCTTTTAGGGTAGTTAAGGTGTTTGAAGTGATTTAGAGGTCGCTTTTAGAGAAGAGAGATGTTGAAGAGTACATCAAGTCAGTGAGAACCGAAGTGTAATGTGTTTTAGTTTGTAGTACTCCTTTGTTTCTCTGTAGATGTGTGATAAATTCTTAGTTCAATGATGTTGAATTTTTTTTGAAAAAAGAAAGTTGTGTCATGGTCCACATTCAATCCAACAAGAAAAAATGAAAGCTCAGCCTCTTGGAATGAAAATGCTTGTTTGAAAAAAAAATGAATAAGAATGAGGTAGTTAAGGTGTTTGAAGTTATTTAGAGGTCACTTTTAGGGTGGAAGGCTTACAAATCCATTTTAAATGCACAAAAAAGAATGAAATTACTTCAAACCAAGTTTGTGAAGAAGTTAACTATGTTTCCCACTAGTTTCCCTTAAGAGTCCAAAGTGCTAAAAGGAAGAAATCTTTGAAGGGCTATTTCTCGGAGAACATGATGCTTACAGACTCTCCATCTAAGGCTATGGGATTGTGTTGGGACCATCTACAAAAACCTCTCTTGATTTTTGCTATCTCAGAGGCATTTTCCTGTGGTGATGACTTTTCAGTGGAGGGAAAAGTTGCCAGATGTAACTGGTGTAAAGTTGTAAAGTGGTGCAACTTTCATTCCGCAACTCGTACGACCAAACATACTATTCCAACATGTTTGGATGGGTACTTTTACGCTAGGGATGGTCCTCTCTTGCACCCAAGTACGCTGAATCACTCTGAGCTACATTGGACCGACAATTTCCCTTAAGAGTCCAAAGTGCTAAAAGGCAGCAATCTTTCAAGGTCTATTTCTCAGAGACCGTGATGCTTATAGACTCTCTATCCAAGGCTATGGGATCGTGTTGGGACTATCTAAAAAAACCTCTCTCGGAGGCATTTTCCTGTGGTGATGACTTTTCAGTGGAGGGAAAAGTTGCCAGATGCAAGCAGTGTAAAGTTGCAAAGTGGTGCAACTTTCATTCCGCAACTCGTATGACCAAATGGACTGTTACAATACGTTCGGATGGGTACGTTTACGCTAGGTATTTTCTTCTCTTGCACCCAAATACACCGAATCACTTCGAGCTACATTGGACCGACGATTTCCCTTAAGAGTCCAAAGTGCTAAAAAAAAGCAATCTTTGAAGGGCTATTTATCAGAGACCATGATGCTTACAGAGTCTCTGTCAGAGGCTATGGGATTGTGTTGGGACTATCTACAAAAACCTCTCTCAATTTTTGCTATCTCGGAGGCGTTTTCCTGTGGTGATGACTTTTCAGTGGAGGGAAAAGTTGCCAGATGCAAGCAGTGTAAAGTTGCAAAGTGGTGCAACTTTCATTTCCTAACTCATACCTAACAAATGAACTATTCCAACACATCTCGATGGGTGCTACACCAGGGATGGTCCTCTCTTGCACCCAAATACAATCTCCGAGCTACATTGGACCGACGATTTCCCTTAAGAGTCCAAAGTGCTAAAAGGCGCATCTTTGAAGGGCTATTTCTTGAAGATGGATGCTTACAGACTCTCCATCCAGGCTATGGGATCGTGTTGGGACCATCTACAAAAACCTCTCTCAGTTTTTACTATCTTGAGGCGTTTTCCTATGGTGATGACTTTTTAGTGGAGGGAAAAGTTGCCATATGCAAGCAGTGTAAAGTTGCAAAGTGGTGCAACTTTCATTCCGCAACTCGACGACCAAACAGCATCGTTCAAAACATCCGATGGGTACATTTACACTAGGGATGGTCCTCTCTTGCACCCAAATATGTCAAATCACTTCGAGCTACATTGGACCGACAATTTCCCTTAAGAGTCCAAAGTGCTAAAAGGCAGCAATCTTTGAAGGGATATTTCTCAGAGACTGTGATGCTTACAGAATCTTTGTCTGAGTCTATGGGATTGTGTTGGGACCATCTACAAAAACCTCTCTTGGTTTTTTCTATCTCGGAGGCATTTTTCTGTGGTGATGACTTTTTCAGTGGAGGGAAAAGTTTCCAAATGCAAGCAGTGTAAAGTTGCAAAGTGGTGCAACTTTCATTCCATAACTCGTACGACCAAATAGACTATTCCAACACGTCTGGATGGGTACGTTTACACTAGGTATGGTCCTCTTTTGCAACCAAATACACCAAATCACTCTGAGCTACATTGGACCAAGTGAAATTAGGTGAAAAATTGATGCAGACACAAGGGCACAATCACAAACTCTTTCCAACCTAACTATTTGAGGAATTTAACAAGATTATTCTAACCTCTTTGGACAGTCCAAAACTCCCTTAAAATTTGACAAACAACTAAATACACATTCCCCTCTTTAACCCCCTTAAACCCTTGTAATAGTGAGAAACTAGTTTTTGTCCAATTACTCCACAATTTTCCAAAACACCAGACGAACACATGAATGATTCAAACACCCATATCAAAGTTACACAACATATATGAGAAACAACATAGACTCCTTTGGAGCAGTGTTGACTTCCTATACATTCACCCTTGAACAGGCTACTCAATTGGCCCAAAAATGCAAAACAACATACCTTCAAACACCACACAAACCCCTAAAACCTTGGGGAAGCAAATAAACTGCCAAGAAAACAAAGATTCTACAATTGGATTCCATTTGTATGGACCTGTAACTGTCAAATCAAAAAACCCTTATTTTTAGTGTAATTCTTGAGGGTTTATTGGATGTAGCACTTCCACAACCTTTCAAACTCTACCACCACCTTATACACCTATATTTAGGCCACAATATGCTTAGAAAACAAAGAAAATTCTAGTATCTTAGAGATTTTTGCAAACCCTAGGGTAAAAACTCTATTTTCAAGTGAAAAAAAACCACCATTTTTAGACCTTTAACTCTTCATTTTATTTCAAAACCCAGTTCTCCACGCCTTCCACTCTTGAAATAATGTCAAGACATGTAATAACATTTCTACATAAATTTTTGATACAAAAGTTCTTGAATGGCTTGTGCACAGGCAGAAATCACAAGAAAAATAGTAAAATATGAACTAAGCAATTGAAACTTTATTGATTCAAAGAAAAAAAATCCTTCAACCAAACCTGTCTCGAGCCCTTGAAGGCCTTAAGTACATTAGTATGCCTTGTAATCCAACTCCCAATGCCTTTAACCACCAATATTAACTAACTTTTGAAACCTTAATGACCGTTGAAGGCCAAAATACAAACATTTTTCACATTAATATGACTCATAATGAAAAGTTGCACTTTTCCACTTCTAAATTTACTAAGACCTCACTTAATGGCTTGAAATAGCATCATTATATGTTCAAAACACTGTTCTTGCTTGTCCCTAAACAAATTTACTAATTTTTCCTTCAAAGGCTACAAAGCAACAAATAGGACAAGTTGGGATCTCCATGTTTTTTTTACCCTAAAACCTAAAAACTCCTAATACATGACCATTAGGACTATTAGATCTCATTAAAGAAAAAAACTCAGAATATTAACACTTTAATCATTGAAATGATCCACAATGATATTGTGGTGTAGGTGCTCCTACACCAAAAATGGTGGTTACAACTTGCTAATGTCAATGCAACGTGGGGGAAACAAGATTTAAAGTTGGCTCAAGCTTGTGCAGGTCCTAATAGACGTGTTTGATGAATTTATAGGGTGTGGCAAGGTTGGAAACATTGATTTCCTTAAAAATCTCATGAAAGTTGCTAAAAATGAAGTTGCACCTGGAAGTTGGATTTGAGGAGCAAAAGTTGCAAACCACTATAATTTATTATATATAAATGGGAGATATTACAAAACCTGGTTCAAACGAGCATACCAACAGGAAAGAACCAGGAAGAAAACCTTCAGTTGTAGCTCGATTAAGTACAAAAATAGACCCCTTTACAAAACCTATGAGTTTCCTAAATACAAACCCCTTTACATTTTAAACATACCCTTTATACAATGCTAGACATTTGACCCATATTTCAGAAAACATCACTGGGCATAGATTATGCCCATACACAATTATGATCGTTTTACATTGTTTCCAATTTGAGAATTCAAATTTTACAAAAAATTCCTATTAGAGGCATTCAGGGCACAGTCTTCAACAATAGTAGTATGTTCACATTTTGGATTGACAAGCACCTATACAAACCATCAAGGTAGCTTAGAATAACCAATCTATATTATTCTAAATAACACAAAATATGATGAGATGGTAATGCAAACTATAAAAGACGCTTAGAATAACCAATCTATATTGTTGTAATTTGTTGCATACCTCTCTGAAAGGATCAAAGCTGGCTATTGTTGCAGTAGGTCCATGATCAATCATGCCAGGAATATCACAAAAGTGGGAAAATGAGAAATCTATATTGTCACAATAGAAAAGATGCTTAGACTAACAAATCTATATTAATCTAAACAACTTGAATGATGATGAATTGGTGATGCAAACTATAAAAGATGCTTAGAATAACCAATCTATATTGTTGTAATTTTTCGCATACCTCTTTGAAAGGATCAGAGCTGACTATTATTACAGTAGGTCCATGATCAATCATGCCAGGAATATCGCAAAAGTGGGAAAATGAGAAATCTATATTTTCACAATAGAAAATATTTTTAGACTAACATATCTATATTAATCTAAACAACTTGAATGATGATGAGTTGGTGATGCAAACTATAAAAGACACATACCTCTTTGAAAGGATCGGAGTTGACTATTGTTGCAGTAGGTCCATGATCAATCATGCCAGGAATATCACAAAAGTGGGAAAATGAGAAATCTATATTGTCACAATAGAAAAGTTGCTTAGACTAACATATCTATATTAATCTAAACAACTTGAATGATGATGAGTTGGTGATGTAAACTATAAAATATGCATACCTCTTCGAAAGGATCAGAGCTGGCTATTGTTGTAGCAGGTCCATGATCAATCGTGCCAAGAATATCGCAAAAGTGGGAAAATGAGAAATTTATATTGTCACAATAGAAAAGATGCTTAGACTAACATATCTATATTAATCTAAACAACTTGAATGACGATGAGTTGGTGATGCAAACTATAAAAGATGCATACCTCTTCGAAAGGACCAGAGTTGGCTATTGTTGCAGTAGGTCCATGATCAATCATGCCAGGAATATCGCAAAAGTAGGAAAATGAGAAATCTATATTGTCACAATAGAAAAGATGCTTAGACTAACATATCTATATTAATCTAAACAACTTGAATGATGATGAGTTGGTGATGAAAACTATAAAAGATGCATACTCTTCGAAAGGAGTCGGCTATTGTTGCAAGAGGTCCATGATCAATCTTGCCAAAAATATCGCAAAAGTGCATACAAAATATCACTATTAAAGACACCCTGCATTGCAATAGTATATAAAATATCAGTATTAAATAAAGAACACTAATGAACTTAATCATAATGAACATAAGCATTCTACCTTCCATTCTTGAAAAATGCTATTCAAGTGTGCCTGAAGGGTCATCTCTTTGCTTAAGAGTATCCAATATTGCTTCATGATCAACATTACTAAGTGTCCATAGTTGTTTTGTCTTTGGTCTGGCATGATGCTTCAACAACTTAACATTTGTTGCTATAACAGGGTGCAAATACATGAGAATGGTTTTGTGCTTCTCGTAGTCTTCAAATGCAGGTATGCCATTCTTTCTAATCATGTATGTTCGCAACCAAGTTCCTACAACCACAACTAAACCTGTAGGATACATGAAACCATCATCATATTCCATCGGTTGTGTTAGCTTATGATTTACCCGCACACATCGAGCCAGCCAATAGTATGATCTCTCTTCATTCCCCTATGTTGCAACAACTGCAAAAATATGTCCTAGTTGTAGTAGATCTGAAAGAAGGTCGTAATCAACTGAACTTTCCATTGTGTCCTTTGTTATGGATATTGTTTGAGATAAAGGAGTTAGATACTATGATGCCCGTGTATCCGCCCACTCACTTGACTCACATTGATCCCACTCGCACTGAATACAACTCTAACAAAAATAAGCCAACTCTCGTGTCCAAATGGTCCATGTGCCTCCATCTGAGCTTTGAAATGAATGCATCTTTGAAGAATCTTTGATTGTATGACAATCCAATCTGCCTCCCACTGTACCCTCCTCAACGAACCAAAAGAATCTGCGCACTATTGAATCAAGTGTCCCTCCCTGTGACAATGCTGAACTACACCAATCAACTATAGAATGTGCATTGCTAAATTTTTCTCCTAAAATCTTCAATTTCTCCTTAACTAGAGCTCCCTTTATGCATGCACTCCCCTTTCCCATGTCCATCTTCAAAAAAACTCCAAATATGAGGTAGACCCCTCTCTACATGCATTCTACTCAACCAATAAAACATACGAGCATTCTTGAATTGACCTGTGTAATTATCTGACCAAATTAGATGTTGGCCCAATGCTATATCATGCTCCTGCAAGAACTCAAAAAAATTCTCGAAACAATGTTGGACATGCTCAGACGAGTGAGATCTATCATCACTCATATAAAAATGACTCTTTGATTATTTTTTGATCATCCTCTATACTATCAGGTGCATGTCTAAACGTTACGTGGACAAAAATAACAATATGAATGGAATTGTAATACTAAGATTGTACCTCGTTTTGTAGTTGCAATGTGTAGTTTTCTACAAAATCAACCACTGATATAATAGTGCCAATCGGAAAAGAGTCCTTACACATCCTAAATTGTTGATCCAACCACTGAGACCTATGACTATGCCTTGCATACTTGTAGAAAAGATTGTCCTTAAAATATGAAATAAAATCAGCAACACTGCATTCTTTTGTAACCAACTCACATCTAGAACCTTCACCTCCACTTTGCAAAGTATATTTGACTATCTCATATCTCTTTTTCTCAACAAGCTTCTTTCCAAATTCATGTTCGAAACTCTCATGAAAACATTGAACAAACTTTGACAAGCAACCACATTATGAGCACTTTTCATTTAAACAATCATTTCTATAGAAAAAGCAACCATCATCTCTAGAACATAAAAATAGATCTAGCAAGTCCCTTGATGATTTTGGAAGATGAATTGCACCACACTCGTGCAACATCTCATTAGTATGCAAAGTAGAATGAATATAGCATAATAGCTCATGGTACATTGAAAAATCCACATGGTATTTGCAACAACAAGTATTATGAATCTTAAGGGGCACACAATAAAATGGCTTTAAACCCTCAAAAGTCCTTTGCAAGATTTCCATATTTTTATATGTTTCAATAAATTTTTTGAACAACATTGTTTGGCAAGTGATTCCATGAAATGTTTAGGATGTGGTGTACAGTCTCAATTTCCAATTCTTAACTTTAAAACATCCTTTGCATTGGGTGATACTCTAGAGTTATCATGCCAAAATTGTTAAATTACCTACTTTACATTATCGGTTAGCTTCTTATCAACACGTGGAAGCCTCCCGAAAAAACCCATGTATCATTTTGAAGAGGATCATCTATTCTTTCTCTTCTTGCAAGTGCTCTATCCAAAGTTTTATGATTTATGTCAAAATCAACACAAGTTTGTCTCATAAAGTGAGCCTTTTTCAATTGGTGGCTTACTAGGGCGGTTGTAATGACTCTTCGAGCAGCTCTCTTATCCTTTTCCTTGTTAT
>VDFB02105785.1:275043234-275095694 GCA_007258455.2 Sequoia sempervirens | reverse complement strand
CACGAGTCCTCTACTTATATCTAAAATCTTATAAAAATATTATCATTTTATTGTGGTTAGGGTGGTCAGATAGACACCTACTTCTTATTTTTTCCTTGAAATTTAAGTACTACTGCATTGAAATTTCAAATTTTCACCAAATAGACTTAAAAAAATTAAAATAAACTTAGTATTTTAGAAACTACATTCAATTTTCCACTGATTCTATTCTTACATATTTTTGAAATAATATAGATAACTTATTCAATTTTTTTATGTCAAGTTGCCTAACTCTAATTTTTTTGAATTTTCATTGCCACTTAAGGGCTTGTTTTTTCCATGATGATCCTACACATACCCAGTCATGATGTTTGGAGAGCTCAGTATCACTTTTTAGTGGGATATTTAGTAGTGACTATGGATTCATCACTTGGTGATGGATGATCTTATTTGGTGTTATGAATGTTACTAGGAGGAGCTCTTAGATCCTGTTACTATAGAAGGGTTCATTCACATTTGCATGGACACTATTTGGAGATGGGTCATCTTCAGGATATTGAATATGTGTAACATATTGGAGCCATGGAGGACTCTTGTGGTCTTTGGTTTGAGGTGTTGGTGATTCTTGGCAAGTGATGTTGGTTTAGAGTATGGTACTATTATGTCATGATATACTCTTGATTCTAGATTAGAGTGTTGGCATGATACATTTCTCTTGAGATCATGCTGTTTTCACTTGGAGCATGTGATCTCATAAGGGGGATGTTTAAATCACGATTTCATGATAGGTTCCTTTTTCTATTTTAGATGATTGGAGGTTTGAAAATGGTTCAAGGGGGGTTCTATTTGTATTGAGTGCATTGGTCATGTGCTTGACAACTTCATGAGAATGCTTTGATGTATTTGGAGTTTAGCATGGGTTGATATTTTTCTGGTACTCATGGATACATTGAGACTTAGGTGAGCCTTGGTGTTCTCCTATGATGGAAGATGTGTGTTGAGATGGGTACTCTTGATGAGATCTCAGTTGGAAGTTCGAGAAGCCTACACCTTGGTTGAATGTGAGTTCAACATAGACCTGTGAGGATATTGCTCTTGAATGAGTCATGATGACTTGGATATCTTGGAGGAGCATTCTCATTCCCCACTCTTAGTCTACTTAGTGGTTTTTAACTTGAGAGGAGTATCTCATTGTTCCTTTCTGGTGTTTTTCTTAAATTTCATAGATATGGATCTTGAGCTATGATCAGATGGCTCTAGAGGATTCATTTTGAGAGATGTTTAGCATGGTTATATCCTTGAGCATATGATCTGACATTGTGGTGTTATTTATGAGGATTTTAGGAGATGGTAGTGGGTTGGTTTCCTTATATGGGAAATGTAATTAGTTTGTTCTTCTCTTGAGAAGCTTACATCCATGTGGTTACATGATTCATATGTTGTGTTTGATCTTGGAGATTTAAAAAGATGGGTGTTGTTGAGGATTTTCTTTTAGAGTTGTGGAGGAGATCATACTTAATACAATTCAACATTTGGAGGTGTATGCAGAAGGACATTCTACATGTGTATGATATGCAACATTTCTCTCTTTGATCTTGGTTTTTCTTCTTAGATGTTCAAATTCATAAGATGTTAGAGTTGAGATCATGTGTCACGGAGCTATGGTGATCACTAGTTTTGTGATCATTTGTTGTCACTTGGTTTTGGGTGATGACATGGAGGTTCCTTCATCTCTACTCTTTGTCAGATGTGGAGAACATGGGAGAGTTTTGGAGACTTGTGGTGAGAGATGTACTTGCAATAGTTCTTTAGTTGCAGGTTGTGCATGTCATTATGGATGGTTCTTGATATTGCATGGATACATTCTTGATACTTAATTTCACATCAAAACACTCAACTCTATTCCACACTACATGTCACATCAAATCATGTTGCATTTATACCATCCCCAACTTGAAAAGCATCTTCAAGTCGGCTACACACACCTTACACTTTACAAATTCAAAATAAGTTAACACTAAGAATTCCTGTGGTGGATAGGAAAAAAAGTGGACCAATACAAAACTTAATTGAGACCCAAATCAACACTTACATGCCATGCTACACCTTTGTCAATATTTAAACATCTTTGAATGTAGTGTAAACATCAGGTCGACCGTTACACATGCAAACACCATTAAAATTTGAAGTACACGCTTCTTCAAATCTAAGGATGACTTGAGAACCACACACTGTGCACTTCTAGAAAATATAGAATAATCCACAGACCACCTGAGATCCAAAAAATTCTTCACAACAACTTTCACCTAAAGAATGTACATAGCCTATACACTCAAACCACTCTACTAAACAATGTAACTCTAAAAAACATCTTTCAGAGCACTAAACCATGAATCCTCTTGACACATGCAAGAGATTAACACCATCAACATACCTTCAAAATTGCAAGACTTGAAGCACAACTATAGAGAAATACGAAGCAGAAAAAATTCTCCTAGAGACACCTCTGTAAGCAACACTACAAATCCAGTTCACACACTGGTGAACACAACTTCTTCTGCACATCGATCTAGAAGCCCAAATTCTGGATATAGAAACTTTTAACACCTCTCACCAACATATCCAAACCACACAAGTAGATCTTCAACCGAGATGAAATGCAAAGAAAAACCAGAACACCTCTACAACACCTTGTGTCCTATTTTTATCAATTTTCTCAATATCCTTGACATCTTTATCACTACCACAACCATACTACAACTAATAAAAGAAACAATCTCTCTCAACCACTACACAATTGACACCAATGACAACACAAGCTTGTTGACGTCAATGACAACACCTTCATACTTGTAACAACAAGAATATAATCAAATAACTTAAGTCATCGAATTTTGCATATGTGGAATTGCTACAAGTGGTTGCTAGGAAAAGAAGGGGTTGGTAATTTTAATGAATATAGATGGCTTGAGGAACAAATTAAAATATTGAGAATCTAGCCAACAAGTCAACATGAGATTACAATAAAAGCAACAAATCCAATTAAGGGAAAGGGATTTAGAAGTTAAGGAATTGAAACAACCCTAAAATTTTAATGGTACCACCAATCATCATTCATAATGTATTTAGTGATGAATTTTTTTTATATAGATACCTAGGTGTCCTTTTTTATTATATAGTTCAAATCTAGGAGTCATAAAACCAAGAGACAATAGACAATAGACTGTCTAAAATATAAATGAAAATTAGTGTGATGAATTATAATTAATACATTCATTCCTTTTTTATTCATTTCCTTATGTAAATTGGCCACTACTTGTAATAACACATCCAAGTTAGAGGTATAAACAAGGGTAGTGTTGGTTTATGTGAAACAGTTGAGGAGGAAAATTGAGGTTGTGAGTTTAAGGGAAAGGTCATAGAAATGAGCTGATTCATCACATAGTGGGGTAATTGGTCAATATCTAAGATGGAAAAATAATATCCATGACATGTTGGGAAGTAAGAATTATGTAGTGCACATGAATGGAGGGTGTAACACTAGTGGTTGTGCATGGGTAGAAGGATGGGATATAAATAAAAAACTAAAGGGAATGGGTACACTAGAAGAAGGTATGGTGAAAGGGTTATAGTTAGGATGTAATCTATATTAATGTAGAGAGCTGACATTTTTAAAAGGTGAAAGGAAAGAGCATGGTAGTAAGTTCTATACTAGGAGCACCAACATTAGTAATGGGAGTGGTGAAAGTGGGGATTAGATCAAAAGAAGAGTATATAAAATTAAAAATTAGGAGGGGTCAATATAGATTCAAAATCATGTAATTTATTCATAATATAGAGGTGTTACATTGGTTTTTGTTATTGCATCAAAAGATCGACCTGTTAATGCCTGATACAATCGCCATATTTATACAAGATCCATGGGAGGTGGTTAAGCCATGTCACGAACCTAAGTGCCATGCTACACCAAGGAGACCAAGGGACAAACCATCTTGCAACAATCCCCCATTAGTGCAAGCAAGGGGTTCAAACATGTGACCTTGGCTCTGATACCAATTGTTACATTGGTGGTTTTCATTGCACCAAAAGACTAGCCTATTAATGCCTGATACAACCGCCAGATTTATACAAGATCCACGAGAGGTGGTTAAGCCATATCATGAACCCAAGCATTGCCCTGCACCAAGGAGACCCAGGGACACACCATCTTGCAACAAGATGTTCCCTTCTAAATTATTATAACTAATATTTGATAATTGATGAGGTGACTTGACTTGCATAAATGAATCAATTAGCACTTTCCTAGTAAATGATAGATCATTCTTAGCCAAGAGAGCTTTATGAGCATAGCCTAGTTGATCTTCCAAGTGGTTATCAACATAGGAATTCAAATTAGTGTTAGAAAGGGTGGCTATAGTAGGGTTTAAAAGAGCTCTCCTTCTCAATGGAAGATCTTAGGGTTATAAGTAGCTCGTGACATACATAATGTACAATGGAAAGGAATGATAGAAACATGAACTATTTCACTTTTAGATTTAGGAAAATTGAAAAAATCAGTAATATATTTGACATAATAAGTTAAATCATAAGGTATCCAAGTGTGGGGATGCAAGACAATGATAGAGGTCATAATAAATCACAAACCATAGAAAAAATATATAACACTGAGATAGCAAGGTATATGAGCATAACACCTTAGCAATAACTCAAAATGGTATAAGAAATTTAAGAAATGCAAATTCCAACCCCTAAAAATAATTTCAAGTACAAACCCTAGTGAAAAACTTAGGGTGATGAAAGATTAGACGAGTTCACTAAAAAAAATTTAAAATTAATCTTTTCCTAAATATAATATAGGCTAACTAAATAAATGCAAGAAAATTAGTCACAATTAACTTAGATTATTTAAAATTAAAATGAATGATAAAGTGTGTACATTAGTGTTATTTAAAGAAACTAAACATAAATAGGTTAAATACTTACATTGTGGAACAATAAAAAAGAATAAAGTTTGATATGGTGTTAGATTCTATTTGTCTCAATACTAAAAATAGACACTCACTATTTGGAAATTTCCTCAATATCAAAATAATCTTTTAAATATCTTGGATTAAAGTTACACCTTATGGAATCAATTACTTGCCATGAGAATGATGTAATGTGTAGAAAATATTTGTAACCTGCGGGAATTGATTTTTTGGCAATGAGTAGATTTAGCCTATTTCACTAAGGTCTATTCTCGTCATTGAAGTTTTAGGACTAGTAATATTGAAAAATACTTTGGATAAATCACTAGATTGTAAGGGTAAAGTTATCCTTGATTGACTCTCTTGATTAGATTGACTTAATGATTTTGACAGATTGGTAGATAGCAAGAAAACATACTAGATGTTGATTCTATTGGAATGTTATGATTCTTTTAACTACTTCAAAGTGAAGTGTTCTTATGAAGTCCTTGTATACTCTAGCCTTTTAAATGATGAATGAATATGTTTAATGGTTAAATAGATGTTTTTAAATACTAAAACAATGAATCATTGCATAATTGTATACCAAGTTGGCTCACAATGGCTATGAGGAAAGGGTGGGAGTTATTCTTTTGATTTATTTTTTTAAAATTTTGAGTTAGACCTATGTTGTGCAAGTTCACTCCTATACACCATGAAAATGATCTCAGATGGAGAATGCGGAATTTGGGGATTAGAGATGAGTGTGTGGGAATCAAGACTAATACATAATATGAAAATAAAATAATCAATGTAAATAGAGTGAAGATAAGGATAAATATATGAGAATGTGTGTAAGTGAGAATGGATAAAGATTGGTGAAGGCACCAAATTCATACAAAAATGTGCCACATGTTGTTATATTATTATATTAAGATATTCTCTCAAAATAAATCTAAAACTAAATGAATATTAATACAAATATATAAGTTTCACCATTACAATATTATAAATTAATCTTTATTTTCAAAAGTTCATAACCAAGGGACAGAAGAATTTAGGTTAAATTTACCCCAACAAAACAAGCATCCTCTAAATATATAACACAAAACATAAAAATATTTGAAAATATTAATAAAAAGGATAGAGTTCAAGCCTTGTTAGTGTATATATCATATTTTGCATATACATAGGCTAACTTGAGCCTACTTAAGCATTCATTATGTAGGTGCTCACCTCATTGGTGTCCTTGACACTTGTTCCCACAAGTTGTCAAATTGATTTGAAGTCTCATAGAAGTGTCGATTGTCTTTCAACACCTCACGCTGCTTTAGTGACAGGCAACTCACCACCACTCCATGTGTGAAGAATCCTATCCTCATTTCATGAAGTAGTTGTTGCCTTTATTCTCCTTTATATATGTACATCTTTGATTGCCTAATAGACTGGTCGACTTTACGCATCTTCTTTCACTATGCTTGTTATTAATCTCTGTGTGATTCGCAGTTTCTCTGAAGCCTGAATCCAGCCATGTAATCAATCCAGGTAATGGAAAGACCAGCACTTCTCAGGTAATCATCCACCAAGCAAAGAAAGCAGAAGGGCCCCTCAAACCTCCACAAGACTAATCAGAACAGCCGCCATTATTACTCAATGAAAAGCTCATCCGAGTGAGCCAGGGCCCAGAGTACAGAAAGCTCCAAAGAATAGTCGGGCTTGAAGCCTAAAAAGGGAGATAAAATGTGATATTGGTTCGGCTCAGACACTATCAACACTGCATATATTGTTGAACGGGCTGAACCGAAGCAATACCACGTTCTGCCTTCCTCTTCAGTCTATACTTGGGAAGATCATGTTAATTTCTGTATAAAGCCTGGTTCGTATTTGGATAATTTATATAGATAGATGAGGGGATGACGTAACGCCATATCATGAGAATAGCTTATTCACTGGTCCTGGACATAAAGCATCTTTCACGCCGACTTATTGTTCTTTTATAAAATACAAAACAGCACCTATTGTATTTTTTGGAATATCTGTACATTTTGGTGCCTCTCATCATGCCCCGTGCAGAGAGCCGGCCTGTTGCCGGGTGTTTACCAGCTCTTCCTTACGTCCCATCTCATCATTAACGTCGTTATCGTGGGCATTTTGTCTTAAGAAAAGCTTATATATATATATTTGGAGTCTCAATCATTTTTTAGCTTGCGTATCCTATTTTTGATCTCAATATTTGGAGTTAATAACGCGCCTATAAATTGATGCAATAGTACTTTATATTTTTGTCATTAAAAATTTATTCATTTTAATGTTTATTTTTTAAGTATGTTGTTAAAATCTATTTAATGAAGATAAAGATAAGGATAATGATGAGTGGGACCTTCTGCGAACACTTTGGATCCCATTGATGTATGGGTAAAGCAGATGACCAAGATCCTCTTCCTCCCCCACTGCTGGTCTTGTTGCTTAGCAACCTTTGTTTATGTGTTTATGGTCAAGGGTTTTGCTTTGTATAGACTTTTGGGGTGACTTTTTTCCTCCAATCATTTTTTTGAATTTGTGTAACATTATTTTATAAATGATAATATAGACACTTATTCATAAAAAAATCTATTTAGCTTATTTTAGTCTATCTTTTGTTCATATGTTTTTGTATGTTTAGGTCTATTTTATATGCTTAAACTTATTTTCTATAGTAATTTTAGTCTCCATCTTTATGTTGTAATGTTTTTATTGACTTTTTCTTTAGACAACAATATTGCTATTACATTGTCATCTTGTGACAAAATAACTTTATGGATTTCATTTAACAACTAGCTTGGTGATGTTTCAACTTCATTTATTTTGCAATGGATATTTGACCAATTTTTTTTCAATGTGTAATCAATATTCCCTAACCTCTTGACTTAAAGTAGTAACCTTAGTGACTATTGAGATTCTCCTCAATTCCCTACAAGAATTTCAAATTGGTAAATATTTTTGATATCCTGACATGAGGTTCTATCTCTAAACATTTTAAATTATGTTTGAATTCTTTAGGTTTTTATAGCCTTCTTGTGGAATTCTTTAGCTACAACATTGCTACACTGCATCTTTATCATTTTTGTTTTTTTTTTAAATTTTAAATCAAATTGTTGTTCAAGATTATTTATACTCATTGGTTTTCTTAATTTAGAATAAAGAGTAATGATGATGAATCTATATTCTTAGTAGTTGAATATTTCTTAGGGAGATAGATCTTAAGAACAACAACTTCTCATCATTGTTCATGGAGGATACCTCTTTATAAAACTTCTTATTTATTGGGTGATATTATTATTTTTCATCTTTAACTTTCCTTTAATTTCCAACTATTTTAAGAAATTATCTCAAGTTCGATAAAAGTCTCAATGATTTGTCATTGTGCTATCGATCTTCTCAAAGGGAGAATGTTCAACTCCTTGTCAATTTTATCCTATAATATATTTATTCTATTGTTAGCATTTCTAGATTCTCCTTTCTCTATATCTCTTTCCTCTATACACATAAGGTATTTAGCATCTCTACAGACATAAGTTGTTAAGTATTCATTTTAATGATCATTTTTGTTCTATAATTTGAGATACACTTACTGATGAGCACACACTTATACTAAGACCTGAGGGGGTTGAATCAGTATAAGACTATCTTTTACTTTTTCAAACTAATAACCAAAATAACTTCAAATAAACAACATCAACCAATAAGAACACAAGATTTATGTGGAAACCCTATTAGAAGAAAACCATGGAGTTCAGGGACTTCTTGGATCTACTATTGAAATCTACCCACAAATAAAATAAAATTCTCTTACAAATTATGTAGGAACCAACCCACTCAAGACACCAATCCTCGTTACTAAACACCAACCTACCAAGAGATACTAATCTCTTCAATTAGGAGGAATCAACCTAAGTAAACAAAAAATATAGTCTTCTTGAATATTACTTCTTCAAACAATGGTTGTCATGTGAATCTCCTTCATAAGGTCTACTTGTAAGTGGGTGATCCCACAATACTGGGTTACAATTTCTGGGAGATCTTGATTTTTGCTAAAATCACATATTTTTATAAAATATAATGATCCAATTTAAGCCTTGAAAATTTCCATTTAAAGGATTCCAATTGAAGAGGGATTGATCAAACCACCTTAGATAAAACTCCCTTGGATAGAACCCTGCTAGTTTTAAACCATACCTATAACAAAGTCTCCTTTACACCTATCAAAATGCTGATAAAAAACCACTTTTGATTTACTTTTTGGAGGATCAAATGAATTCATTTTTTTCTTATAAATATGCTTATAAATGTGCTATAAATATCTTTAAAAGTCTAGTATAAATTTTCCATAAATCTCCTTGAAATTTTGCTATAAACTTGACATAAATCTCATTGAAAGTTTGCCATAAATTTTCCATAAATCTTCTTGAAAGTCTACTATAAATATGCTCCTCCTCTTCTCCTAATTTCTTCTCTTAAAAGATGATGCGGAGTAGGGAGGCAAGAAGCTAATACAAACAAACCTAATTCAAACTAAACAAGTTTCCATGTTTATCAACTCAACTTCTCAGATTTCCTTCACAAACTCACCTTTCATCTAGTAGGACAACAAACCTAGTTTTTCCTCCATATCTTTCAAGATGGAACTCAAACCCACAAAACATACACCTTTTAAGACACCCTTTAAGGCCTTACAAAACATACCTCAAAACCACAATAGGTTACCTTGGACCAACTCATCTAAAATCAAGCAAGTACGCTATCCTAATAGGCCAATTAGGCCACTTTTACAAAGGAAGTGCACACTAAATGACTCTTCAACCCAAAAACTCAATTGGAAGAGCTTTACCAAGCTTCACTTACCTTAAATCAACAAAATTTGCTGGGAGATAAGCCCTCCAACATACCAAACCATGAAACCCTCATTTTATGCCATTCCAGACCATTACATAGTCAACCAATACCTCATAAACCTTTAATTAGGTCTAAAAATGGTTGAAAGACTCACAATTTTCTTCCCTACAGGTTTTCACACTTTTCCCACCTTAAACCACTCAATTTCACCAAAAAATGCACAAATTGCCAGCTAGGGCATTTCACCGAACACTCAACTCACCACCCCTGCTCACAAAAACCATTCAAAAACCCTAATCCTACCATTTGAGACTCATTCCACTGAGAAACAATGAAAACAATAGGTGGAATGAGTCATTTTCCCATTTTAAGTCTTTAAAACCTTTGAAATTGAAGTTGTAGACCCGCCTACAACAAAAAGGTTAAAGCTTTATTTCCTTATGAAATCACACCACAATGGACTCAAAATGAAGCTAATATATATCTTCACAAATTTCCAAAACTTTTAGAGCAATATCCTGCTGTATGGACCAGTACAGACCTAGGAAACCATAAAATTTATGTAAAAACACAAAGTTTTATTGAAAACAGGGCACTTTATTGAGTTTCTTTCTTCACAAAATCATCAACAACCTTAATCATCGAGTTCTCCACATATTTAAAGGTTTTTTTCACCTCCAAAAAAACTTCCTAACTAACCTCAATGACCATTGAAACCTCCTGATTGTTGGCCTTCTACACAAGTTACCTTTTTCCACTTTTTTGCAATTTTACATCTTTTGCAATATTTTTCCATATTTTCCAACTTTACAAATTGAACGACCTAAATACCTCTAGAAAAGACTCATTACATAAGACAATGGTCTATAGGACCTTATTATACCTCAAAAAATACTCAAACACTAACATACCTAATAATAGACCATGTTTCCAAAACTTGTAAATTCAAACTTTTCATGGTGCCCCTGCACCATACACTTGGCCAAAAGAAATTCCCAAGTCCCTTTGAGGACTGTATGCCATCAAAACATGTTTCCCTTGATCATACCATGACCTCCAATTTGTATATCCACCTAGTGACTACTTCAAACTTGCATCATCTCTGCCTTTGAACTGATTCCTTTCTTAAACATACTATCTTTCACTAAACGAATGTTGTCTCATCTTCATTCCACCTTGAAATGATGTCAAATATTTCTTCCTACATGCAGACACTTCTTTTCCACTCTTGTCTTGGACTGTCATCTTCACAAATCTTGTTGCATGCTCAAACTTGCTCCTTTGTTCTTGCCTCTCACCTTATTCCTTACCATCTTTTTCTATCATCAGATCCTCTACCTTTAAGATCCCTGTATTAATAGTCTTACTTACCATTGTCTTGACAATATTCATTTTCCCACTATCCTCTTTTGCAATCACAGGAAAAACTACTATCCCTATCACAATTTCATATCGCTTTTCCAACTCATTCTTATCCCTCACAAGGAATTCATCCTTGACTTTTGCTGTCGCGGCCTTTGGTACTAAATCACCATCTTTTGTCTTCAATCTTGGACCATTCTCTAAAATCATTGTACTAATACCTCCTTCCTTTGCAATGGTTGCATTCACTTTGTTTTTGTCTTCCTCAACCTTCACATACTCTTTCCTAGCAAACATGATCACCCTAGTTGTCCTTGACCGATCCTCCACATCACCTTGCAATGGAATGAGTGTAAACCTACTCCCATTATGCTCAATCAAATAGCTATTGATTCTAGAATCATAGATGGCATGTTTGTCATACTGTCATGGTCTCCCAAGCAATACATGACAACAATCCATTGGCACAACATCACAAACAACTTTATCCTTATAACCACCGATATTAAATTCAATCAATGCTTGTTCACTAACCAAGATGGATTGGCTATCATTCAACCATGATATCTTATAAGTATTTTCATGAGGAAACTTTTGCAACTTCAACTTCTCTATCATTTCATTAGAGACAATATTTTCACTACAACCAGAATCTATGACTACCTTGCATACGTTACCCATGCTTTTACATGTGGTTCTGAATAAAGCTCTTCTTTGCATTGGTTCCTTCCCTTTGTATGTCTTCAACAGTTGTCTTCTCAGCATCAATGATTCTCCTACCTTTGGAGCATCAATATGACTAGAAAAAATTGCACTCTCACATTCATCTTCTTGTACTATTTGAGCCCTTCTTTCACTTCTCCTTTCACCACCACTTGACACGTAGAACCTTTCCTTTTAGGGAACTTGTATGTTGGATGTCCAAACTCATTACAATCATAGCATCTACTTGAAAATATGTTTGAACTTCTAACACCTCCAAATATTCCTCTAGAGCCTCTGAATCCACCACACTGATCAACAAAGTGTTCTTGCAGCTTGCTTGAATTTTCTTGATTTTCTTGTGGCTTCCTTGGAGTAGTAAATGTGCCTCTACCTCTTATTTTTTTATCTTTCTTTCTTTTTAGTTTCTCCTCATCCCTTATTTCCATCTAGTAGCATTCTTCAATTGTCCTTGGATTGTGCAAACTCAATTCATCCTGGATGTTAAATCTTAGTCCACTAAGATACTTAGCCACCTTTTCTACATCATCAACCATATGTACTACTCTTATGCTCAACTTATAAAACTCATTAGTATAAGTCTTCACATCCATTTCCCTTTGTTTTAAATATTAAAGCTTTTTACACATTTGAATTGCATAATCACTTGGCATAAACTTACCTTTCAATTTAGCTACCATTATATCCCAAGAAATTATTTTAGACTTACCTTTTCTTCTCCTTTCAGCTTGTTCATAATCCCACCAAACAAGTGCATGCCCCTTCAATTTTGTTTTTTCTATCTTCACCTTTTCTTCATCAAGTACATCCTCACATTCAAGTAGTTATCTAATGCTACAATCCAATCTAACAATGCTTCATCATCAAGATCACCACCATACATAGGAAAAACAAATTTTACCTTATGTTTGTTTCCTTTTACTACCTTGAGGAGCCTTTCCATCTTTTTCTCTTTTGGATCCAACTCTTCTTCCACATCTTCATACTCTTCATCTTCTTCATCTTCAGTGTCACTTTCATCACCAAGAATTATACCTCTCTTCTATCACGTTTCAACACTTTTAAATATTGCAACCAACCTATTTTGCAGTTCCTTCAAATTTCTAATCTCCCTCTCAGTCTTCTCTTCCATCTCTTACATTTTTCTATCCATATTATTACCCTTTGGAAGCATCTTGACTTTTCAACTTCTCACCTTCAATCTACAACTCTTCAACCAAAATAGATCACAAACCTATGCTCTGATACCAATTGATGCAGAGCAGGGAGGGAAGATGCCAATCCAACCAAAACTAATTCTAACCAAACAAGTTTCCAAGTTTATCAACTCAACTTCTCAGATTTCCTTCACAAACTCACTTTTCATCTAGTAGGATAGCTGACCTAGTTTTTCCTCCATATCTTTCAAGAGGGAAATCAAACCCACAAACCATACACATTTTAAGACACCCTTTGAGGACTTACAAAACATACCTCAAAACCACAATAGGTTACCTTGGACCAACTCATCCAAAATCAAGCAACTACGCTGTCCTAATAGGCTAATTAGGCCACTTTTACAAAGGAAGTGCACACTAAATGACTCTTCAACCCCAAAAATCAATTGGAAGAGCTTTACTAGGCTTCACTTACCCCAAATAAATAAAATCTACTAGGAGATAAGCCCTCCAACATGTACCAAACCATGTGAAACCCTCATTTTATGCCATTTCAAAGGGGTTTTATTGAAAAACACTATTCCAGACCATTACATAGTCAACCAAGACCTTAGACACCTTTAATTAGGTCTAAAAATGCTTGAAAAACTCATAATTTTCTTCTCTACAATTTTTCACACTTTTCCCACCTTAAACCACTCAATTTCACCAAAAAATGCACAAATTGCCACCTAGGGCATTTCACCAAACACTCAACTCACCACCCCTGCTCACAAAAACCACTCAAAACCATTACTCCTACCATTTGAGACTCATTCCACCAAGAAATAGTGAGAAAAATAGGTGGAATGAATCATTTTCCCATTTTAAGTCTTCAAAACCTTTGAAATTGAAGTTGCAGACCCGCCTACAACAAAAAGGTGATTAAAGCTTTATTTCCTTGTGAAATCACACCATAATGGAATCAAAATGAAGCTAAAATAGATATTAACCAACTTCCAAATTTTTTAGAGAAATATCTGGTTGTACAGACCCATACAGACCTAGGAAACCACAAAATTTCTATAAAAACATAGAGTTTTATTGAAAATAGGGCACTTTATTGAGTTTCTTTCTTCACAAAATGATCAACAATGTAAATCATCGAGCTCTCCACATATTTAAAGGTTTTTTTCCCTCCAAAAAAACTACCTAACTAACCTCAACAACCATTCAAACCTCCTGACCATTGGCCTTCTACACAAGTTACCTTTTTCCACTTTTTTGCAATTTTACATCTTTTGCAATATTTTGCCATATTTTCCAACTTTGCAAATTGAACCACCTAAAGAACTCTAGAAAAGAATCATTACATAACACAATATTCTATAAGACCTTATTAGACCTCAAAAAAAACTCAAACACTAACATACCTAATACTAGACCATGTTTCCAAAACTTGTAAATTCAAACTTTTCATGGTGCCCCTACACCAAAAGGAATGATTTTTCACTAAAGAACTTGATTTCTAACCTCCAAAATAACTTGTATTTATATCCAAATCATACACTTCACCAAAAGGAGGTCGGCCAAGGTTTGACATAATAAAATTTATTTTAAATATTTAAATTCCAAGAAAGGCGCCAAAGAGAAGAAGGTCGACCAACAACATAAGTGTTATTTTTATTATTATTTTGTAACTTGCAAAGTGATCCCCAAGGTGGAGGAAGGTCAGCCAACACTTAGGATATATAAACATGTCTTTTATAACCTTGAAATAATGTGATCTACACTTGAATGAAGTAATTAGTTCTCCTTTGACATCGCCTTTGACATCAATGACAATAACATTTCCAACAATCTCCAACTTTGTCATTGATGACAACCCTGCAAAGAAATAATTTGTGAATGCAAAACAACATAATTCTCCCCTTGTCTATAATGCTCCCCTTTATTGCAAATCCACCCCTTTGAAATCAATAGAATTTTCTTCATGAAGTTGAAAGATAATGCAATAAATAGATCCCCCAAATTTTGTGTTCCTTGTAAGCAATTAGTGACTAGATGAGATTTCAATATCACTCCCAATTTTTGCATGAGATACTCAAAAATTATTTAGGAAGGGGATTTGTGAAAATG
The DNA here is from genome assembly GCA_007258455.2 of Sequoia sempervirens. Lineage (NCBI taxonomy): Eukaryota > Viridiplantae > Streptophyta > Pinopsida > Cupressales > Cupressaceae > Sequoia > Sequoia sempervirens. The sequence goes on along the minus strand of VDFB02105785.1, from coordinate 275,080,537 downwards.
TTTGCAACCTATTCCTTTATGGCAATATACTCCAACTTGAAATTCTCTTCTGCTACCCATTCTCTTAAGAAATGATACTTGATAGGAATGTTCTTTGTCCTAGAGTGAATAACTGGATTCTTTGAAATATTAATTGCACTCATGTTGTCACAAAGTATGGATATAGGATGATCATATTCCACCTTCATGTCCTTCAATTTCCGCTTCATCAAAAGAACTTTTATGAAACATGATGTTGCTACTATATATTCCGCCTCTACTATAGATAAAGAAATTGAAGGTTTTTTCTTGTTGAACCATGACATAAGACTATTACCAAGAAAGAATGCTCCTCCACTTTGAAGGAACACAAAGACCACTGAGAGTTGGGGGGGTGAATCAGTGTACTACTAATTTTAACTTTCTAAGAAATATGACAATAAAATATAAAAGCATAAACCAGGAGCAAAAGAAAGGTAACTAAACCAAACACAAAATGCATCCCACAATACAAGATATACGAGGAAAACCCAAGATGGGAAAAAACCTTAGTGAGAATAGTTGCTAGAGGCTACTACTCCAATCCAGCCTCACAATGAAAATGTATTTTGTTACAATGTATGGGAACCAACCCAAAGGAACACCAGTTCCAAGTTTATGAGCACCAAATCAAAGGAGCTTCTACCCCTAATCTAAGCACCCACTCAGATGATTATAAAATAAGATATTTATGATTACAAATTTAGTATCATGTTTCAAATGAAATTTTGTAACTCAAAGATTTCTGCACTTAAGAGTATTTGTTGACTTGTTGTCCTCAAACAAATTCCAGTATTTTTATCATCAAATAACTCTTGCAAGTATCCTTGCACTTACTCTGCAAGACTCTATGATCTACATCCACACAATAAGTCTCTACAAAACTATCACATGCCTTCACACACTTCTATAGAAAATAAAAAAATTCTACACTTAGAAATACATACTCTATTTTTACAGAGTCATCTAATCTCTTCTCCACACTCGTACATTCTCTCTCTTCTCTCCACACACACTCTTATTGAAATAGATTCTGGAGATCCCCCCAAATGGATAATTCCATTTGATATATATTACTCCTATAGAAAAATGAAATTCTTTAGCACTAATCTTTAAATAAATAATTCTGCAACTTTCAGTCAGTAACTTTCTGATATTCCTGTAGCATGTCTGCAGAACATTAAAAACTTAAATCTTATTCTCCTTCAGTTATTCCATCTGCAAGTATTTAATTCTCTTCTTGATCAACTAAAAGATTCGATGCTGCTACACATATTTAGACTAGCTTCCATGAATTTAAAATGCCTTTTCCTTATTTTTTAAATAAAACAATAATTAGATTCCTATAGCATCAATTTTCCCAGTTTAACTGCAACTTACAAATTTGATTTCAATATCTAATATGCAATAAATAGATAACTCTATCTAGGGAATCATCATCAACTAAACAGACTCAGCAAGAGGTAAGTTATTCTGACAAAAGATTTAAAAATATTTTCATTGAGTGCTGCTACAGAAAGAAACTTCACCGCCAGGCAAAGAATCACTCAATAAAATATGATTTTATTTGAACCATGCCAATACAACTTAAAATCAAGGAAATAATATTTTAATAAACAAAAATCTGATATGCATCGATCAAAGATAACCGCCTTGCTGAATGGAGGAGTCGACTTAGGGTTAAACTGCCATACCTTCTGTTGAAGAAAAAAATAAAATAAAAACTTTCTATGTAGTCCTCAAATCTGCACATTCTCCTATAGCTGTCATAATATTTGAGCAATTACATAACACAACCAATCTCCTTTAGCCACACAAAAAAAAAATCATGTGCATACAAAAACTGTAGTAGATAAAAAAATGAGTTAATTGGCCAAAACAACACATATTCACCAAGTTGTCATTATACCACACATTTTCTACCACGTGTATGCTAGGTCAGTATACTCTAATCGGTCCATCTTGCAAAGCTGTCTTTTTGCATATTTAAATATTGACCATTGTTGATTTTGATTTGAGCTATTTAGGTTTTGTCGTTGTGAAGTTCCTGTCGCATGAAATGCACACTATTGTAGTTACAAACTGTAATGTTTTTGTAGCATGAAGTTCATGTCACTGTGAACTTCCTATAGCTATGGTTTTTCTTGTAGCCACATACAATGGTGCGTATATCATGAGTTGACATCAATGGAAATCTAATGCTAACCAAAAAACTCAATGCCAACACACTTTTACTTTTTCTATCATTAATATTCCTATCCAATCCGCATTCATATATGCTTTTAGGGGGGGAAATATTTACCTCTCAATTACCACAAACCAAGTCCAAAGGTCCCATTAGACATTTGAATATTCTTTTGACCACTTTCACATGAGTTTCTTTTGGTGCTACTTGAAACTGTGCCACCATACCTACTTCTTTCATAATATTAGGTCTTTAAGATATTACTTATAATAGGCTCCCAATCATTTCCATGTATAGAGTTTTATTTTCTTTAGGAGATTCATCATCTTTACTAAATTTGTATCAAATTACCATGGGTGTACTCACCAGTTTGCAATCATCCATCTTGAACTTCTTGAACTTCTTTTTGATATATTTTTCTTAGGAGATGAATATACCTTTATCAAATTAATAAATTTGTAAACCAGGGAAAAAAGATAGCTCACCAAGCATAGACATCTCATATTCCTTTTGCATGTCCCTTGCAAAATCTTGACATATTTTTTTACTACTTCCTCCAAAAATAATGTCATCAACATAAACCACAACAATCAACTAGTTCTCAACTTTGATATTGATAGATACTATCCACAATTCCTCTTTAGAAGCCTTATTGTTGTAGATATTTTTCAAGTATTGAGTACCATGCTCTAGGAGATTATTTTAACACATAAAATTCCTTCTTTAGCTTACACACATAATCCTTATCTTATAATAGGGCAAGTGGACCGAGTTGCAACACAAAAAGGTGCCAAATTGGAAAAAATTCATAAAAACCTATTTTATGCACACTAAATTTGGAGAGTGCCAAATTTGGTGCTCACCAAATAGGCTTGGTATTACCAAGCCTATTTGGTGAGCATCAAATAGCACTTGGCTACTCTCTCCTTTGGAAGGAATGTGGAAATTAGGAATTGAATTGATTTGATTTTATAAGCTAGGTCAACTATTCAACTACAACAAACTGATGTGAATACAAAAAAACATGAAATTGATAAGCAAAAATGGAGAACATAGCATAGGGCAAAGAAAAAGGAACTTAACATCCAAATATGGATTAAAAGGGTATGTGTAGGATCATGATGGGTATGTGTAGGGTATGTGGCTGATGACTTTTTTTTACCCAAAATTGATGAAACGAAAATGGTTTTAAAGGAGATTCTCAGCTTTCCACCAATATAAATTATGCTTTACTTTGAATTTAATAAATAATTAGTATTCATTTTCTATTTGAATTACGACTAAAGTCTTGATTGATAGGTTGATTGAAAAACATCTATAGCTTTCAAACGGTATCACATTTTTTGAATTCGAAACATGTGTCACATTCTATGCTTTGCATACTATAGGATTAAAAAAATGAAAATTGAATTTCATGAAGTTTTGACCAAGTTAAGGTGGTTAGACATACAATTTTTTATATTTTTAAAAATTTGTAATAAAAAATTCATAATTAATTATTTACTTGGAAAAAAATTACAAAAAAATATGCATCAAATCCAAACATGAGTCCTCTACTTATATCTAAAATATTATATAACAATATTATCATTTGATTGTGGTTAGGGTGGTCAGATGGACACCTACTTCTTTGTGAAATTTAAGTACTACTGGATTGAAATTTCAAATTTTCACCAAATAATTTTTTTTTTTTTTTTTAAATAAACCTAGTAGTTTAGAAACTACATTCAATTTTCTATAGATTCTATTCTTACTTATTTTTGAAATAATATAGATAACTTATTCAAATTTTTACGTCAAGTTTCCTAACTTTGATTTTTTGAATTTTTTGCCACTTAAGGGCCTTTTTTTCCATGATGATCCAGCACATACCCTAAACTATCTGGTCAAGGATGTGGGCACCCTAGAATAAGAATTATTCTTTCGAGAATCTTTGAATAGGTATCAGTGGGTTATAGTATGTAGGTTCTTTCTTGTTGGACTTAGCTTCAAAACCTCATCTATTGATGAATAATTACTCTTTCCCTAATTTGATGAACAAATATGCTTGAATGATTGATCTTGACGTTGAGTCTTCAAACTTATCCAAATCTAATTTAGATTTGTCACTTATAAGAAAGAGAGGAGAGAAAGGGTTGTGTCATACAGGATCTTGCTTAATTCAAACCTCTTTTTGGCATTAACAACTCCACAATGGCTATGGTGATGTTGGATAAAGAGTACTTACCCTAGGTTGGGCAAAGACAAATGGATAAAATAAATGATAAATAAGAAGTGTTGTAACTTACCACTCAGATCTACTTTCATCGATGGACTGAAGTCATATCACACATCTCATGCAAGGAGAATTTGATGCTTGATTCAAAGTCTTGGAAGTGTTAGTACTGAAAAAAATGAACATAAAACAATGTGAAACAATCACATGATGCATTGCTAATATGAATCTTGACTGATAAAAAATGTTGTAAAATAATATTTATTTAGATCTTGAATTTCCTTGACTAATTTTAGTATGATATTGCCTAGGTGTTCAACTAGTAAAAAAGACTTATATTTATATGCATTTCTTCATTTTGCACAATAATTATTTTTAAAAGCTGACAAATGAATTTAAATAAATATAAACATATAGACAATAAATATTAAAATTGGGCCAAAATAGGGTAGTCAAGGGTGAGGGAACCCTAGAGAAGACCTATTTTGGGATTTAAGTTGTCATTAAATAAATAATTAATTTTAATTCTCTATTTTATCTATTTTTTTTAAGATGATAATAAAACAGGAAAATAATAAGCATAATTAGGTCCAAGCATTAGGGAGGAGCCAAACATAGTGTGAAATTTCCAGGGTGAATAATTTATGATGCTACATTGAAACTAGTACAAAAACAACAATAAACTACTAAAAAAACTACTAAAAAGTGCTTATAAATGACTGAACTTGGTCACGTGACCATTAGTAGTTTATTACTAGTTGTTGGCCTCCTCTAATGGTTTAATAACTAAGCCCTTAGAGTTGTGACTTAGATATTGTACATCTGCATTAAGTAGCTATCTCACTCATCATGAAGGTGCATTTCATTGTCAACCCAGGGACGTAAACCTAAAATGGGTCAGCACTGTATGTGCAATAGGACTCCATTGTAATAATCCATAAACTAGGAAATAAACAATACCGGAAATGAAATGCTAGAAATAAATCAACTGAAACACTGATCATACATCAAAAAATAGGAAACTACTATGTTTGCCTTGGTTGCGGGAATAGACAACTATTGAAACTGAAACTAATTGTTGAACAAAAAATAACTTTTAAACTAAATGAGTGGAATTCTCACCAAGTGGGCCCCATTGAGTGAGTCTTCCTTAAGCTAACTCAGTTGCAGCAAATCAGAATCTCATATTATTTCTTGAAAAACATGATTACAACATTTCAACGATATGATTGTATTACTAGAACTGGAAAATGCAAGTACAATCTCAGGACATCCAACCTTATGCAAAGGGGCATCTGACCATTATTTATAGAGGGAAAAAATACTAATTAACCTTAACTACCTAGGTAGTCAACTCCATCAAAATAGGAGGATGCCACTTATTGAAAGCTTAGAAAAAGAGGGAGGAAGTTATGCATGTGCCAGATTTGGTCAAAGCAGACTTTCCCAACAAAAATCCAGCACAACACACTCCCTAGATTTTCTCAACAAACAAACATGACAATTAAAAGGTAGTACAATATTTTATTCGAACTAAGAATTTCTCTCCATTGGAAGTTTCCCTCCATTGACCTCTTAATGACCACCTTCTTGACTTTCTTAGCAACCGACCAGTTGGCAGGAGTTTCTTCCACTTGGCAAGCTTTTTTGACATCAACATCTTAATGTAAACTTGTATAATGACATTAGCATGCACAAAAAATTGCACAGATCTATAATTACCTTAAAGTAACATCCATTCAACCACATGTAAAATTAACATAGATAATTCACATAGCATGTTAATTTCATTAAAAGTCACAAGGATAACTTATGCCCAAGGTTTATGGTTTTAAGGAAATAACATGGAAAATTCCAACAACCAAGTCCCAAAGTCTATGGTAGCAATAGAAAATATATAATAAACCCTATCAAAATTGAGCCATTAATTGGGCTCATCATCTCCCCCCAGCCTAATGTTTTGCTGGTCCTCCAGCAGAGGGAGCACTATTTTTTTTCCTAGTCAATGATTTGAAGTCACCAACTAGCAACTATCCCACATTGGTCTTTGTAGTGTCTGAATTGCGGTCCTAGTAGAATCCTTGCTTGTTCTCCAATATATTCCATTTTTTCCTTTCTACAACTATGTCATATTGATAAAACCTATAATCTGGCATGGGCCACAATAGAGTAGGTGGCTGAAATGTTAATGGAAGCCAATACTACTACCTCATCCTTCTAATTTGTATGTATCTATCAACTCATTTGCATGCTGCAACATAATTTTGCAAAGAGTGGGGTTCAACTTGTTTCAACTCATCTATTAAACTGTTCCACCTTTGTGATAAGTACCCCATTACTGATTTCCCTGTAGTTTTGGCTACCTTCTCATATTCCTTGTAGGCTTCTTCTCCAACAAGCATGATCCTATTTTTGTAGCTTGGGTGATAAAGAATTATGTTCCATGTTCAGTAAATATCTGTAGGGTTACTAGATTCAGCCTTGAGAGGCAAGGGAGTATGTAATTCTCTTTCCTTGTAAGTTCTAAACTACTGCCCCCAACTAATTTCATTATGAATCCAAGACATAAATGCCCTTAAATGGAGATCTCCAATATATAGTAATGGGTTCCAATCATGATCATTAGACACAACATAATTATACAGGTATAGTTCACACAACATATTTTTAACTTCAGGAGGGGAAAACTGGTAGGCCTGGAAAAACTCATGTGGAGTTTCAATAGAAATAATCCTTGACAATTCAAAGAAAAGATTTTTCCCCTTCAAATGTAGGGCATACGCTCTTGGAGGAGTTCTGCATGCCAGCATTTGGGGTACTAAAGCTACCACATTGTCTACCTTATCCTTCAAGGCAACAATCTCCACATTCTTTTCTTCAATTTCTATATTTTTCTTTTTAATCTCATCTTGTAGCTTGAGCTTTTCCTTTTTCCATTCCTCTTCTTTCCTTTGCATCTCACTCAATAGGTTCAAAGTTACGAGATTCCAAGAAAAAGAAGTAGGTTTATGTGTTCCTACCAAAATATTTCCTCTCACCAATTCTTGTTGTTCAAAGGGCACCAGTTGCAGTGATTATGGTTGTTCATCCTACTCAAGTTGCAAGGGTTCTTGATTCTCAACCTATTCTACAATAGCAGCAAGCTTTGCTAATCTTATATTTCCTTGTTCTTCAAAAATATCTTTTTCTTCAACATTTATCTACCCAATTGGGGCTTCTGTCTCTTCCCTAGATGTTCTTCTAGGTCTAGGGCTTCTCTTTGGAGGTATGTCAGCGGTTGAACCAGCTGGTTTTGATTTCTTAGAAAGGATTTTATCCTTTTCTTCAGCTATAGGAAGAACAGTGTCAACAACCTTCTATTTCTGAGGGCTTGGTATTGCTTTTTCTGTCGTTTGCTTCTTGGCCTACCCGTTTCTTATTTCTACCTCTTTCATTTTTGCTTCCTCTCTCCTAAGGGAAACCCTAGTTCAAATTGGGGTTTTGGGAAGAAAATTAACTTCAGGGTCTAAGGATGAAATTTCCTCATCTGAATATTCTGACTCAGAAGAACCAATTTCTATAGCTTGTTCAGCTACAAGAGGTTTTATGTTAGGGTTTGCACCAAAGTTTGAAGCTCTAGGAGTGATTTCAACAACCCTCTCTCCTCTACTAACCCTACAAGGTTGAGGCTAACCTCTAGGTCACACATTTTATGGTCTAAACTAATGAATGTTTACAAACTCCTCCCATGTCATATCAGACACCTCTTGCAAAGATTTCTCTACTAACAATTTTATTAAACAATGGTGAGAGACAAAATTATCCCTACCTTTTTGCGTTTCAACTGCCATAATTGGAAGGAGGTGATACAACACATTGGGCATGCTCATTCTTCTTCCATGTATCATATGGTTTAGGAGCTTAAAATGCAAAGAATGGAGACATGACTGGTGGCCTTCACAAGTAATGTACCTGACAATGTGGATGACTACTTGTTTCCACTTCTCTTCGTACCTTGCTTATCCACAACTAGTGGAGGGTCGTTGGGTTCAGTAAATTTTTCCCTAGTTGTCCTTGCATCCTTGGTAGTAAGGTATGGCTCTCCATTGGCAGGTAAACCCATTACCTCTACAATTCTCTCCTCAGTAGCGATCACCTCTAACCCTTTTACTATTTCCTTCCCATCAGAGAGTGTCTGTACAAATTATAGCACAATTTCCTCATTGTAGCTATCAAGTTTCAAGAAATAATCCAGCCATCCAAAATTATTGAACTCTGGTAGAGAAAGTGCATCCTACAGTATCACATCATGAATCGTAGGTTCATTCCTAATCAGCTGACCTCCCATTGTTTCAATTTCCCGCAATCAAACAAGCACTTCTACAATTTCATTTTCCTGCAATCTTTCTTTGAAAACCCAATTCCTTCTTCTTGCAACTCTTCTATAGTGCCAACAACAATGTCATGTAGCTCTCCAATTTTCCTTTTTGGTGACGTTTAAGATTATGACTAAGGCAATAAAGAAACATAAATGAAGGATATCATCAAGAAAAATGGTGGCAGTTTAGTGTCATTTCACACATGCAAGCCATCATTTCACTCTATCATTCAAATTGGCTTATTTCAAATTTTCTAACATGGCTGACACGTGGAATTGTGAGTTGAAGCTCCCCCCAACCTAAATTAGAGCATGTGTCTACACAGGCTAGGTGGTAATTATGATTTGACAAGGTGGAGTACAATTATATGCTATGTGAAATATCAACATTAATTTACAGTAATTAAATAAATGCACTAAAGATAATCAAGATATAATAGATTGTCATGCGCGTACTTGAAAACTTGGAGTATTTTTTGCAAGGAATGTGGAGGAAGTACCGGTTACCTTTAAAAGTATAGCTGAGCAATTAATGTAGTGGTGATGGAATGAAATGATGATGAGGTGAAGTGATGGTGGAGTTATGGAATAGAGAGAAGATGGAGATGGATGGGAAGATGGATTTATTAATGAAGAAGAGGATTCCCACAAAAATGGAAATATTTATTATGAAGTGATTGCATGCATACCTAGATTAGTCAGAAGGAGGGACACTAGGTCTACTTCCTTTGGCTACAGGAAGTTCAGAGGTTGGGTGTTGAATAAATTGTTGCATGAATTCTTCCTTGGACGTTGGTTTATGATATAATCTTAGACGATGACCATTAACCAAGAGTTTGAATCTAACGGGGCCAATGGTTGTGAGTTGAACAACATCGTTGGAGAAGACTTCAACAACTTCATATGGTCCCAACCATCTGGTTTGTAGCTTACCTGCATTATCTTGATACCTGGAGTCATAAAGGAGTGCCCAGTCACCTAGCTGGAACTTCTTTTCCTTTATGTATGATGTAGGGATGTCTTTCTCATCTCATCCAAAGAATTTAGCTACATTATTTTGTCCTTTTGTGCCTCATATATATCTATCCCAAGATCTAGTGTAGTCCTAAGATTTTTATGCTCAAAATCAATAGGAATCATAGTTGTCTTCCCGTACAGTAATTCAAAAGGAGTGAAACTTGTGGTTGTCTTCTAGGTGGTCCTACAGGCCTAGAAAACTTCTATCAACCTATTTTCCCAATCCTTCCTTTGAATTGCCACTTTTTTGGTCAATATTTCCTCAATTTCCCTATTGGTCACTTCGTACTGACCATTGGCCTTAGGGTGATAGGGGTAGATTTCTTGTGCCTCACATTATATTCATTGACTAATGTTGTGACAAGGGTTGATGTAAACTGAGACCCTTGATTTGCCACTATCTCCCTTGGAACCCCATAACATGTGAATATTTCCTCATAGAGAAATTTTGCAACCTTATTATCTCTGGCATGTTTCATACCTTTAACCTCCACCCACTTGGTCACATAGTCAGTGCAAACCAAGATGTAGGATTTTCCATTTGATGGAGGATCAATAAGACCTACAAAATCAAGTCCCCATTTATCAAATGGAGTGATGACTACCTAGGGGTAAAGAGGCATCTCATCAAATTTAGTTCGGCAGCCCATTCTCTAACATTTATCACACTTCCTAGTATACTTTCCTGCATCCTTATGAAGTGTGGGCTAGTAATATCTTGTATTAAGAATTTCCATTGATGTCTGCTTGGCTGAAAAGTGCCCTCCATAGGGTTCATTGTGACATGCATGTAGTATATCATATGTTTCATCTTCCCTTACACATCTCCTCATGACATGATCTGGTCCAGTGTAGAATAAACATCTTGCAATCCATGAGAAAGGAAAGGTTTTCTCTACGAGCACCCTTCTCTCTTTTGGAGAGAAATGAGGAGTAACTCTCCCTGTAACCAGATAATTGGCTATGTTAGCATACCAAGGTGTGTGCACAATGATGGAAAAAATATGTTCATCAGGGAAAGATTCATCAATGACTTGAATGTCCTCTGATGTAGTCAATCTGGAGAGAAAATCTGCTACAACATTTTCCTTTCCTAGTTTGTCAACAATGGTGATATCAAATTCCTGCATCAACAACAACCACCTTGCTAGCCTCCCTAAAATAAAGGGATTATTCATGAGGTATCTTATGGTTGCATGGTCTGGATGAATAAAGATCTGATATCCTATTATGTAATGCCTAAACTTGTTAAGGGAATAGATGACTGCCAACATCTCCTTCTCTGTCACCGTGTAATTAAATTCAGCTCCTTGTAGGTTTCTACAAACAAAGTAGATTGCATTCTCAATTGCTCCTTATTTTTGTCCCAATACAACTCATATAGTATAATCAAATGCATTTGTATGAATATGAAAAGGAAGCTCCCAATTAGGGCCTTTGAGTATAGGAGCATGGGTTAAGGTTGCTTTCAAATCAGAGAATGCTTTGTCATAGTCCTCTGTCCACTGTAACTCAACATTTATAGTTAGGAGATTGTACATTGGTGTTTCCATTTTACTGAAGTCTTTGATGAAACACCTATAGTACCCTTCATGTCCCAAGAAACTTCTAACAACTTTTTGTTTTGTAGGAATAGGAAGATTGGTAATCACCTCAATCTTGGTTGGATCTACTTGAATTCCTTTTTGAGAGATGTAGTGGCCAATGACTACTCCTTCCTACATCATCATGAATCATTTTTCACTATTCAAGGATAGATTATGGTCTTCACATCTTTGTAAAACCTTCCTTATATTTTCTAATGCTTCTACAAAATCAATACCATAGGTAGTAAAATCATCCATATCGATCTCCATGCAATCATGTGAGATATCTGAAAATATACTAATGACTGCCCTTTGAAAAGTTCTAGGTGCATTACATAGACCAAATGGAAGTATTGAGTAGGCATAAGTCCCACATGGATAGGTAAAGGTGGTCTTCTCTTGATCCTTAGGTGCAATTTGTATCTGATTATAACCATTGAGTCCATCTAGAAAAGAAAAATATTGCTTACCTTCAAGGGAATTTGGTACTTGGTCTATGAAAGGAAGGGGAAAATGATCCTTTTTGGTGGCAGAGTTTAGTTCTTTATAATTAAAAAAAACTCTCCATTTATCTCCCTTTTTAGGCACAATTACCAATGGGGACACCCATTGGCTATCTAAGATAGGGTAGATAAATCCTGCTTCCAATAATATTTGTAGTTCCCCTTTTACAATTTCCCTCAATACAGGGTTGATTCTCCTTTGTGGCTGCCTTACTGGTGTACAGTCATCTCTAATATATATCCTATGAGTATAGAGCTTGGGATCCAATCCTTTCATGTCATGGTAGTCCCATGTGAATGCATGTTGGTGGGTCTTCAACAGGTTTGTTAGGGACAACTGCTGCTCTTCAATCAACTTGCTATTAATATTCAAATATTTCCCTTTTGACACTTACACTTGTGTGGTTAACTCAATCATGGTTGTTTCAGTAATGCTTGGAATTTTTAGTTCATGTGGCAGCAAGGTATGAAGCATATTAGTTTTTGTAGGAAGTTTAGTTATAGGAAGAGCAGGTAGAAGTGTCTTCACTGGACCTGCAAAACCAGATTCATGAGTGGTTGACTTTTCATGCACCTCACAATGGTTCTGAATTATGTGGGACAACACTTCATCTTCTTCTTGAAGCTGCATGAAAGGAATTCTTCCTATCATCATGAGTTGTGCCACTGAATTGACTTCCTTGGCCTCTTCTCCAACATGTGGCCATATGGGGTTATCCATATCATGGGATGGTTGAGCAGGTGGGTAGAGAACAATATTTTTGGTGCTTTTCCCATTAGAAATATTCATGTCCCCTAACCGAGATCCAATGTAAGCATTTTTTGTGGCTAACCACGACCTTCCTAGAATATTGGGATACTCTTCTAGTGTAGCTTTAGGAGAAAGGATCATGAAATCTGATGGGTACTCCCAAAAGTCTAGAGTTACCACAAGATCTTCTACTATACCATCTAGTTTAATAGTGGAGCTATCAACAAGATGCAGGATAGTAGGAGTAGGTCTCATGTTTGCAACATTTAGTTATTGTAGGATATCCTTAGTCATCACATTTATTGCTGCTCCCAATTCAATTAGGGCATTCTTTCTTTGGATTCCATTTATAATAACTCCTACCACAAGACTACTTGGGTCAGTGTACTTAGGAACAATGACTTTCTCAAGCATGATATCTGCCAATTATCCCACCACATAAATTGTAGTAGGGTCTTTCTTTTTCCTCCCTAGCTTTTTGAGGCATGCTTCCTTGATTGTTTTTCCATATATGGGGACATATTTTATGGCTTGAAATAGAGGTATCTTAACACATATGTGTTTCAACTGATCCAAGATGTCAAAGGTTGTTTCCTCCTCTTCCTTTTGTTTAACAACTTCTAACCTTTGAGGAAATGGTGGATCTTGATCAGTTTGCTGAACTGGTTTAGGATTTTTTGGTACACTTGGCTGAATGGGGACATTCTTATGCTCCTCTTATTCCACAAGAATCTCGGTGATGATAGGAGTGGAAGGAGTTGGTAAAGTGGTTCCTGAATGCAGATGAATGTCACTCACACTCACAACATATGTAGGGAATTGATTAGGATCTGCAGAGTAGACTTGTTGTTGTTGTGGTTTGTTATTTGGGTTAGGTGTGGGTTGAGCTGGTAATTGAGTAGGTCTAGGTGTACTAGAACTTGAGCTAGTAGGAGGAGGCATTATGGCAGGCTGTTGAGGTTGTGGAGGTGGTTGCATGTAACTAGTTGTCTCGTTTGGCCATTGTTGTCCTCCCCTCCATTGGGATGTCTACTGTCATTTTCTTGGAGGTGGTTACCAATTCCCTTGAGATTGTTGCCACTAGGGTGGAGATTTTTTGATTGGGCTAGGTATTGGAGGGTTGTTCCAAGGTTGAGGTGGATATCCTCTATATTTGGATGGGTATGGGGGTTGTCATTGATTACCAGATGCATAAGAATTAAAATAAGACCCAACAAAAGAAAATGGATCTGGTGGCATACCTTATCTTGGGGCCCATGGTCTCCTTTGTACAATGTAGTAGACTTGATCATCATCACCCTAGATTGGCTTGAACTTAGGTGGAATCTGCTTGTTGTCAATGTTGGCTACCATTTTGCATCTACAGTCTTTTTTCTTTTGTCTACAATGAGGGTAATATTCTGCCAACATTACCTTTGCCTCCTCTTGTTTCTTCTTTTCTTGAAGTGTATCCAACTAATTATCTAGATTTTTTATGATGTCTTGCTTGAAATCTTCCAACAAGTGAGTAATATCCATCCTTGAAACTCAATTGGTGGATGATTTACCCATAGAGGATTGGTAATGTCTTCTTTCTTTGAAGCTACCATGGAATAGTTTTGACATATCTTCTTAATATCATCCTAATGAACTTGGGTGATATCTCCTCCTCCCATTAGGTCCAGAGCATCAATGTAGCTATAATTGATCCCTCTAAGGAAGAGTAGCTTTTGAGACTCTTCATTGAGTGTATGATGTGGAGATTTCTACAGGAAAAATAGAAACCTTGAAATGTAGTCCTCCAAACTCCCATTTTCCTTCTTCTTCATCCTGAAAATATCATCTCCTCTCATATCATTTCCCCTACAATATTCTTTGTACTTCTCAAAAAAATTTATTTTCATATCCACCCAAGTCTCCACAGTATTCCTATCTAAGCTCATAAACCATCTTATTGCAGCTTCTTTCAAGGTGGTAGGAAACAACTTAAGCCTATGAGCATCAATGGTATAGTCATAGCTTCTACAGAGGATATCAAACTCAAATAGGAAAGTGTCAGGGTCTTCTATGACAAGCCCATAGAACTTAGGAAGGACTGAAGCATGGATGTTTTTGAGGTTATCAACTTCATTCTGATGAGTGATAGGAAATGGAAAAGATGGTTGGTTAGGTTTGTTTCTATTTGCATTAGCCATGCCTACTTGATAGAGTTCCAAAGAAAATGGATTTTCAATCAGATTTTGGTCTTCAGAGGAAGTGTCGGAACTGGTCAAATTGGGAAATGAATCAACAAAAGGGTGTGCCTCTTCTTCTTCTTCTTCTTCATCTCTTGGAATATTTTGAAGCTCAACTAGTGAAAATGGATTAGGGTCATTAGGAAGGAATATCCCATGAGCATCTCTTCTCCTTCCTCTATGCATATAGTATCAACTCAGTATCAACCAATGCACACAAATAATTGGTGAAAAAATAGCAGGTCATTACTTTCTAAATGAAGGGTATGCTAAGGAAAAACATTAGAAATACTACAGCAAGAAAGAAACTATCAATGACTCCAAAGAACATCCTAGTTTGACACCATCCCCATAAATGATGCCAAAAATGTTGGCCTCCTCTAATGGTTTAATAACTAAGCCCTTAGAACTGTGACTTAGAGATTGGACATTTGCACTAAGTAGCTATCTCACTCATCATGAAGGTTCATTTCATTGTCAACCCAGGGATGTAAACTTGAAATGGGTTAGCATTGTATGTGCACTAGGACTCCATTGTAATCATCCATAAACAAGGAAAGAAACAATATTGTAAATGAAATGCTGGAAAGAAATCAACTTAAGAATTGAGCATACATCAAAAACTATACTAAGCATCAACAACTGGACTAAAAAATGGATGATATAAATAAGAATATTATCGAACAAACAGGAAACTACTCTATCTTCCTTGGCTACAGGAACAATCATAAAACAAAATTTCAGTCGCTGCAGGAATAGATAGCTGCTGAAACTAAAACTAATTGTTGAATAGAAACTAAATTTTAAACTAAATGAGTGGAATTCTCACCAAGTGGGCCCCCTTGAGTGATTCTTCCTTAAGCTAACTCAGTTGCAGCAAATCAAAATCTCATATTATTTCTTGAAAAACATGATTACAACATTTTAGCGATATGACTATATTACTAGAACTAGAAAATGCAAGTACAATCTCATAACATCAAACCTTATGCAAAGGGGAATATGGCCATTATTTATAGAGGGAAAAACTACTAATTAATCCTAACTACCTAGGCAGTCGGCTCCATCAAAATAGGAAGATGTCACTTATTGAAAACATAGAAAAAGAGGAAGTTATGCATGCATCAGATTTGGTTAAAGTAGACTTTCCCAACAAAAATCTAACACAACACACTCCCTAGATTTTATCAACAAACAAACATGACCGTTAAAAGGTAGTTACAATATTTTATTTGAACTAAGAATTTCCCTCCATTGACCTCTTAATGACCACCTTCTTGACTTTCTTGGCAACCAACCAGCTGGCACAATTTTCTTCCACTTGGAAAGCTTCGTTGACATCAACATCTTAATGTAAACCTGCATAATGACATTAGCATGCACAAACAATTTCATATCTATAATTACCTTAAAGTAACATCGATTCAACCACATGTAAAATTAACATAGATAATTCACATAACGTGTTAATGTCATTAAAATTCACAAGGATAACTTATGCCCAAAGTTTATGGTTTTAAGGAAATAACATGGAAAATGTACAACCAAGTGCCAAAGTCTATGGTAGCAACAACAAATATATAATAAACCCTATCAAAATTGAGCCATTAATTGGGCTCATCACTAGTCATATATAACACGACTAGATTGATGACTAAACCATTTTTAGTCATTTATTGGTTGTTTTTATTGATCGATTTGGTAGTGTATAGGAGCGAATTTGCACCCCTTGTGAAAATTCCCCTTTCACATACCATCACCTTAAAAAATAAAATCCAAAGGTTAAATTCCACATCACTCACCTGTCTTCCATCCACTTGGCGTTTTCCCTGTGTCTTGGTGAGGGAATATTCGTCGGGGATGAATGCACGGTGCACAGACGTCTGCGTGACACACTATCGTCCCTGACGAATTCCTACATTTGAAGTTAGTAGAGGTGTTACACTCCTTGTTGGGGATGAATTATAACGTCCCTCTTCAACCAACCCACCCGAAAATGCCTTATTCATTCTCATCCCACCTTCAAAAAAATTCATTCTCACTTCATTTCACTCTCTAGACATTCAAATTCGATCTCTCAAGCAAATTCACAACATTCTAGCACTTCATTGTCAGCATTGCAACAACATTGAAAATCCATCAAATTTACATTGCAAGTGTGAGGCAACCATAGAATTTGTGGGCTTGAAGTCTTGCAAGACCCCCGTTCATCACTGTTGCGATTGTGGTGACTTTTCCAAGTCCATACCTTGCATTCTCCCTCCATTGGCTAGTGAGATTTTTGGTGGAGGTGGTAACACTTCACTCCTCTCCTTTGTGATTTGATAGAGTAGCATATTATTGTGTTGTAGTGTTCATTGCAATCTTTATTTCTACTTTCCTTATCGCATTTTCTACTCCATTGCTTTCTGGCTGTCTGTGGAGGTGGAAACACTAAAACAGGGGTTTCACTAAGGAAGGCCCCTATATAGCCCCAAAATTTTTCCCCTCTTTCTTGTATGTAGGAGAATGTGCATGTGGAGCTAGTTGGTGAGTCAATGCTTTTGTGAGATCATCTTCATCATCCTAGATTTTATTTACTTGCTTTATCATCTCTGTCTTTATTTTCTATAATTTCTCATTTTATTTTTCCTGTCAAAATCAACTAGCTAGGATGTCAGTAATTTTTTAGGAAGTTTTTATTGTACTTTTTTTTTCTAGCCATACAGATGCTAGCACACCAAAGGGACACCAACGCACCATGCTATCATCCCAAAACCCTACTTTTTTCCTCAGGTAAAGAGTTGTCCGAGGTGCAGTACCGACTCCAAAAACTAGCTCGCTTAGCCTAAACCTAAATTTTTGGTTTGTAGAGTGACATAAGTACTACATAGTAATTCATTCTTGATGCTCACCCTAAGAAATACTTTATATTGAGGTAAGTTAGGGCAGCCCTCCACTCTTGGCTCTCTGTGACTTGGAGCCTTGATGTGGTCGGTCCCCCTCTCTTATATTTTTGGTGATCTTGATGTGAACCATTTTGGTTTTGTTGGGTAGTGCTGAAGGGTCCTTTCCTTGTGTTCTAGGAGCATTGTAGGTGTGAGTGTTATGAGGTGTTTCACCTTACAACCCAACTTGTGACCCCTAGTAGGCATATTTGGAAGGTTTTGTAAGTGTTGCGAAATGAAACCTTAACTGGGTCATTGTCCTATTTCAAACCTTTGGGGGGCTTTATGAGAGTAACATTTGGTGTGCCTGATGGTCTCTTTTCTAAATTTTCCTATCCCCTCTACACATCCTATGAGTAGTAGTCCAAGTATAACCTTCACCTTGTAGGACCTGTCGATGATTTTTAATAGAGAACCATCTCCTCTTTATATCCCTGCATGAATCAACAGAAACACTGTAGTAGGTGTTCTTTTTGACTTGACATCTTAGGTGAATATTTTAACCAAGGAGATTATGTTAATTAACTTCTTGCATAAATATGGGTATGATGCACCTATGAGCACCATCTGTATGCATAATGGACTTTCTGTACCTCCCCTTGGTAGCATTGTTTTGTTAGTCCTTGTCGGACCTAACTCTATAAACCTACTATTTGACATAGTATCGGGGTTCAAAATCTCTAGAGTGAAGCTAGGTATCCCTTGGTTAGTAGCTATGAAATCAATTCCCTCGATTGTGCATAAATGTTTGAAGTTTATTCATGAGGGTTTAGTACATGTGATCCATGACACTAGCTATAAGCCGCCAGTTATGCATGGTAGTTATTCCTTAGACCACTTTTGGCTTGCACTCATTGGCCTACTCTCACCTAGGAATGACCTCTTGTATTGGGCCTATGAGAAGTACAAGAAAGGGCACTTAATTCCTAGGGTGAGGTACCCTCCATGACCTTATGTTGTTTCACATAGGGCTTGTTTAAAATCTTACAGTGATGCCACCCTCGTGCATAGAAGGGATGAAGAGAAGTGCTCTCAAGGTTCCTCTTCCTCCTCTTCCACTTTCCAACCTGATGCTCCCTCTCACCCCATTGTGGTTTCATCAAATTCTACTCTGAGTTTGTGGGAGAAACCTATGGTGCCCACTTGGTGAAAGCCCTAGCATCCTACTTTCTATCTTCCTATTCTACCCATAGAGCCTAGGCTTGTTTAATATGGTAGAAGAAAGGGTACCTGTAGGGGATCCTCCATGTCTTAGCCTCCACAGCCTCCAACCACTCTTGATCCTAAAGCAATGACTGGGAAGAGGCCAACCACCAAGGCGCTAGAGCTGACTCCCCTCATTATCTCTCAAACTCCTACTCTCGTTCAAGAGCCTGTCCCTCAGTCATAAATGGTTATGATGAACACCCCTATAGTTGAGCAAGAGCCTTCTATCCCTTCATAGCTCCTAACCCCTAGCTCAAAGGGTCGTAGAAATCACCTTGTGCGTGAGTGCAAGCACTGGTGAAAGGATCTGGAAGCTGAGTAGACTACCTTGTAGAAAAAGGAAGAAGAGTTGACCACCCCTGTATTAAGGCCTCCTACTATGTCCTCCTCTCTCCTCCCCTTTGCTTCCATTCAATCAAGTTTAGTCTTGATTCTAACTCCCGCTATGAGCTCAAGTGCATATGACCCTAAAAAGGTGTAGGTGTTTTCACTCCTTTTGTTGAGCTACTCCTATTGATGTCTCTTCTAGACATCCTGCCATTCCCTAAACTCGTTGACATGCTAAATACCTTTGTGGTTTCTATCCTAGTTTTCTTCTCCTCCTCTATGCCTCTTGCCTCATTTGTGGGGAGTTCACATCCCCTAACAAAGCAGAAAGTAGAGGTTGGCCCTTCCAGCAATGAATGACGTAAGAGGAGCCCACCTTCTCCAAAGGGTGGTCCTACACTAGCTTGTTTCATACTAGTGGCAGAGTAGGTTACAACTTCCCCTGAGTTTGTCACCACTCCTAAGTCACTTGATGATCCAAGTGGTGAATCTTGGGCATCATCCTCCCCATCCATCGAGGTATGACATGGAACTCCTAGAAAGTGCATGTTTAACTCTCTAGATGAGGTCTCAACCTTGTCAGCAATCTTCATGAAATCACTGACCATAGCTCCACAAGAGTCGAGTGGAGAAGACCTTGTGGGGCCTTCTTCCTTAGCCCTTGTTATGGGAGGGTTGGAAGATCCTCCCCTTAATATTCTACCATTGCAGGCTTTTCCTTCTTCCCCTTATAATGATCTATATTGGGAAGCAAATAAACTCTTGGTCGATGAGTGTTAGAGGGAGGCCTCTTCCCTATCTTTAGATTAGGTGTGTGTGTGTTGTGATGTGTTCCCCCATGCTTGTGTTACATGTTCCTAGATGACCCTTCTCACCCTTGTAGGTGCTTGGATATGGGAGTGATTATGTGTCGTAAAATTCCTCTATTTGTATCATCATTCTTTCTTTGTTATGTGCTTTGACTTTCAAAAAATTAGGGACAATGAAAAGAGTTGGGGGCATTTAGGCTTCCCTTCAATGTTGACCCAATTTTTTATTTTTATTTTGTCTTCTCGTGCATTCTTCACATGGTTTGATATAGTAGGGGGTTGATAATGGTTCATTTATATACTATTACTAAACTTATATATATTTATAAGTAGCTTTGACCTCAAAATGTCATATCACCCTTGTGCCTCTTGTTCATGCTACTTTTCTTTCATTCTTTCATCTTTCTCTCTTATTTTCTTTGGTTGTCCCTTGTATGTGTGACAATGTCGCTTTCACAATATTTCAATTTTTAGAAGATGCATTTGTTGCTAATGAATCTTTTCTTGAAAATCCTTGAAAATCTTTTTCAATGATCGCATTCTCAACTTGGACCTCTAATGGAACATGTTTCCTTCATCATGGGCTCGCAAAGAAAGGACTTAAGAAATTTCCTCCAAGGAGGGAGTATCTTTTTCCTATGGGAGAATCCTTGACCTTCTCTTTGCAAGGGGGAATTTTTATTCCTTTCAAATTCCTTGATGAAGTGAACATCTTTAGAAAGGATTCCTTGATGATGAATTGATTTTAGAAAAAAAATGCCTCTTTTACACTTTCAAATAGCGTGTCCCTTGGGTGAACCCCTTTGAAATCCTTCCAATTTTTTGATTATCTACGTGACTGTTTGTTTGTTTTCCTACATGGCCGCTTCTTGTTTCTTGGCATGTTTTATCTACAGATTAACATGTTACTTTGTAGGTGTTCCTATGGAGTCACTTTCCAATCTAACTCTGTGGAGTCCCCTTTCACTGGCCTTCCTTCATGAGAGAGAACTTGGGGGATGCCTTCTTGCAGGTCTACAGGCCTGTAAAGTGCTTACTTAACTGGGCTTCTTTCATGAGAGAGAACTTGGGGGTTTCTTTCTTGTAGGTCTACAGGCCTATAAGACACTTTCATCCTATGGGATTTGTCCATTATTGGTCTAAGGGGCTTTGGTGTACTTTGTGTAATTTCATATTTATGCGGAGCTATGGAGTCATTTTGTTCAAAACTCCCCAAGGAGAGTACCCATTGTGTACTTTTCCTTTCCTACACTTTCGAGTTTTCTAGATCATGGTTTACTTCCTCAATATTTTAGGTATATAGTTCTAACCCTTTGATCTACTTTATCGAACACTCATCGATATTTGTGCTTGCTAAAGTGGGGGAAAAATTTATAGGAGCAAATTTTCACCCCTTGTGAAAATTCCCCTTTCACATACCTTCACCTTAGAAAATAAAATAAGAAGGAAAAATTCCACATCACCCACCTTCCTTCCATCCACTTGGTGCTTGTCTTGTGTGTCAATGAGGGAATATTTGTTGGGGATGAGCATGTGACACATGGATGTCTACACGACACATTGCTGTCCTTAACAGATTCATGCATCTGAAGTTGGTAGAGGTGTTACACTCCTCATTAGGGATGAATTGTAACATCCCTCTTCAACCAACCAACCTAAAAACACCTTATTCATTCTCATCCTACCTTCAAAAACATTCATTCTCATTTCATTTCACTCTCTAGACATTCACATTTGATCTCTCAAGAAAATTCACAACATTCTAGCACTTCATTGTGACCATTGCAACAACATTGAAATTCCATCAACTCCGCATTGCAAATGTGATGAAACTATTGAAGTTGTGGGCTTGGAGTCTTACAAGACGTCCCTTCATCACCACTATGGCTATGGTGAATTTTCCAAGTCCATACCTTGCATTCTCCCTCCATTGGCTAGTGAGATTTTGGGTGGAGGTAGTAACACTTCACTCCTCTCCTTTGTGATTTGATACAGTAGCATAGTATTGTGTTGTAGTGTTCATTGTTATCTTTTTTCTACTTTCTTTATCCCATTTTCTACTCCATTGCTTTCTGGCTGTCTCTGGAGGTCGAAACACCAAAATGGGGGTTTGACTGAGGCAAGCCCCTATATAGCCCCAACAATTTTCCCCTCTTACTTTTGTGTAAGAGAACATGTACGTGGAGCTAGCTAGTGAATCAATGCTTTTTTGAGATCATCTTCATCACCATAGATTTTATTTACTTGCTTTATCATCTTCGTCTTTATTTTTTGTACTTTCTCATTTTGTTTTTCTCGTCAAAACCAACTAGCTAGGCTATTAGTAAGTTTTAGGTAGTTTTTACTATACTTTGTGTTTTCTAGCCGTACAGACGATAGTGCGCTAGAGAAATGCTAGCTCGCCACACTATCATCCCAGAACCACGTTGTCATCCTTAGATAGAGAGTTGTCTGAGGTGTAGTACTGACTCCAAAAACCAGCTCACCTAGCCTAAACCTAAAGTTTGGGTCTGTAGAGTGACAAAAGTACTATATAGTGCTCTTTATTCTTGATCTTCACCCCAAGACATCCTTTAGAGTGAAATAAGTTAGGGCATCCCTCCACTCTTGGCTCTCTGTGACCTGGAACCTTGATGTGGTTGGTTCCCCTCTCTTACATTTTTGGTGAACCTGATGTGAAAAACTTCTTTCCATTCTCTTGTGTTGAGAATTTTTTCCTTCACCTGGTGGTTGTCATAACCCTAAGTGTTGTGAAGGTTTATGAGCATCACAACCCATTCCACAACTTCTGGGTATGTTTTTAGAAGAAGCATGTGACACTTACCAATGGAGAAGATGAAGGTCACTTCTAGTTTTTCCTCTAGTTTCTTTGTTGGTTTAGCTAATGAGTTTACCATTGGTTTTCCTATGGGCTTCACTAACGAGATGGGTTTCGTAGATGAGACCACTTGTATTCCTACTCCTCCAGCATCCCCTACGACTTCATACATGGACAAGGATGGGGCTATGCATGTCACTGTAGAAAAGATTTTGGAATTAGATAATAGATTGGAATACCTTATGAATCACTTGGAGAAAGCACCAAACATGGCAGAGCTGCTAGGCTTACTAGCAAAGTGCAAAATTTGTTAGGAAAAGAGTTCTTATGTGGACTTGTCAATCTAACTGAAGCTTATGTCCCTTCATTTGAGCCTAGATTAGGTACCACCCAAGGAGAAGTGATCAATACCTATGAAAGAAAAATAGGCATTTTTATGCCTTCCACATCTATATGCATGTCCGAGATAGGGCCCTCGATTAGTGTCACATCTACTTTTCAGAAGCCCCCCACTATCAAGTACAGTAAAACACACCTTGGGTATAGTGTCACCCCTCCTACTACCCCTGGTGGTGGAGGCTCTAGTGGAATGGGTGGTAGTGGATTTGGTAGCAGAACTAGCACCAACGGAGGTGGCTTTCATGGAGGTCATGGAGGTGAATTCGGTAGTGGAGTTGGCTTCAGTGGAAGGCCTACCTATGGTGGTGGCTTTGGTGGCAGTCACAGTAGTGGCTCTAGAGGTGGTTCTAGTGGCGGGGGTTCTAGAGGTTCCACTATTCCTTTGTAATCTACTGACCCTATTTTGAATGCCCTACTTTAGAACATGGGTCATATGCATAACTAGATGGTGAGTCTCTCCTAGGCCTCTTCCTATCCTATCTTTCAACCCTTCTTTCAACATAGCCCATTGTCAGTAATAATCCTAAGTGCTCCCTACCCACAAGGAATGGAGATTCCAAAATTTGAGAAATATGGTGGCAAAGGGGACCCACAAACACATATATCTGCCTTTAATTCCATGTGTATAGATTTATTCCATCATGATGCCTTGATGGAAAAATTATTTCCTCAATATCTTAAGGATACAATGCTTGTGTGGTACTGTTCCTTGCCCGATAACTCTATCTTCTCATTTGATCAACTTGTAAATCAGTTTCTCCAACAATTCCAAGCCAACATCAAACCGAAGATGAACTTATCCCATGGGGGCTCTTCATTATCGATCCTCACCCCAAGACATCCTTTATAGTGAGGTAAGTTAGGGAAGCCCTCCACTCTCGACTCTCCATGAACTAGAACCTTGACATGGTTGGTCCCCCTCTCTTACATTTTTGGTGAATATGATGTGAACAATGTCTTTCCATTCGCTTGTGTTGAGAATTTTTCCCCGCACCTGGTGGTTGTCATAACCTTGAGTGTTGTGAAGGTTTATGAGCATCACAACCTAGTCCACAACTTCCAGGAACGTTGTTAGAAGAAGCATTCAAAACTTACCTATGAAGAAGATGAAGGTCAACTCTAGTTTTTCCTCTAGTTTCTCCATTGGTTTAACTAATGATTTTACCACTAGTTTTCCTACAGGCTTCACTAATGAGATGGGTTTCATAGACAAGATGACTCACATTCCTAGTCCTCCAGCATCCACTACAACTTCATCCATGGATGAGGATGAGGTTATGCATGTCCTTGCGGAAAACCTTTTGGAATTAGATAACAGATTGGTAGACCTTATGAATCACTTGGAGAAAGAACCAAAGATGGCAAGAGCCACTAGGCTTACTAACGGAGTGCGATATTTTTTAGGAAAGGATTGGATAGGCATAGATTTCTTACATGGCCTTGCTGATCTAACTAAAGCTTATGTCCCTTTGTATAAGCCTATATTGGGTACCACCCGAGGAGAAGTGCTTGATACTTATGAAAGAAAAATAGGTGTTTCCATTTAATCCACATCTATGTGCATGGCTAAGATAGGGCCCTCCATTAGTTTCCCATTTTCTTCTCAAAATCCCCCCTCTATCAAGACGAGTAAAATTCCCCTTGGGTTTAGTTTCACCCCTCTTACTTCCCCTAGCGGCGGAGGCTTTGGTGGAATGGGTGGCGGTGGATTTGGTAGTAGAGGTGGCATTGGCGGAGGTACCTCTGGTGGAGGCCATGGAGGTGACTTCAGTAGTGGAGGTGGATTTGGTGGAGGCCCTACCAATTGTGGTGTCTTTGGCAATTGTCACAACGGTGGCTTCGAGGGTTGTTCTAGTGGCAGTGGTTCTGGAGGTTCCATTGGTCCTTTGTAATCTACTAACCCTATTTTGAATGCCCTACTTCAGAACATGGGTCATATGAAGAACCAGCTAGTGAGTCTCTCCCAGGCCTCTGCCTAGCCTATCTTTCAACCCTTCTTCTTACATAGCCTATTGTTGGTAACAATCCTGAGTACTCCCTTCCCATAAGGAATGGTGATTCCCAAATTTGAGAAATATGGCTATAAAGGGGACCCACAAATGCACGTGTCTGCCTATAATGCCATATGTAAAAATTTCTTCCATCACGATGCATTGATGGAAAAATTATTTCCTCGATCTCTTAAGGATACAATGCTCAAGTGGTACTATTCCTTTCCTGATAACTCTATCTTCTCATTTGATAAACTTGTAAATCAGTTTCTCCAATAGTTCCAAGCCAACATCAGACTAAAGATAACCTTATCTCATAGGGCTCTCCATTCTCAATCTTCACCCCAAGACATCCTTTAGAGTGAGGTAAGTTAGGGCATCCCTCCACTCTTGGCTCTCTATGACCTGGAACCTTGACGTGGTTGGTCCTACTCTCTTACATTTTTGGTGAACCCAATGTGAATGTCTTTTCATTTGCTTGTGTTGAGAATTTTTCCCCACACTTGGTGGTTGTCATAACCTTGAGTGTTGTGAAATTTTATGAGCATCATAACCCAGTCCATAACTTCTAGGTACTTTTTCAGAAGAAGCATGCGACACTTACCAATGGAGAAGATGAAGGTCATTTCTAGTTTTGCCTCTAGTTTCTCTACTGGTTTAGCTAATGAGTTTACCACTAGTTTTCCTACTAGCTTTACTAACGAGATGGGTTTCGTAGACGAGACCACTCGCATTCCTACTCCTCCAACATCCCCTATGGCTTCATTTGTGGATGCGGATGATGTTGTGCATGTGCCTGCAAAAGATGTTTTGGCATTAGATAAAAAAATTGGCAGACCTTATGAATCACTTGTCGAAAGCACCAAACATGGAGAGAGCCTCTAGGCTTACTAGCGAAGTGTGACATTTTTTAGGAAAGGATCGAAGAGGCATAGAGTTCTTACGTGGCCTTGCTAATCTAACCGAAGCTTATGTCCCTTCGTATAAGCCTAGATTGGGTACCACTCAAGGAGAAGTGCTCGATACCTATGAAAGAAAAATAAGTGTTTCCATGCCTTCCACATCTATATGCATGGCCAAGATGGGGACCTTGATCAGTATCTCATCTGCTTCTCAAAAGGCCCCCACTATTAAGTTGAATAAAACACCTATTGGGTTTAGTTTCACCCCTCCTACCACCCTTGGTGGCAGAGGCTCTGGAAAAATGGGTGGCAGTGGCTTCAATAGCGAAGGTGGCACTGATAGAGGTAGCTCCGGTGGAGGCCATGGAGGTGGATTTGGTAGTGGAGGTGGCTCTTATGGAGGCCCTAATGGTGGTGGTGGCTCTAGCAGCAGTCATAGTGGTGGCTCCGAAGGTGGTTCTAGTGGTGGTGGTTCTAGAGGTTCAACTGGTCCTTGATCATCTACTAAACCTGTTTTCCATTTGTACAATTTTTTTCTATCACGATGTGTTGATGGAAAAATTATTTCCTCGATCCCTCAAGGATACAACACTTGAGTGGTACTGTTCCTTTCCTGATAACTCTATCTTATAATTTGATTAACTTGTAAATGAGTTTCTCTAACAATTGCAAGCCAACATCAGACCAAAGATAACTTTTTTGAATTTTGTCAGGTGCAAACAGGGGGATAACGAGAAGATAATTGATTTTATAGCATGATAAAAAGTGCTATTTTCTTAGATCTCGTACCCGCTACCTAATTTTGATGTGAAGAAGGTGTTCATAGGGAACATGACAGGAAAAGTTTTCCCACATGAAGTACCCTTTTTTTGCGCATCTGTGTGCTACGTTACGAGAATATCAACAAATGGTAGTTCAGTTTGGGGGATCCTCCTCAATTCCATTCAAAAGGAAAATTCATTGTATCAATCTCAGGAAAAGGCAAGGCTGTTGCGAATGTAGTATCCGCAACGAATGACAACGACCTTCGATGCAACAAAAAGTTCACAAAGTTAGCATAATCTTATTCTTCCATCTTACAAAAGTTGTTGAAGGATAAGATCGTAACCTTGGAGAACCCTAGACCTCTCAAGGAACCTTACTCTGATTGGTATGATGCAAATTCCCTCTATCAATACCACCAAGTCAATAGACATGATATCAAACGTTCTATGCGCCTACATCATGAGATACAAGACCACATCGACGATGGTACTATTTGTCTCGATGGGAGAAAACAAAGTGAAAATAAATAGGTGGAAAAAGAAATAGTGAGTTGCAGATATACATGGATGTGTTACCATCACATTCTAAAAAATTAATTATTGATTCCTTCCATTCTACCACTCAACCCTCTGAGTACGTTAAAATGATCACAATTACTCCTTCCTCGTAGCCTACGACTGGTTCCCCAGACGTGACATTCATCTCATAGGACATGCCCTCTCCCCTTTACATTCCTGCTTGCCTTAATGGGAACATTGTGATAGGGGTCTTAGTCAACCCTAAAAGCTATGTTAATGTTATTATAGAGGAGACACTATGGCTAAATTCATTGCAGAGAGAGGAGTATGAAGAAACAAGGTCTACCATACATACACACGATGGCCTTTCTCTCAAGCTGTATGGATCAATAAATCTTTCCATCCTAGTTGGATGTAGGACTGTGGATACAACCTTTGACACTATTCTAGAATCAGATTTGTTCAGGTTGAAGTTAGGCATACCTTGGCTAGCTTCCATGAATGGAATTGCTTCCCTCATTCATAAGTGTTTGAAATTCTCCCACGAAGGTGATGTGCATGTGGTGCATGACTCTAGATACCAACCATTGGTGTCCCATGGGGGCTATTCATTGGATCATTTTGGCTCACCATGGTTGGTTTGCTTCCCCCAAGATCAGACCTACTTTAGTGAAACTACATGAAGTATAAGATCGGGGGTAAAGGATAGTCAAAATTGATCCTTCCGGTAGTGCAACAACAAGATACCTCCTCTTCTTGAAGGGAAAAGGAGAGGCCTTCCCATCCTTAGGGTACCTCTTTCATTCCTCTTTCTAAAGAATAATTTTGGATGTCTACTCCTAGATTATACAAGAGAAGTCTGATGGTGTCTGCTTGGTGCAAGGCTAAGATTAGGATATCAGACCTTCCTACTATGTCTCCTAGACCTTAGCCATACCTTTATGGTAGAAGAAAGCATCCTTGTAGGGAATACTCCATGTTTTGGCCTCTATGGCCTCCAACAACTCTTGTTCCTAAAGTAGTGAATGGGAAGAGGCCTTTCACCAAGGTGCTAGAGATGACTCCCCATGTTGTCTCTCAAACTCCTCCTACTCCCATTCAAGAGCCTCTCCCTCCATCAATTTTATTTTTTATGGACACCCCTATGGATGAGTAGGAGCCTTCTATCCCTTCGCAGCTCCCAGGCTCTAGGTCAAAGAGTCGTAGAAACTGCGTTGCACGTGAGCACAAGCACCAATGAAAGGCTCTAGTAGCTGAGAATGCTGCCTTACAGAAAAAGGAAGAGGAATCAACCATCCTTGTATCAGGGCCTCCTATTGTGTCCTACCCTCTCCTCCCCTCTGCTTTTGTTCAATCAAGTTTAGTCTCATTTTTGGCTCCCAATGTGAGCACACATGCATTTGACCCTAAAAAGGTGCATGTGTTTATAACTCTTTCAGTCGAGCCACCCATTTTGATGTCCCTCTTCGACATCTTGCCATTCCCAAAACTTGTGGAAATTTTGAATACCTCAGTGGTGTCCACCATAATTTTCTCCTCCTCCATGCCTCTTGCCTCGTATGTGGGGAATTCACATCCCTTAATGAAGCAGAAGGTAGAGGTTGGCCCTTCTAGCAATGGAGGGAGTAGGAGGATCCCACCTTCTCCAAAGGGTGGTCCCATGCTAGCTTGTTCCATACTAGTGACAGAGTAGGTTCTGACTTCCCCTAAGTTTGTCACCACTCTCAAGTCACTTGGCGAGCCAAGCAGTGAATCTCAAGCATCATCCTCACTGCCCTTTGAGGTATGACATTGCACTCCTGTAAAGTGCATTTTTAACTCTTTGGAAAATGTTTTGGCCTTGTTGGTGATCTTCGTGAAATCACTGACCGTAGTTCCACAAGAGTCCCATGGAGAAGACCTTTCGGGGCCTTCTACCTTAGCCCTTGTTGCGGGTGGGTCAGAAGCTTCTCCCCTTAATATTACACTATTGTAGGGTCGTCCTCCTTCCCCTTATAATGATCTAGATTGAGAAGTAGATGGCCTCTTGGTCAATGAGTGTTAGGGGATGCCTTTTATTTATCTTTAGATTAGGAGTGTGTGTGTGTTGTGATGTGTTTTCCCATGCTTGCGTTATGTGTTCCTAGATGAACCTTTTCACCCTTGTAGGTGTTGGATACATGAGTGATTATGTGTGGTAAACTTCCTCTATTTGTATCATCATTATTCCTGTGTTGTGTGCTTTGACTTTTGGAAAATTGGGGGTGATGCAAAGGCTTGGGGGAATTTAGGCTTCCCTTCCATGTTGACCCAATTTTTTATTTTTATTTTGTCTTCTCATGTATTCTTCACATGGTTTGATATAGTAGGGGGTTGATGAAAGTTCATTTATATACTATTACTATACTTATATATATTTATGAGTAGCTCTGACCTTGAAATATTAGATCATCCCTGTGCCTCTTGTTTGAGCTACTTCTCTTTCATTCATTTATCTTTCTCTCTTCTTTTCTTGGGTTGTCCCTCATATGTGTGACAATGTCTCTTTCACAATGTTTCAATTTTCAAAAGACACATTCATTGCTAATTAATCTTTTCTTCAAAATCCTTGCAAATATTTTTCAAAGATTGCATTCTCAAGTTGGACCCCTAATGGAATTTGTTTCCTTCATCATGGGTTCACAAAGAAAGGACTTGAGAAATTTCCACCAAGGAGGGAGTAGCTTTTTTCTATGGGAGAAGCCTTGATGTTCCCCTTGCAAGGGGGAATTTTTCTTCCTTTTGAATTCCTTGATGAAGTGAACATATTTAGAAAGGATTCCTTGATGATGAATTGATTTGAGAAAAAAAAAAATTTACACTTTCAAATAGTGCGTCCCTTGAGTGGACCCCTCTCCTTTTGAAGGGTTCTTGATGGACCCCTTTGAAATCCTTCCAATTTGTTGACTGTCTACGTGACTATTTGTTTGTTTTCCTGTGTTGTTGTTTCTTGTTTCTTGGCATGTTTTATCTATGGATTAACATGTTTCTTTCTAGGTGCACCTATGGAGTTGCTTTCCATTCTAACTTTGTGGATTACCCTTTTACCAGGCTTCCTTCATGAGAGAGAACTTGGGGGATGCCTTCTTGCAGATCCGCGGGCCTGTAAGGAACTTACTTCACTGGGTTTCATTCATGAGAGAGAACTTGGGGGTTGCCTTCTTGCAAGTCTGTAGGCCTATAAGACACTTTCATCTTGCAGAATTTGTCCATCGTTGGTCTGGGGGCGTTTGGTGTAGTTTGTTCAACTTCATAGTTCTACGAAGCTATGGAGTCCTTTTGTTCAAAACTCCCAAGGGAGAGTACTTGTGGAGTCCTTTTCCTTCCCTACACTTTCAAGTTCACCATATTGTGATCTCCTTCCTTGACGGTTCAAGTGTAAATTTCCAACCCTTCGATCTACTTTACCAAACACTCATTGATATTCGTGCTTGTTCAAGTGGGGGGAAAATGTATAAGAGAAAATTTTCACCCCTTGTGCAAATTCCCCTTTCACATACCCTCACCTTAAAAAGTCAAATTCGAAGGAGAAATTCCACATCACCCACCTGCCTTCCATTGACTTGGCATTTTTCTTGTGTGTCAATGAGGGAATATTTGTCTAGGACAAGCATGTAGCTCATGGATGTCTGCATGGTGCACTACCATCCCTAACAGATTCTAGCATCTGAAGTTGGCAGAGGCGTTACACTCTTCATTGGGGATGAATTTTAACATCTCTCTTCAACCAACCGACCTGAAAATTCCTTATTCCTTCTCATCCCACCTTCAAAAACATTCATTCTCACTTCATTTCACTCTCTAGACATTCACAATCGATCTCTCAAGAAAATTTATAGCATTCTAGCACTTCATTGTGAGCATTGCAGCAACATTGAAACTCCATTAAATCCACATTGGAAGTGTGAGGAAGCTATAGAAGTTGTGGGCTTGGAGTCTTACAAGACCTCCCTTCATCACTGTTGCGGTTGTGGTGACTTTGCTAAGTCCATACCTTACATTCTCCCTTTTTTGGCAAGTGAGCTTTTGGGTGGAGGTGGTAATGCTTCACTCATCTTTCCATCTTTCTTTCTTCTTTCTTTATCACATAGGATTGTGTTGTAGTGTTCATTACAATCTTTCTTTCTACTTTCTTTATCGCATTTTCTACTTCGTTTCTTTTTGGCTGTTTGTGGAGGTGGAAACACCAAAACGGGGGTCCGACTAAGGTAGGCCCCTATATAATCCCAACAATATTCCCCTCTTTCTTGTGTGTAGGAGAACATGCACATGGAGCTAGCTGGTGAATCGACACTTTTGTGAGATCATATTCATCACCCTACCTTTTATTTACTTGCTTTATCATCTCTGTCTTTATTTTTTGTACTTTCTCATTCTATTTTTCTCGTCAATATCAACTAGCTAGGATGTTAGTATGTGTTCAGGTAGTTTTTACTATACTTTTAGTTTTCTGGCCATAAAAATTCCAACGCACTAGAGAGACGCTAGCGTGTCACGCTATCGTCTTAGAATTACACTTCTATCCTTAGACAAAGAGTTGTTTGAGGTGCAATATCGACTCCAAAAAATAGCTCACCTAGCCTAAACCTAAAATTTGGGTCTGTAGAGTGACAAAAGTACTACATAGTGCTCTTCATTCTCGATCCTCACTCCAAGACATCCTTTAGAATTAGGTAAGTTAGGGTAGCCCTCCACTCACGACTCTCTATGACTAGGAATCTTGACGTTATTGGTCCCCCTCTTACATTTTTGGTGAACTCGACATAAACAACATCTTTCCATTTGCTTGTGTTGAAAGTTCTTTCCTACTCCTAGTGGTTGTCATAACCTTGAGTGTTGTGAAGGTTTATGAGCATCACAACCAGTCCACAACTTTTGGGTACATTGTTAAAATAAGCATGCGACACTTATCGATGGAGAAGAAGAAGGTCACTTCTATTTTTGCCTCTATTTTCTCCACTGGTTTAGCTAATGAGTTTACCACTGGATTTCCTATGGGATTCACTAATGAGATGGGTTTTGTAGATGAGACCACTCGCATTCCTACTCCTCCAGCATCCCCTATGGCTTTGTTCATGGATGAGGATGAGGCTATCCATGTCCATGTAGAAAACCTTTTGGCATCAGATAATAGATTGGAAGAGCTTATGAATCACTTGGAGAAAGCACAAAACATGGCGAGAGACACTAGGCTTACTAGTGAAGTGCAACATTTTTTAGGAAAGGATCTAAAAGGCATAGAGTTCTTACATGGCCTTACCAATCTAATCGAAGCTTATGTCCCTTCGTATAAGCCTAGATAGAGTATCGCCCAAGAAGAAGTGCTTGATACTTATGAAAGGAAAATAGGTGTTTCCATGCCTTCCACATCTATATACATGGTTGAGATAGGGCCCTCAATTAGTGTCTCATCTACTTCTCAAAATCCCCCCACTATCAAGGTGAGTAAAATGCCCCTTGGGTTTATTTTTACCCCTCCTACTACCCTTGGTAGTGAAGGCTTTGGTGGAATGGGTGGCGGTGGCTTTGGTAGCAAAGGTGGCATTGGTGGAGGTGGCTCTGGTGGAGGCCATGGAGGTGGCTTTGCTAGTGATGGTGGCTCCAGTGGAGGCCCTATTGGTGGTGGTCACAACGGTGGCTCTAGAGGTGGTTTTGGAGGTGGTTCTAGTGGCAGTGGTTTTGGAGGTTCCACTTGTCCTTCATCATCTACTGACCCTCTTTTGAAATCTCTAAATTCAAAACATGGGTCATATGCAGAACCAGCTGGTGAGCCTCTCCTAGGCCTCTTCCCAACCTATCTTTCAACCGTTCTTCCAACATAGCTCATTGTTGGTAATGATCCTAAGTACTCCCTTCCCACAAGGAATGGAGATTCCAAAATTTTAGAAATATGGTGGCAAAGGGGACCCACAAATGCACGTTTCTACCTTTAATGCCATGTGTACAAATTTATTACATCATGATGTGTTGATGGAAAAATTATTTCCTCGATCTCTTATGTAAATAGTGTTCGAGTGGTACTGTTCCTTGCCCGATAACTCTATCTTCTCATTCAATCAACTTGTAAATCAGTTTCTCTAATATTTCCAAGCCAACATCATATTGAAGATGATGTTATCCCACAGGGGATCTTCATTCTCGATCCTCACCCCAAGACATCCTTTAGAGTGAGGTAAGTTAGGGCATCCCTCCACTCTCGGCCCTTTGTGACCTAGAAACTTGATGTGGTTGGTCCCCCTCTCTTACATTTTTGGCGAACTCGACGTGAACGTCTTTCCATTCACTTGTGCTGAAATTTTTTCCCCACAACTGGTGGTTGTTGTAATCTTGAGTGTTGTGAAGTTTTATGAGCATCACAACACAATCCACAACTTCTAGGTACATTGTTAGAAGAAGTGTGCGACACTTATTGATGGAGAAGACGAAAGTCACTTCTAGTTTCACCTCTAGTTTCTCTATTGGTTTAGCTAATGAGTTTACCACTAGTTTTCCTATGGGATTCACTAATGAGATGGGTTTAATAGGTGAGACCACTTGCATTCCTACTCCTCTAGCATCTCCTATGGTGTCGTCCGTGAATGAGGATGAGGCTATGCATTTCCCTATGGAAAACCTTTTGGAATTAGATAACAGATTGGAAAGCCTTATGAATCACTTGGAGAAAGCACCAAACATGGTGAGAGCTGCTAGGCTTACTAGTGAAGTGCAAAATTTTTCAGGAAAGGATTAGATAGGTATAGAGTTCTTACATGGCCTTGTCGATCTAACCAAAGCTTATGTCCCTTTGTATAAGCCTAGATCGAGTAGCACCTGAGGTGAAGTGCTCGATACCTATGAAAGAAAGATAGGAATTTCCATGCCTTCCACATCTATATGAAAGGCCAAGATAGGGCACTTGATCAGTGTCTCATCTTCTTCTTAAAATATCCCCACTATCAAGGTGACTAAAATGCCCCTTGGGTTCAGTTTCACCCCTCCTACTACCCCTAATGGCGGAGCCTCTGGTGGAATGGGTGGTGGTGGGTTCAATAGCAGAGGTGGAACTTTGTGGAGGTGGCTCTGGTGGGGGCCATGGAGGTGGCTTTGATAGTGTAGGTGGCTCCGGTGGAGGCGCCACCAGTGGTGGTGGCTCTGGCGGTAGTCACAATGGTGGCTCTGTAGGTGGTTTTGGTGGCGATGGTTCTGGAGGTTCCATTGGTCCATTTTCATCTACTCACCTTGTTTTGAGTGTCATACTTTAGAACATGGGTCATATGCAAAACCAACTGGTGAGTTTCTCCCATGCCTCTGCCCAACCTATCTTTCAACCCTTCTTCTAACGTAGCCCAATTTTGGTAACAATCCTATGTACTCCCTTCCCACAAGGAATGGAGATTCCAAAATTTGAGAAATATGGTGGAAAAGGGAACCCACAAATGCATGTGTCTACCTTTAATGCCATGTGTATAGATTTTTTCCATCATGATGCATTGATGGAAAAATTATTTCCTCGATCTCTTAAGGATACAATTCTCGAGTGGTACTGTTCCTTTCCCAATAAATCTATCTTCTCATTTGATCAACTTGTAAATTAGTTTCTCTGACAGTTCCAAGCCAACCTCAGACTGAATATGACCTTTTTGGATCTTGTTTGGTGCAAGCAGGGGGATAACAAGAATGTAACTGATTTTATACCATGATACCAAGTGCTCTTTTCTCAGATCTCATACCTACTACCTGATTTTGATGTGCAGAAGGTTCTCATATGGAACCTATAGAGACCATGGTAGGAAAAGTTTTCCCTCATGAGGTACCCTTATTTTGAGCATCTGTGTGCTACGTTATGAGAATATCAACAGCTGGTAGTTCAGTTTGGGGGATACTCCTTGCTCCCATTTATAAGGAAAATCTATTTTATCGATCTCAGGAAAAGGAAAGGAAGTTCCTAATGTAGTAGCTGCAATGAATGACAATGGCCTTAGACACAACAAAAAAGTTCACAAAGTTAGTAGAATCTTATTCTTCCAACTTACATAAGTTGTTGAAGGATAAGATCATAACCTTGGAGAACCCTAGAACTCTCAAAGAATCTTACCTTGATCGGTACGATGCAAATGCCTTCTATCAGTACCACCAAGTCAATAGACATGATACCAAACGTTGTAAGTTCCTGTGTCATGAGATACAAGATCACATCAAGGAAAACACTATTCATCTCAATGGGAGAAAAAAAAGTGCACATAAATCGGTGGCAGATGAAAATAGTGAGTTGTAGATATAGATGGACCAATTTCCATTGCATTATGCTAACTTAATTATTGATCCCTCTAATTCTACTACTTAGCCCTCAAAGTACGTTAACATTATCATGGTTACTCCTTCCCTACATCTTGCAATTGGTTCACTAGACGTGACATTCACCTTGCAATGGGAACATTGTGGCAGGGGTCTTAGTCGGCCCCACGAGCTGAGTGAATATTATTATAAAGGAGACGTTGTGGCTGAGTTCCTTGTAGAGAGGGGAGTATGAGGAAACAAGGTCTACCATTCATACACATGATGGAATTTCTCTCATGATTTATGGATCAATAACTCTTTCTATCCTAGTTGGACCTAGGACCGTGGATACGACCTTTGATGTTATTTTAGAATCAGATTTGTTCAGGGTGAAGTTAGGCATACCTTGGCAAGCTTCCATGAATATAATCACTTTCGTCATTCATAATTGTTTGAAATTCTCCCATGAAGGTGCTATGCATGTGGTGCATGACACTGGATACCAACCATTGGTGTCCTCTAGGGCTATTCATTGGATCATTTTTGGCCCACCTCGGTAGGTCCACTTCCCCTAAGAATGGACCTACTTTACTGAAACCACATGAAGTATAAGATCAGGGGTAAAGGACAACCAAATTTGACCTTTTTGGTAGTGTAGCAACAAGTCTCCTCCTCTTCTCGAAGGGAAAATGAGAGGCATGCCCATCCTTAGGGTACCTCTTTCACTCCTCTTTTTGAAGAAGAATTTTAGATTTGTACTCCCAGATTCTACATGAGAAGTTTGATGGTGCCTGCTTGGTGCAAGGCTAATATTAGCATATTAGACCTTCCTACTATGTCTCCTGGACCTTGGCCCTACCTTTATGGCAAAAAAAATGGTCCCTACATAGAATCCTCCATGTCTCAGCCTCTGTGGCCTCCAACCACTCCTGATCCTAGAGGCGTGAATGGGAAGAGTCCTATCTTCGAGGTGCTAGAGCTGACTCCCCCCGTTATCTCTCAAACTCCTACTCCCATTCAGGAACATGTCCCTCCTTTGGAGATGACTATGATTGACACCCCTATGGTTGAGCAAGAGGCTTCTATCCCTTCACAGCTCCTGAAATCTATCTCAAAGAGTCACAAAAACTGCCTTGTGCATGAGCGTAAGCATCGATGAAAGGCTCTGGCAGTTGAGTAGGCCACCTTGCAGAAAAAGGAAGAGGATTCAACCGCCCCTGTATCAGGACCTCCTACTGTGTCCTCCTCTCTCCTCCCCTCTACTTTCATTCAATTAAGTTTAGTCTTGATTCTAGCTCCCATTGTGAGCACAAGTGCATCTGACCATAAAAAAGTGTAGGTGTTTATTGTTCCTTCAGTTGAGCCGCCCCTTTTGATGTCCCTCCTGGACATCCCACCATTTTGAAAACTTGTGGAAATGTTGAATACCTCAGTGGTGTCCGTCATAGTTTTTTCCTCCTCCTCCGTGCCTCTTGCCTCGTATGTGGGGAGTTCACATCCTTCGATGAAGCAAAAGGTAGAA
>VDFB02105785.1:274999100-275043134 GCA_007258455.2 Sequoia sempervirens | reverse complement strand
TATGAGAGGAGAGAGAGGAGGGAGATAAATGGATATGGAAGAGATAAATAAATAGAGAGGGAGAGAGTATGGTAAATATGGTAAGTGATATAGAGAGAGGGAGAGATATAGAGGTAGAGAGAGACAAAGAGATAACAAGTTAGAGATAGAGGGAGAGATGAAAGAAGAAATGTGGAGAGGTAAATATAGAGGCAAATAGATATAGATATAGAGGTCTAAGAAGAGGGGGGGAGAGAGAGGGAGACATGTGTAGAGATAAAGGGGGACAAAGAAAGATAGAGGTAGAGATGAAGATAAAGTGAGACGGAAAGAGGGAGACAAATAGATATAGAGATAGAGAAAGGTAGATGGAGATATAAAGATAAAGAGAAAGGGAGATAGAGAGGGAGACAAATAGATAGAGAGATGGAGAAAGGTAGAGAGAGGGAGATAGAGAGGAAGAGATAGAGAGATATAGAAGAAGAGGGAGAGATATAAATATAAGGATATATAAAGAGGGGGAGAGGGAGAGAGAGATAAAGAAATAAACAACAAAAAGAAGTAGAGATTGAAAAAAAAAAGAGGGAGAGAAAGAGGGAGATATAGATATATGGGAAGAAAGATAGATAAATAAAGTTATATGGGAAGAGAAATGTAGATAAATAAAGATATATGGGAAGAGAAGGGGAGAGGTTGGTAGATATAAAGAGATAGATAGGGGAAAGGGAGGGAGTGAGGGAGAGAGAGATGGGGAGAGATATAAAGGAGGGAAAGAAAGGGAGAGAGAGATATGTATAGAGAGAGAAGAGGGGTGAGAGAGAGAGAGGGAGAGAGATAGGTAGAGGGGGGAGAAAGAGAGAGAGGGGGGAGGGATGTAGAGAGGGAGAGAGAGGGAGAGATTTATCTATAGAGGGTGATATGGAGAGATAGAGAGGGATAGACAAATAGATATAGAGATAGGGAGAGATAGGGAGAGATAGGGAGTGAACCATAGATTTTTTAGGTCTATGTACTTCTTTTGCACTCTTAGGGTTTTTCACCTAAAAGGAAAGAGATGGGCCAAAAGTCTAGGTGATTCACTCAAACTAATGCAAGTATAATGGAAATATGAATAAAATGTGCCTAGATGAGATGGTCTAAATGCATAAAACTAAATAAATATATTGATTATTATGTAAAAACTAAAGAAATGCAACTTGTTGGAAAACACATTATGATATGCAAAAACACCTAGAAATTAATGCAAATTGTAACAAAAATGAATGAAACTAAAGGTGTGCACTTGGGAACTTGATGGAGAATAGGAATGACTTTTGAAATGCTGCTAACGCTAGAAATTTAGCCTACTGGGACTCATTCACTATTCTAGGAGAATTGTCCCAGATCCAGGAAACTATTCTGGAGCCCATTTAAAAAAAATGGGTATCCAAAACTGCAGGAAACCTATTTCAGGCTTGGCAGTGGGACTCATTTTCCATCAATGGTGAATCAATCCACTTTTGAATTTTAGAAAATCCAAAAGTGGAAACTAAAGCTCGTGGTCTACACTTCGGTTCCTGATATGTGTCCACCTTCGAAAGTCTGATTTCCAGCATTGGAAAGGAATTTTGTTGATATTTTGGCTTGGTCAAAAAGGAGATGTCTTCAACAACTTCACAACTTGATCTTCAATGTTTTCCAAGTCTTCAAGATGCCTGAATCTATAAACACACAAGAAGAGAAAAAATGGTGAACATTAGGGCATGGGGGTTTGCCTTGGTCAAACCCCTTTTTATGTAATCAAACCAAAATGAAGAAAGAATGTAGTGAAGCATACAACAATGGAGTTAATACCTTTCCATGATAATTGATCTTGAATATTTGCAACTAAAGATGAAGATTTTTCCCTTGAATGTCTAAAAAATTATTTTGAATGATTTGGAATGATAAAACCCTAGTTTGCTTGACTTGAGGTGGAAGAGAAATGATGAATGAGTTCTGAAATGAGTTTAAGAGATTGTCAATTAGGATTTAGAGACTTATATTTATAGTCAATTCACCTTATTGTCCCATTAATTAGACCCCTAAGGCTAACATGGAGGAAAATAAGACTTAAAACCTATTTTTTCCCACTTAAACCCCAAAAATGGCTCAAATGGGACTCATTTGCCATCAAGAGCGAATGGGTCCCACCTGGATGGGACTGATTTTCCCTTAATGGAAAATGGGTCCCACAAGGGCCATTTTGCTAGTTGGAAGGTCGGGAGATAAGAAAATCAGGTTTTTAGATTGTTCTAGTCAGTTATTTGATCAATTTATGCCTTGAGATGCACAATATGGGGGGCCTATTAATGATGATGTAAATGGTGGATAATTCCAAGGACACAAAATTCAATGTGAAAGTGTGATTAAATACACTTTACAACACTAAAATGAGGTCCACTTAGCCTAGAAAGGCACAACATCCGATGTGAATGTGTAAATCACATTACAATACTAGATTGAAGTCAAGTTTAATTTACAAGCCTTCTAGATTAGTGTGATAATACTATTAAATACATTTTATATTGTTAAATTAAGGGAAATGGGTTCATTAATTCTAGAGAGGTGTGAAAGTCCTTTACAACACCTTTACAAGACATCAATAAATGCATGTTATTCAATTTGCAAGGGTCCAAGACCTAGTGTGGATGTGTAAAATACCTCGCAACACTAAATCAAGGCCTTATTAAGTCCAATTTATTATCAATTGTTCCCTAAATCAAGCATGTTTCCTTTCTTCTATGGTACATTTATCCCCCACTTTAGTGAGAGGATGAACTTGCTTCAAACTCACACTAAATTAGACATTCAAGAGATGCCCAATCGTATCAATAAAAATGAAAAAGGATGACAAAGATCAAAGGAGGTTGTATGAGCCCCCAGGATCCAAGATCCCAAGTCAAACCAACATAAGCGCAAAAGAATATGCACAAGGTGAATGATATGCAGCAGAACAAGATACACAAACATATAATGGAAATATTTGAAGGAAGAGAAGTATAAAGGTGGATCAAGCTTCAACCATTTGTCCAACACGTTGTGGATCAAATCTAAGTTGTTTGTCCAAATATGCATACTCACTTTGAGGTGATAGAATTCTTGGTTGTCCACTGAGTGAGAAGGCCTAAAAGGTGAGAAACATACACTCACGACTAGTATGCACTCACAAAATATGCAGGTGGCTATGGGGAAATTCATGCCTCAAAATGGGCTTCCTGCTCAACCATATCAGAGTTATACCTCCTGATAACTTTGATAAGGTGCCACAAAAATGGACCTTGTAAATGCAAAATGGTGTAAGGTTTTTTCAAAGGAATTTTGCTTAGTTTGTGCAATGTCTCATCTTAGGGAACATCATGCTTAATGTCTACAAGAGATGATAAGTGCAAACAGTCTCATCTTGTTTCTAAGAGAGGACAAGTGAAAGGTCTCATCCTAGAGAGTATTGTGCCAAATGTGTCCAAGAGAGGGAATCACAAGAAAAAGAAAATAGCATAATGAAATGTGAGTAGTAATGTATACCCCCACTTTAAAGCAGTTGTGAACAATATTACTATGAGCAATTGCTCTAAAGTAGAAGGATACATGAGAGCTTACTCGGAAAGCCCTATGCCAAGTCATATGTTTCCAATAAGCTATGTCATGAAAAAGGTAGTATGTCACATGCAAGCCAACTTAAGGCATGTTGTCCACATCCCAAGCTTTCTCTTATATATTTATGAAAGGTTAACAACTAGCCAAAGGATGCAATGACAAGTGACATACGAGGACAACATTGTCTAACCCCTTTCCCCCACTTAGTGCAGAACAAGGGTGAGCCAAAATGATTGATAAGATGTAGGCTAGAGTGAAAATTGGTATCAAGTAGAGGGATTAGGTGCCCCCACATAAGGAAGAACACTAAACTCCTTAAGATGTTGGGTTTTTCTATTCAAAGCTTTACATTCATTAGTGGAATGACCATGAACTATGTGATATGCACAAAATGAAGTCTTGTAATTGCATTTCTTTCGAGTTCTTGGGGGAAGGGATATCAAGTGATCTTGGAGGAGTCTCGACAAGATACCCTCTTGAGCAATGATAGAAGGTGGTCTTGTAGTGTGCGAAAAAGATATCTCTTGCTTAGTACAAGATGTCATACCTATGCAAGATTGCTTAGATTGCAAGATTTTGTTTTCTCCTTTATAGGAGGGTGTAAAATCTAATGAATTCAAATCATTAGCGTTTTGCGAGATGACACAGACATCAAGCGAAGGTGTAGTTGTTTGTTTCATTTTTTGGAAAGGAGAAGTTTCAAGACCACTAGTGTCGATGAGTTCAACATGTACTAATATTAAAGTTAATTTAGAGGAATTATTTGTGATACTATTGATGTTAAGTGAAGGCTTGGTTATATCAAAGGAAAATAACCAAGACCATGAGTTGTTTGTTGAATGATAGGATCGATAGGGTTGCGGATACCTTGTTTGTTAGCACCACATCCTTTTCCACTATATCCAAGTTTCATAAGATCATAACCACGTCCACAAAGCTTTTTCATTGCTTTTGGATGGGTGGTTGTTCATTATTAAGTTCATCAAATTTTGTTGTGTAATTTACTTTGTTGGCTAAATTGGTTGAGGTAGATGCTTTCAAAAGGTCATCTAAAGTTTGTGTTGACATTATTGTTGTTTCGGCTCCCTTATTTGAATCTTTGTTGATGATTTTGTATTCTCCCATGGATTCATGTTTGAAATCCAAGGAACCCCAATCATCTTCTAATAACTTCGTTACTTGTTCAAGATGTTGTTTTTCTTGTTGTTGTACACGTTCCACTTGTGTGGTTGGTGTTAATGTGTTTAAATGATGCACTTTATTTTTCTCAATGTTCAAATGACTATTGGGATCAAGGTTAGCTTCAAGTGTGTACACTTTGTTGTTGTGAATGTATTTCATTTTATGATGAAGAGTGGAAGGCACTACATTCATTTCATGAATCCATGGTCTACCTAAAAGGAGATTATATGAAAGTTCAAGAGGCATAACATGAATTTGTGTATCCAATGTGGCCACTCCATCTATAATAGGAAAAGTGATCACACCGAGCAACTGTTTTGCTATATTTTCAAAGCCCTTAATAGATAAATAATTAGGTTGAATTTTTTTATCTATCCACATGAAGCCTATCTAAGAGTTTTACACTACAGAAATTAAGAGCAGAGCCATTGTCAACAAGGGTTCACTTTATCCCTGTCATTTTATATTGAGATATTATTTGGAAAGATTCATTGCGTTTAAGCATGTCCAAAGGAGGGATTTCACTTTGGTGGAAAACAATGTTAGCATTCAATCCTTGAATTATAGTTGTGATGTCATTTGGTTGTGCATTAGAAGGGATAGGAACTTGTTGCAAGGCTACTTGAATCATGTTGTGATAGTGAGGGGAGGCTTGAATAAGGTACCATAATGAGATTTTAGTAGGAGTATTCTTTAGTTGTTCAACAAGATCACACTCTTGTAATCAAGCAGCCCTAGGTAGTATAGAATTAGGGAAAGGTAAAGAGGTTGGGGTTGGTTGTTGTGGTGATGTATTTTTTCTAGTGTTATATGTATGAGCAATAGTATTGTGACTTAGTTGCTGCAAGATATTATTCTGAGGTGGGTAGAGGGTCAATTTGGGTTTGTGTTGATTTTTTTTGTGTGAAAGGGGATAAAGGATGAGGTGAGGTTGAATAATATTAACATCCCTTAGCAAATGAGAGTTAACATGTGATCTGCATTATCTTCGAAGGGCATAATATCATTATTTTCAATGTTATCTTTTTCTTGGATCATAATATCCTTCCTAGAAAGAGAGTTCTTAGGAGAACAACAAACCACATGTTCTTGAAAATTAAGGCTTGGTTCATCCAAAATAACTTCATCACAACTAAGGGAGTTATTAATGGTTGAATGCACGTTTGACTATTGATAGTGGGGAGATTAGGGGAAGACTCTATTTGATCATTCATTGTCTGTAAGGTCTCATTCTCTTGTTCCATAGTATCTACCCTAATAGGAGAGCTTACAATATGGTCATCCAAGTTTGAAGTGTGTAAAATGGCTTCATCACAAATAGGGGAGCATCAAGAGAAGGACCGCTATGGTTTTCATGTTTTCCAAATAGATCTTCCCATTGGATAGGGACATTA
Organism: Sequoia sempervirens; assembly: GCA_007258455.2. Taxonomy (NCBI): domain Eukaryota; kingdom Viridiplantae; phylum Streptophyta; class Pinopsida; order Cupressales; family Cupressaceae; genus Sequoia; species Sequoia sempervirens. Next base: position 275,036,964 of record VDFB02105785.1, on the reverse strand, counting down.
GGGAAGGGAGGGGCAATATTCTCATGATATTGAATAGGTATATCTTCTAACACCAACCTATCCTCTTTGCATCGAGGAGGGATATTAGGAGAAGAACAAGTTTGATTATCATGATTATGGAGACTAGGTAAGGTAATGTCTATAAATGTGTCTATGATTTCATCTTCTTGGTGTGTTGTGTGATCGTCATGATTACTTAGTGTCATGTCCTCTTTTTCAGTAAATTTTTGTCTGATAAGAGAGATAAGAGGAGAGAAACAACACGAGTTTTCAAAAATCTCATCAATTGGTTCTTCTAACACAATAATATCTGCTTCACAAGTAAGAGTGATAATAGGAGAATAATAAATGTGATTGTTATGATTATCCAAGGTTTCTTTCACTAGACTAGCCTCATCCACAGAAGGGAAACTAGGAGAGGGGAAAGGACCTCATATTCAGATGCACCTAACAAAACTTTCTGACAACATGCAATAAGATCTAAAAGAAGAGAATGAAATATTGATAACTATAGAATTTTGTAACGAAAACATGATTTAATAACGATTATTCTACAAACTTGAAATGTAACTATGCTAAAGAAAACATGCAAAAGAGAAATGCAATTTTTCAAATTTTAAGGATGACAGTTAACTGATTATGCTATGTAACAATATGAGAATGCAAACTTGAAATTTAAACCATGCATGAAATGAGCGAATTCAAGCTAGATGTAATGAAATGCATGTTACAAAAACTCAACCAACTGATACAATTAGGTAATGGAACCAAATAGAAACTTAAAAATAGGGTTTTTAGTTCTACAAAGGGTAGTTTTAGCGATGAAAAGGGATTGATTCTCCCAAGGTCGCGAATGAGTCCTAGTGGGGATTTTTTTTCAAATTTTTCTAAAATTTATGAGTTTTTTTTATGTTTTCTATGTTGTATGATGCAGACCTGAGATGAAATTGCAAAATTTTAGAAAAATTTAATGATTTTAGATGTCAAAAATGCAACCTAAATGCACTTTTCATGAATGGAAAATTTGAAGCTTAGCATTCAAATTAATCCATGCAAACCCTAATGCAACGTCCATGCAAGATAGATCTATGATGAAGGAATCCAAATCAAAAAAGAAAATTATTCTAAAGGCGGGTTCACCAAAATGAACCATAGATTTTTTAGGTCTATGTACTTCTCTTGCACTCTTAGGGTTTTTCACCTAAAAGGAGAGAGATAGGCCAAAAACCTAGGTAGTTCACTCAAACTAATGCAAGTATAATGGAAATATGAATAAAATGTGCCTAAATGAGATGATCTAAATGTAGAAAAATAAAGAAATATATTCATTATTAAGTGAAAACTAAAGAAATCCAACTTTTTGGAAAACATATTGTGATATACAAAAACACCTAAAAATGAATGCAAACTATAACAAAAATGGATGAAACTGAAGGTGTGCACCTGGGAACTTGATGGAGACTAGGAACGACTTTTGAAATGCTATTGATGCTATACATTTGGCTACTAAGACTCGTTCGCCATTCTGGGCGAATTAGTCCCAGATTTGGGAAAGTGTTTCAAAGCCCATTTAGGACAAGTGGGTATCCAAAACTACAAGAAACCTATTACATGCCTAGCATTGGGACCCATTCACCATAAATGGTGAATTTCACCATAAATGGTGAATTAGTCCACTTTTGAATTTTTATCCAAAAGTGGAAACTGAAGCCCGTGATCTGCACTTCGGTTCCTAATAGGTGTCCACCTCTAAAAGTTTGATTTTTGGCACTAGAAAGGACTTTTGTTTATATTTTGGCTTGGTCAACAAGGAGATGTCTTCAACAATTTCACAACTTTATCTTCAATGATTTCCAAGTCTTCAATATGCCCGAATCTACAAATAAACAAGAAGAGGAAGAAATGGTGAATGTTAGGGCATAGGGGTTTGCCTTGGTCATACCCCTTTTTAGGTAATCAAACCAAAATGAAGAAAGAATGTAATGAAGCATGAAAAAATGGATTTAATACCTTTCCATGATGATTGATATTGAATATTTGTAGCAAAAGATGAAGATTCTACCCTTGAATGTCTGAAAAATGATCTTGAATGATTTGGAATGATAAAACCCTAGTTTGCTTGGCTTGAGGTGGAAGACAAATGATGAATGAGTTGTGAAATAAGTTAAGATATTGTCAATTCAGGTTTAGAGACTTGTATTTATAGGAAATACACCTTATTTTCCCATTAATTAGATCCCTCTGGCTGACATGGAGGAAAATAAGACTTAAAACCTAATTTTTCCTGCTCAAACCCCAAAAATGGCTCAAATGGGACTCATTCGCCATCAAGAGCGAATGGGTCCCACCTGGATGGGACTGATTTTCCCCTAATGGCAAATGGGTCCCACAGGGGCCATTTTTCTAGTTGGAAGGTTGGGAGATAAGAAAATCAGGTTTTTAGATTGTTCTAGTCAGTTATTTGATCAATTTATGCCTCAAGATGCACAATATGGGGTCATAGGGGCCTATTAATGATGATGTAAATGGTGGATAATTCTAAGGACACAAAATTCAATGTGAAAGTGTGATTAAATACACTTTACAACACTAAAATGAGGTCCACTTAGCCTAGAAAGGCACAACATCCAATGTGAATGTGTAAATCACATTACAATACTAGATTAAAGTTATGTTTAATTTACAAGCCTTCTAGATTAGTGTGATAATGCTATTAAATACATTTTATATTGTTGAATTAAGGGGAAATGGGTTCATTAATTCTAGAGAGGTATGAAATTCCTTTACAAGACATCAATAAATGCATGTTATTCAATTTACAAGGGTCGAAGACCTAGTGTGGATGTGTAAAACACCTCGTAACACTAAATTAGGGCCTTATTAAGTCCAATTTATCAACAATTGTTCCCTAAATCAAGCAAGTTTCCTTTTTTCTACGTTATAGGGAGATAGAGGTAGAGAAAGATATGAATAGAGAGAGAGAGTGGAGTGAGAGGAGATAAAGAGATAAATATAGATGAAGATATAGAGTAGGAGAGAGAGAGAGTGGAAAATATAGAGGGAGAATAGAGTGATGTAGGGAGATGTAAGGATACACCGATAGGGAAGATATATAGAGAGGAAGATAGAGACAAAGATGGAGATGGAGAGAGAGAGGGGGAATGAGGGAGAAATGGAAGGAGAGAGCGAGAGGGAGAGGGAGAAATAGAGATAAAAAGAGGTAGAGATAAAGAGAGGGAGAATGAGAGAGGGAGAGATGGATAGATAGAAGATGGAGAAAATATGTAGAGGTAGATAGAGGATATATATATATATGAGCAAGAGAAATATATCTATTATTGTTATCTCTCTTTTTTGATATATCTTTCACTCTTCCCCTATCTCTATCAGTCTCCCTCTCTATTATTCTCTCTTCCTCTATCACTTTTTCTTTCTCTCGACTTCTTTATCCCTCTTGTTATTTATCCTTCCCTCTTTGTCTCCATCATTTATTCTCTCTTTTTTTAATTTCTCTTATCTCTTTCTCTCTCATCTACCCTTCGCTCCCTCCCCCTCTCTCAATCTTTATATTAAAAATATATAACATATATTCATTGCATAATAAACTATAATTATAGTATAATTTTTTATATAAATAATATATAGTTAAATAATAAATATATATAAAAATTTAAAATATATTTAATAGTTTATTATACAAAATATTAAATATAGTAATTAAATAAATACAATAAAAAAATAATACTATATATATTCATTACATATTATTTATATATATATATATATATTAGGTAAGTCATGTCTAAGGGACAACTCCCTCTATTTATTTGAAAACATTTACATGTGCCATAACGGTATCAGTGATGTACAAGTAGAGAATACCATGAGCCACATCAACGGGCCTAGCAATTAAATTTTCCTCCACCAATCCTAGCTTGGCTTCGATATACTTTATGAAACTACTAATATTATTTTGTTGCTCGACCCTATTCTTGAAAAGCTTCCAGGCCTTGCGAAGCTTTTGTTTCTTTCTATCCTAGTTGAGACCTAGAATACCCACTGCAAGACCATCCTTTGGTTCAATATAGACCTGATCGATAGCCTCACAAACAACCATATATGTCACATATCTCCTGTATCTTAGAGCAGCATTCACCCCCCATAGACTGGTGCCCAAAACCTACACATAATTGGTGAAAAACCTCTCCAAGAACTGGCCATCGTGGGTGTGTGGCCTGCTCTAGAATTCATCACCAATGACTTTCCTAATCACTTCAACTTTCTTCTCTTGAGCCTTGGGAAACAAGAAAGGAATTTGTTCATTAATGGTCTCCATCTCCCCAACTCCACCCAAGCACCTGCAAACCACACTGAAGTGCTTTTCCATACTAGCCTATGAAGAAATAGGCCCACATCCTGACACTAGTGATCAATGAGAAACCAAATATGGATCCACCAAATCATCCCAAACCCATTGCACACCAGTGAAATGAACCCGAACGAGTTGAAAATCACCAAATGGCACCATCCATGCCAACACGCCCTCCCAACTCCACCAAAAAATAGATCCATGATACCCTAATAAAGCTTCACCACCACTACCAGACTCTCAAGAAGAGTACATTAGTCAAAAAATTTCTATTTGGCATCCATATCAATACCCCAGTTGGCTAATGTGTCAATATATTTGTTGGCCTCCCTGTAGACATGTTGAATCTAGAAGTCCACCATTAGCACCAATAGATGAAAAACCTCTGCCAGGACACCCTTTAATTTCCAATTTACCACCTTCTTCTTTCATACTACCTCCACACACAAAATGGAATCCCCCTCAACATCAACCCTCGTCACATTCTTCTCAAGGCATAGCCTGAGACCTATAGCTAGAGCCTCCATCTCCATGACATTGTTTGATTTCATCCCCAACATGATCGCCATTGCCCATATACATGACTCGTTCATATCATGAATGACCACCCCAACCCCGGCAAGCCCTAGGTTACCCCAAGCTGCCCCATCAAAATTCAGCTTGACATGCCCTAGTCACGAAGTAATCTATCACACCAACTTCCTTTTCTTTGTTTCATTTATTGTGCCCCTTGGAGGAGGGTAGAGAGATTCCCACTTCTTTTTTAGTTCATTATCCCAAGATGAGAACATTGTATCCCATTTGGAAATGCATTTAGAGTTAGTGAGATCATAGATACTTTTTCCAATTTCCTTATGAGCTCACCCAAGGACATTGCCTACTCAATAAATATCCTCTTATTGCATTCTTTCCATAGATTCTAAACTAACATGGAGGGTGCCATTACCCATACCTGGGCATCCTAGATCTCCCGACCCAATCTAACAGGCCAACTAGATAAGAACTCTTTCAAATCCAACTACCTAGGAGCACTCCAACCCAATGACCATTACAACCAATCCCAACATTCTGAAGTATATGAACAGGATAAGAGAATATGATCTACCCATTCACCATTCACACACAATAGAGGGAAAATGGAAGGGCCCTGAATGCTAAACATGTTTAGTCGATCATTGGTTAACACTTTTTTTTTGTAAGGGTGACCATAGGAAGGTACCCACCTTTGGGAGGAGCTTGGAATTCCAACATAGTTTTGAAGGCTAGTCCCCTTCCACCTACATTGCATGCTAAATTTTGTATCCCATCCTAATCGAGTACTCCCCATACTTCAAGCTGTACCATATCAATTCGTCTGCTTCCTATGTCAATGCAATTCTTCTCTTGCCAAGCTCCTCCTTGAGGCAAGCTGGTTCATCCATTAAAATGTCCACACCAGTCCACCCACCCAAATTTGATGCCACCAACAATCTACGAAAGAGTTACATGGCCTACCACCTTACTACCATATAACTCAATTGCACTATCTATCTAATCTTTTGCACCAACTTTCAAAGCCGATGCCTCTAGACCATTCCGAGAGTCATTCCAGAAGTCCACCAAATTCCCATGCTTGAGCCTCCATGAAATATGTTCTATTATCAAGCATCTACTCTACTAGATGAATTTACATATGGCTAATCCACCAACCGTATTCGCCATTTTCATGATCTGCATCAGTTCCTAACTATCCAGATATTTGTTTCTAATTATTTTGCACTAGAGATGATTGGGCTCACAAAACAACTACCAACTTAACTTATAACCTAAATATAAATTCAAAAGCTTCATCCTCCAAAGCCTGACCCGTTGTCATCCTTCAGACAACAAGAAACCTCCCATGGAATCAAAGGAATTTTCTTAACCTCCTTTTCCCCCTCCCACAAGAATATTTTCAAGAATCCTTCTAAAGCCTCCAATGCTTTGTTTGGGAGCTTGAAACATGACATAGCATAGATGTGTACAACTAACAGAACTGACCAAATCATTTGATTCTTCTAGCGAGAGTTATCCATTTCTTTTTCCAAGACTCTAATTTTCTCCTGCAATTGCTTAACAGATCATTCCAAAGAATCAACCTACACACTCCTTGGAACAATGGGACAGCAAGGTGCTTCACTGGAAGACATCAATCAAAAAACTAAGAACTTTAGCTATATGTTTCTGCAAAGGCTTCTTTGTGTTAAGGAAATATATCTCAATTTTCTCCTTATTTATTAGTTGTCCCGAAGCCCTTATGTACTTGTCCAATGTGCCTCTAAATACTCTGGTCTCTTGAATGGTGGCCTCACAAAAGAGCATCGTGTCATCCATGAATTGTGTGTGTGTGTGATGCACTCTATGTTCTGAGCTACATGAATTCCTTTCCACCAACCTATGCTCCTTAATTGTCTGATGTATCTACCTAGCACCTCCACCATTATAATTGTTGGGAAAATGTGTCTCAACCTTGCAATTATATAGAGTTTATTGTTGATAGAATGTAAGTTGGTATGTGTTGAATGATCATGCAAATATTGTACACTTGTAGCAAGACATGAGGTTTGAGGCATTGCCTCGAAAAAAAAATTTGGTAGGCTTTTTCGTTGACACATCAAGCTTTTTTTTTTTTCGCAGATAGATCAAAGTTTTTTCCCACTAACACATCAAGTTTTTTTCCATTAACATGTCAAGTTAAAAACAACCTTGTAAAACCCTAATTCTAGAAGGTTCCAATTTTTTTTTTTATAAGTAGTTGGGGGTATGTGCAAGATCATCATGAAAAAAATGGGCCCTTAAGTGGCAAAAATTCAAAACCGAGTTAGGCAACTTGATGTAAAAATTTGAATAAGTTATCTATATTATTTCAAAAATATGTAAGAATAGAATCTATAGAAAATTGAATGTAGTTTCTAAAGTACTAGGTTTATTTTAAAAATAAAAATCTAATTGGTGAAAATTTGAAATTTCAATGCAATAGTACTTAAATTTCGGGGAAAAATAAGAAGTAGGTGTCTCTGACCACCTAACCACAATAAAATGATAATATTTTTTATAATATTTTAGATATAACTAGAGGACTCATGTCCTGATGTGATGCATATTTTTTTGTAATTTTTTTCCAAGTAAATAATTAATTATGAATTTTTATTACAAATTTTAAAAATATAAAACTTGTATGTCTGATCACCTTAACTTGGTCAAAAATTCATGAAATTCAATTCTTTTTTAATCCTATAGTATGTGAAGCATAGAATGTGACACATGTTTCAGATTCAAAAAAATTGATACCATTTGAAAGCTATAGATCTTTTTCAATCAGCATATCAGTCAGGACTTTAGTCATAATTCAAATAGAAAATGAATAATAATTATTTATTAAATTCAAAGTAAAGCATAATTTATGTTGGTGGAAGCTAAGAATCTCCTTTAAAAGACCTTTTCATTTCATCAATTTTGGGTAAAAAAAGGTCACCAACAACATACCCTACACATACCTATCGTATCACCACTTTTTGGCCCATCATGATCTTGCACATACCCTTGGGTTGTATGTTACAGACGAAGGTGTATTCTGAGAGTCTGATAGTGGTTGTGGTGTATCTTGATTTTTGGTGGTGATACTCCTACCATAAGCTTGCTCTGCAAGTATATTGTAATCTTTTGATCTTTGAATAATATATTGGATGACTTTTGGAGTGTGGGGTTTTTCTCTTGAAAGGGTTTTCCACATGTAAATCATTGCACGTTGTGGTATGCATGATACTTATGCTTATTTCTATTTAAGTTTTTATAACTGTTAAATATCTATAATTTTTTTGCATTATTCTCCTCTCAAGGTTAGTGTAGGAAATTGTTATGCTACCTTAGCTTACTTACAAGTTGCATCAGAGCTTGATCACCTTTGGTTTTAGTTGTGGGTTGTTGGGTTTTTTGAACTAATCCAGTTTTGAGTGGGAGCTTGTGCAAAAGACACTTTATGATCTTGTTATAGGAATTTTTGGATGGCAAATTCATCAGTGAGAATAGAGGTGGAGAATTTTTTTGGAAATAATTTTGAGATGTGGAAGCTAAAGATGGAGGATTTATTGATAGATCGAGATCTAAGGGATACTATTGATGAGAATGTTTCAAGGCCTGCAGATCCTATTCAAGCTACTCAATATGATGTTATGGACCATAAAGCCAAGGGTCTAATAAATTTTTTCTTGGTGAGATGTATTAGGACAAATCTTTAGTGAACAATATTTTCTTGAGGAAGAAGTTATATTCCTTGAGAATAGAAGAGGTTGGACGAATCACAAACCACCTAGAAAAATTTAATATGTTGGTGGCTCAATTGGCATCAGTTGGTGTCAAAATGGATGAGGAGCAAAAATTTGAGATCTTGCTTTTTTCTTTTCTTGATTCAAGGGATTCTCTTATTATGGCTATTGGGAGTACTTATGTTATATTGAAGACTGAAGATGTGGTGGGTTCTTTGCTTTTTGAAGAGATGAGGAAGGTATCCATCAGTGCTAAGGAGGGCCAAAATGTTTGTGGAAGACCCAAGGAAAAAGGAAAGAACAATGAGAAGCATAAAAATTCCAAGTACAAGGGGAGATATAACTCTCCTGGAAAATGAAAAGTTATTTCTTGGAACTACAGTAAGCCTAGACATGTTCGTAAGGACTGCAAAGAAGAAAAGAATAAGAAAAAGAAGAAATTTTACTCTGATTCTAAGCCTGAGAAGGAAGATGGTGACGCATTCATTGCAACTTTGGAAACTCGTTGATGTAAGAAAGGTGGTTGAATCTCCCAAAAAAACTCAAACTAATCAATCACAAACAACAAACCAACCCTTGAAACGCAAAGCACTCAACTTGAACCAAACTCTCACCAATAGTCTTGTAGCCTTCAAAACCCTACCTTACACAATATATTTTTTGAGAAGGCCGTAAAAAGGCCTAACAAACATCAATTAAGACCAACCAAAGAACCAACACAAGATCCCCAAAAGGTTACAAGTAACTTCTTTGCAACAACGTTGAGATCCAATACAGTACCCTTGTTTTACGCTACTCAATTAGCCCTATTTAACAAAGGAAGTACTTCCTAAACACTTGTTTTTCAATCAAACTCTTTTGAAAGACTCAAATTGTGTTACAAGACATCAAATTCCACCATTATTTCTTTGATTCATGACCTTCACAATGCTAATCCATGAAACCCTCTCTTTTCATGTAAACTACCTTTAAGGTTTATTGGAAATCACAACTCTCGAGCTTCTCAAAATCCAAAATTTCTTCCAAAATATTCAATTAGGTCTGTACAAACTCACAAAGCTATTACATTAACAAAACCTTCAACATTTCATTAAAACCCTTCCTTAACAACTCATTTTCACATAGAAAAATACATTTACCAACCCTAGGGCATCATCCCAAATCAAATATCTTGACTCCACAGCCTACCCAAACCATAAATACATCTAACCTACCATTATGTGAGTCATTCCACTGAGGCACATGTTTATATAGTAGTTGGAATAACTAGTTTATCATTTTGACTTCAAAACAGACCTTGGATTGGGTTTTACCAGGTAGAAACAGTAAATTGTAGAGTTCCCCCTCAAAACTTAATGTAAAACCATCAAACTTGATTCAAAAGAAAGTTAATATTTTCTTCTACAATATACAATGAAATTCAAAGCATGACAAATATTGTACGGGTCGTACAGATCTTGAGAAGTTTTGAAAATAGTGAAATTTGTAAAATATAATGTGGTATTTGATTTGAAATTCTCAGTACATTCTTCAAAAACTCATGATCGAGCCTTTTGAGGCATTTAAATACATTTACAATTCAAACTAACCTTCCCGACATTCATAACTACCTTTCAAATTCCTATGTCCCTTCATATCCCCAAAAAGATGCATTTTTGACAATTTTACACTTGACAACATTACATCTTTTTGCAACTTTTAACAGCAAAACTCAAATGACCCTCAAATCACCCAAATACATGATAAATGGTCTTTTCAGACCTTATTTAGAGTAAATATACCATATCTAAGCAAAATACCTTAATACCTAGACTCACCTAGTGACCAACATCCTAAAACCTTCACATGATCAAACTTGCACATGGTGGCTTAGGTGCTCCTGCAACACTCGTGCAGGTAATGATGAATAGTTAATTGAATTAGGTGCATCTTTCCATATGAACTTTAATAGAGATTGTTTTTCTAAATATGAATAATTATATGGAGAACTTTAAGGGGTATGTGCATGATCATGATGGGCCAAAAATTGGTGATATGATGGGTATGCGTAGGGTATGTGGCTGACGACTTTTTTTAACCAAAAATTGATGAAACGAAAAGGGTTTTTAAAGTATATTCTCATATTTCCACCAGTATAAATTATTTTTTACTTTGAATTTAATAAATTATTATTATTCATTTTCTATTTGAATTGTGACTAAAGTCCTAATTGATAGGCTAATTAAAAAAAATCTATAGATTTCAAATAGTATCACATTTTTTGAATCCAAAACATGTGTCACATTCTATGTTTCACATACTATAGGATTAAAAAAAAAAAATTGAATTTCATGAAGTTTTGACCAAGTTAAGGTGGTCAGACATACGAGTTTTTTATATTTTTTAAAGTTGTAATAAAAAGTTCATAATTAATTATTTACTTGGAAACAAATTACAAAAAATAATGCATCACATCAAGACATGAGTCCTCTAATTATATCTAAAATCTTATAAAAAAAATATTATCATTTTATTGTGGTTAGGGTGGTCAGACAGACACCTACTTATTTTTTCCTTGAAATTTAAGTAATATTGCATTGAAATTTCAAATTTTCACCAAATAGATTTCTTTTTAAAATAAACCTAGTAGTTTAGAAACTACATTCAATTTGCTACAAATTCTTTTCTTACATATTTTTTAAATAATATAGATAACTTATTCAAATTTTTACATCAAGTTGCCTAACTCTGATTTTTCTTATTTTTTCGCCACTAAGGGCCTATTTTTTCCATGATGATCCTGCACATACCCTAAGGTGTACTTGGGTGATGATTGTCATTTAGACATTGTTTGTCATGGTAAATTTAAAATCAGGTTTCCTGATGGTAGAATAAAAAGGATTAATGATGTGTTGCATATTCGTGGATTAGCATGAAATTTGTTATCTATGAGAAAATTAATAGATGCGAGTGTGCAAGTAGTATTTTCTGATGCAGGATGCAAGATGGTTAGATGTGCTATGGTGATTGCAAGAGGTGTCAAATATGGGACATTGTATAAGCTTGATGCATGCATCGTTGAGTGCAATAGTGCTTCTATGAAAAGAAATTCTATAGAAGAAGTGAGGGTTTCACCTTCAGCAAATGGTCATGGATTTTAGGTACCCAAGGGTGCTCTTTCTTCAGAGACAAAGTTACCTGTAGAGAAAACTATGTGATGGCACCAGAGACTTGGCCACATTCGAGAAAAGGGTCTAAGGACCTTGAAAAATAAAAACCTTGTTGAAGGTTTGTCTGATTGTAATCTTGAATTTGATTTTTGTGAGTATTGCATTTATGGAAAACAAAATCATGTTCAATTTTACTCAAGTTCTCATAAATCTTGTGGTGTATTGGATCTTATTCATTATGATGTATTTGGTCCTGTAGATGTTCCTTCAATTGGTAAATCCACGTATTATGTTTCATTTATTTATGAATATAGTAGGACATGGGTATATTTTGTAAAGAGTAAATATGAAGTTTTTAGTTGATTTAAAGAATTTAAAGCAATGGTTGAGTTACAGACTGGAAAGAAAATAAATTTTTTGAGGACTGATAATGGCAGTGAATTTTTCTCTAACTATTTTGATAGATTTTGTAAATATTGTGGTATTTGTAGATAGAAGAAAAATCTATATTCTCCATAATAGAATGGAGTTGTAGAAAGAATGAATAGGACATTAATGGAGAAGGCTAGGAGTATGTTGAGTGGTGTTGGCCTAGAATAAAGGTTTTGGGCTGAAGTTGTTGCCACTTCCTGTTACTTGATTAATGGATCTCCTACATCAACTCTTGTTGATAAGACACCTATAGAGGAATGGTCAGGTCACAATCCTTCATTAAGACATCTTAGAATTTTTGGTTGCAAGGAATATGCACATGTTCAAAAGGAGAAGCGAACAAAGTTGGAGAACAAGGTTGTTCAAAATATATTTTTATCGGATCTTGTTATGGTGTGAAAGGATACAAGCTTTGTGATCCTGTTGCATGAAAGGTAATACACAATAGAAGTGTTATTTTTAGAGAAACTAAGCCTTCTTCTATTACATTGCAACCACAACAAAGTAAAGAGGAAGATGTGATTCAATTTCCTTCTACACCTGAGAAAGTTGAATCAAGGCCCAAGGATAGACAAGAAGTTGAGGAGAGCTCATCTAGCTCTGAATCTTTAGAAGAGGAGGAAGAACCTCCCACTCAGCTTGTTCATAGGTTTACAAGGAATAGACAACCACCTGAAAGATATTCACCTGATGATTGGAGATGTATTTTTTCTTTGAATACTAACATTGATCAACCCAGATCAGTAGAAGAGGCCTTAGGTATGAATGATGCAGAATCCTAAAAGATTGCTATGGATGAAGAAATGGAAGCTTTGAAAAAAAATGATACATGGGATCTTGTACCATTTCCTGAGGACAAAAATTTGTTGGTTACAAATGGGTGTTCAAGAAAAAGATTGGTTCAGATGGAAGTATTGAGAAATTATACAAAGCATCCTATTGGTTGTGTCAATGTGAGGATACTGATATGGGTCAAATTATGCTTGATCCATAAAGAATCAAAGCATAATGGAGCCACCAATACTCAAATCTAAACAAGATCAATCAAACAAAGTTAAAACTAAACATTTCATCAAAACCTAACATGCTAAACTATGAAAGCTTTTAAAACATTTATTCTAATCCATTCAAAATTTATCTTGTTGTGGAATTGGTGTCGCGTTGATGTAGACAGATGACCCTTTCCCAATCCCATGATAGTGAGCTTGTTTTAGTTGATTCTATGGAAGAGAATTGATGAAACCATGATGTTTGATGTGTTAAAAACCTAAACTATGCTAAAATGAACATGATGCAAGCTAAGTTACCATGAATTTATGCTACAAATGATCTAATTATGCAATTGATAAGCTATTGTAAGAGAAAATTATGTTAAAAGATGAAAAACCTAATTTATTTACAAACTAAGATGGATGCATGGAAGCCATTAATGAAAGATTGAAGCTAATGTGCAACTAAAATGAACTAAAACAAGCTAAATAGTGAGTAAAAAGATGAGTATGGATGTGAGTAAATTTAACAGAATAATTTTTCTCTAAAAAATATGGATCCATATGTCTCCAAATAGTGATATATTTATAGGAGAGCAAATGAAGAATGGGTGGTTGAGATAGAAAAGCTTAACCAACGGTCCAAGATGAAGGACATGATAGGCATAGATCATGGATTCTCATCAATGGATGAGAATGCAAGATGAAGTTTAATCAAAGGCTCGCACGTGCCTCAAACAAACACACTTTTGACCTACTCACACAGGTCAAAGGTAACTTTCTTAAGAGGTTGAAGGGTTTAGCTTGTCCAAGAAGCCAAGTGAGTTGATTAGAGGAGAGAGAATATTCCTTTGGGATGAGGAAAAAAGTGAATTTACAAATTAAAAAAAAGTTTTAATTGTGCAAAAAAGGATAAAGAATATTCCATGGGATTATTCTCTTTGATTAGAGAAAAACTAGTTTAATTACTAATTAAACAAAGTTTAATTTATGAAATTAGGGAATTAGAGGAATTAAAAGATATTTATTAAATTAAATGATTTAATAAATAGGGGAGGAGGATGAAATGATATTTAATTAAATAACTTAGGGTTATTTAATTAAATAAGATGACTTAGGAGATTAAATTAAATATTTTAATTTATTTTATTTAATGAGATGAAGTGTTAGTGTGAAAAGAGATGAATTAAGCCAATTTAATTAATTAGGCCAAATAGATGAAAATGATGCAATTAATTAATTAGCTATTCTAATTGAATCAATTAAGTGAAAAGAGGATGGATAAAGAGGAAATAATGTTAATAAATTTGATTCGAGTGTATGACACTGATTAGGACATTTTTCAGTGTCTATAGGTCACAAAAGGTTACTCTCGAGTTGAGGGTGTTGATTATGGTGAGATATTTTCTCCTATTGCAAAAATGACATCCATTAGATTTTTTTTTTTCTATTGTTGTTTCTTATGATTTAGAGGTTGAGAAAATGGGTGTGAAAACTACTTTCCTTCATGGTGACTTGGAGGATATTTATATGACATAGCTAGAGCACTATGTAGTGAAAGGTAAAAGTAAATTGGTCTGCAAATTGAAGAAATCTTTGTATGGTTTCAAACAGAGTCCTAGGATGTGCTACCAAAAATTTGATACATGTGTGTTGAGTTTGAGATTTGAGCATTCTAAATCAAAACATAGTGTTTATTATAAAACTAATGGTGATTGTTTCTTGTTTATTATATTATATGTTGATGATATGTTATTCATTGGTAAAGGGAAAGGTATGATTTCAAAATTGAAATCTCAACTTGCTGCTAAATTTCAAATGAAAGATCTTGGTGCAGCTAAACACATTATTGGGATATAAATTAAAAGAGATAGAGTGAACAGAAAGCTATTGCTTGGCTAAAGCAATTATGTCAACTCAATTTTACAAAGGTTTGATATGCAGGATTGTAGACCATTGTGTGTTCTTGTTTTAGTTGGAACAAAGTTATTTATTTTAGATTGTCCAACATCTCCATTAGAGATGGAAGACATGAGAAGAGTTCCCTACTAGAGTGCAGTTGGAAGTTTTATGTATGTTATGGTTTGTACTAGACCATATAATTCTCAACCAGTGGGAGTTCTTTCGAGATATATGTCTAATATTGGTAGAGTTCATTGGGATCCAGTTAAAAGAGTCTTGAGATATTATGTGGTACCTCAGATTATTCCTTCTGTTATCATAGTAATATGACTAAAGATGAGATTTCCCTTGATATTCATGGTTATGTGGATTTAGACTAGGTAGGTGATGTTGATAGCAAAATATCCACCAGTGCTTATGTGTTTACTTTATTTGGTGGTGCAATTAGTTGGATGAGTAAGCGATAGGTTGTGGTCGCTTTGTCCACTATTGAAGCAAAGTATATGGCAACTAATCATGCTTGTAAAGAAGCCATTTTTCCTAAGAGATTATGTTTAGATATTGGAATAAAACAAGGTGTAGTGAAAATTTATTTTGACAATCAGAGTGTGATATGTCTAGACAAGAACCCAACATTTCATGCCAGAACCAAAAAAATGATGTATAATATCATTTTGTTAGAGATATGGTTGAAGATGGTAGGGTGAAGTTGGTTAAGGTAGAGACTTTGATGAATGTTTTTGATTCTTTAACTAAGTATATGAGCATAGAGAAGTTCAAATGGTGTTTAGAGACTATGGGCCTTTTGGCCCCTAGCAATTAGAGATGATGTGACGCACTTTTGTTGTCCTTGCAAGGTGTTTGACAAGTGGGAGATTTGTTGGGAAAATGTGTCTCAACCTTGCAATTATATACAGTTTATTGTCGATAGGATGTATGTTGGTATGTGGTGACTAATCATGCAAATACCATACACTCATAGCAAGATGTGGAGTTCGGGGCATCACCTCGAAATTTTGTTTGGTTGACACTTCAATATTTTTCCATTGACAAGTCAAGGTTTTTTTTCCACTAACACGTCAAGGATTTTTCTTGCTGACATGTCAAGGTTTTTCTTTAACACATCAAGGGAAAAATAACCTTATAAAACCCTAATTCTAGAAGGTTCCAGAAAGCTTGTTATAAGTGGCTGGGTTGTACATAGACAAAGGTGTATTCTAAGAGTCTAATAGCAATCATGGTGTCTCTTGATCATTGGTGGTGATACTCCTATGAGAAGCTTGCTCTACAAGTATATAGTAATCTTTTCATTTCTAAATAATATATTGGGTGGATTTTAGAGTGACATTTTTCTCCTGAAAGGGTTTTCCCCATGTAAATCATTATGTTGTGGTATGCATGATACTTATGTTTATTTCTATTTTTATAACTGTTAAAGATCTATAAATTTTTTGCATTATTATCCTCTCAAGGTTAGTGTAGGAAGTTGGTCCACTACCTTAGCTTCCTTACAATGACAAACATAAGAGGAAAAAAATGATCTCCCTGATAGAGCCCATTAGAGGCACTCAAAAAACCACAAAGAGAGTCATTAACATAAATGAAATAATGGGGAGATGAAATGCATGTACTTAGCATTTCCCTCCAGTCATGTGCAAACCCAAATATCTTTAGTACCTCAAGAAGAAAGGTTGAATTTACACTGTCATAGGCCTTACTCACATCCAACTTGATCAACATTCCTTTCAACCTTTCACTTGAAATTGTGTGTATCGATTCTATAGTAGTAATTATTGTTGAAAGGCGCAAGACAATTGAGAGGGGGGGTGAATCAGTTGTCACCAAACTCAATTTAAAAACTTCAAAAACTTATCAACTTCAAATCCACTTTATTCTATTATTAAGTGTGAACATGAAATGCAAATAACAGAAAGAAATAATAACACAAGAAACACTAGATTTATGCGGAAAACCCAATAAGGGAAAAACCATAGTGAGGATTAGCTCACAATATGAAGTAATAGAAAAATCGATTACAAAGAGGCTTATTGCCAAAGGGACCACTTCCCAAATACAAGGATCACTACCTATAGATAGTACTCATTATCCAGAAAGAGGCACACTACCTACAAATAGAAAAGATTAACAAAAAGATCAAAAACTACAAGTTACACACATTTGCAGCTTGATCAGAAGGATTGTAGACATCGTCAGCTTGCTGCTTTTAGGAATCTAACACATTAAAGTACTACTGCTTTAATTCACTTTCGCACTGTACTTTGTTTCTCAAACTTGTGGCATACTTGACTAATTGATTCGTAACATCTCAACTTGTATTTACATCATCTTCAACCTTAGAAATTTTCTCCAAGGTTCGCTACACACGCTTCAATTCATAAATTCAAATTAGGTCAAAAACTCAACATTCCCAATGTGGAAAGGAATGAGAGTAGACCAAACCAATACTTAAACAAGACCCAAATCAATGTCTTGGATCAATCACACACTTTTGTAATTAACACTTAATCCTTTGTATGAATTGTAAACATCAAGTCAACCAAACCTAATGAAAACATAAATGAACTTTCAAGTACACACTTCCGCAATGAGAAAATAACATGCGGACCACACCAAAAACTTCACCATACATTGGAACACATCTCAGATAACTTTAAACTCATCTGCAGCAAATGCAACAACCTTCAAACTCAGAACACTTCTCACTAGTCCATCTAGACTATACAGACACACACAACTTTGAATCTCATCTTCCAGAGCACCAAACCATGAAAATATTTTCCAAAACATAGATAACATCATCACAAGACATATTCTAGATCTACAAGACCTGAAACAAACCAACGAAGGGCTGTAGAGCAAAAATATTTCTCCCAGTCCATAGACAAACAACTCTACCGGACTAATTCATACACTAGTGAACACAACTTGCACTCTTCATCAAACCATAATCTACAAACCAAGAGATATCATCAACAAATACCCAAAAACAATACTCCAGATCTACACAAGCATAGGATCAATATAGAAGAAATGAGAAGCATATACCAAAGCACATTCTAAACACACACAACTCTGTCTTCACTATTTCTCAAAAGCACTTGGCAACACAACATATTAGCACACCTGCAACACCATAAAGATAGCTCCATGTACTCACAACATCTCATCAACATCTCAACTATACATGCACAACCTGCAACATCTTGTACTGTGTTGACATCAATGACGACACAACCAAAGTTACTCATACTTGCAACAATCTACCCCTTTGTCATTGATGGAAACACATATCAATGTGAAAAACCATCAAAGACAACATCCATTCCATTCCTAAACTCTCAATACTCTCTCTTCCTTTCATCTTCTTCTCCCCTTTTACTATTTTTTCACATGCTCTCTCTCCCCCTTTGACATTAATAGAAAAGAACAAAAAAAATTGATCACTCCCCCTTAGGAGTGCACCCACACATCTCATACTACAACAATGAAACTTTCTACTCCCCCTCTAGAGTAGACCCATTCATCAGTCTAGACAATTGAAGAATCTATAGATCCACTCGACTGATTCACCTTCATGTGCACCTAGTTCAAAGAAGGAGGGCCAATGACCACCAATTTCTCCCTGAGATACTCAAAAGTATCCTTTGGAAGAGCCTTAGTAAATATATCTGCAATCTGATCCTTTGTAGACACATACTCCAATTTGACTTCATTCTCCAATACCTTCTCCCTCAAGAAATGATTTCTGATAGTTATATGTTTTGACCTTGAATGCATTACTGGATTCTTTGAAATATTTATAGCACTGGTATTATCAGAGAAGATAGGAATAGGCTCATCACATATTACTCCTATATCTTTCAATTTTTGCTTCATCCACAAAACCTATTGCAACAAGATGTTGTAGCAATTTACTCATCTTTTACAGTGGATAAAGAAACCAAATCTTGTTTCTTGCTAAGCCATGAAACCAATCTTCCACCAAGAAAGAATGCACCACCACTTGTACTCTTCTATTCATGTACACAACCAACCCAATCTGCATCAGTGTAAGCACTCAAAGTGAAATCAGTATCCTTAGGATACCACAAGCCATAATCTAGAGTGGCTTTAAGATATCTAAATATCCTCTTCATAGCTATAACATGTGCTTCTTTCAGTTCTACTTTAAATATAGCAACCAAACATACTACATGCATGATATCAGGTCTAGTAGCAGTAAGATACAATAGTCCACCAATCATAGATATGTACTTGCTCTGATCAAATTTAACAGATTCATCATGCTTACTCATCTTCCATCTGGTCATCATAGGGGTACAAACTAGTCTGGAGTCATCCATTCCAAAATTCTTTGAAATAACTCTTTAACATACTTCAATTGTGAAATGAATATCCCGTTATCAGTTTGATTCACTTGCAGTCCAAGGAAGAAATTCAACTCACCAATCATAGACATTTCAAATTTTTTTAGCATCTCCTCTGTAAATATCTTACACATACCTTCATTTCCTCCAAAGATGATATCATCCACATAGACAACTACTATCAACATTTTGTTTCCTTGAATCTTGAAATAAAGATTAATGCCTGCAGAGCCTTTGCTAAAATTTTGTTGTGTCAAACATCTATCCAATCTTGCATACTATTCTCTAGGAGCCTATTTCAATCCATACAATTCCTTTTTCAACTTATAGATCATATCCAATTTTTTTGATAACTAAAATCCCTCTGGTTGTTCCATCTACACTTCCAATTCTCCATTCAGGAATGCAAACTTGACATCCATATGATATACCTTGAAATATTTATAAGTAGAAAATGCCAAGAACATCTTAATAGATTCCATTCTTTCCACTAGTGCAAATGTCTCCTCAAAATATATGCCTTCAACATGTGAATATCCTTTGCATACAAGTATAACTTTGTTTCTCACTACTTCACCATTCTCATTTATCTTATTTCTAAACACCCACTTAGTACCAATTGCATTCTTGTTTATAGGTCTAGGAACCAGTTCCCATGTATGATTCTTCTCTATTTGTCGCAACTCTTCTTTCATAGATCTAAGCTAACTCTCATATTTACATGCTTCATACACATAATTAGGTTTTATCTTTGAAAGTAAACATAGATTTACCTCACTTTCCACCACTTTGCTTCTTGTTTTAGCACCTTCACTCTTATGTACAATTATTTGTTCTTCAGGATGATTCTTCTTTACATACTTGGGATTCGTAGGAGTAGGTTCTAGAGTTTCTTCGTATTCTTCTTCCTTATTCTTTTCTAGTATAGGTCCGCAGATAGGCTCATCTGGTTCAACTTCACTTATCTCAACTAGTATGTGCATAACTTCATCAACCTTCTACAAGGTAGGGGAACCTCCATGTGCAAGCCCCCAAGTCACAGAGGGCCAAAATGAAAAAAGATGCCCTAACTTACCTCAACTAAGTGGGATGTTTAGGGTATGAGGATGAGAATGATGAGGAAAATCTAGGGTCCTACAACCACTCTACAATCTTGAGATGAAAAAGGGGGCTAGGAAAGCTGGTTTTCGAGCTTAACACTGTATCTCAGATAGCTCTCTATCAAAGGACAACAACACAATTCTGGGATGACGACACAATGTGCTGGCGTCTCTCAGGTGCGCTGGAATTCGTACGACCAAAGGACTGAAAGTATAATGTGAACTTATTGGAAAATGATCTAGCAACCTAGCTAGCAACTTCTAAGAGAGAAAAATAACACTATGAAGTACGAGAAATATAAACGAAGGTGATAAAATAAATATACCAGAGCTAGGGTGACGAAGATGATTTCGTAGAAGAGCCTATTTTCCAACTAGCTCTGCAAAGCACATACACTACACACAAAAGAGAGAAAAATGTTGGGTGGTTGTATAGGGGCTTGCCTTAGTCAGACCCCCATTTAGGTGTTTCGACCTTCACAAATAGCCAAGGAAGCAAGATAAAGTGAGTAATACAGTAAAAAGCACAAAATCGCTACAAAACAGTAAAGTGCTAACTTAGCCAAGTGATAGAAGGAAAGGAAGGGAAGCTTACCACCTCCACCAAGAGAACTCAAGGCTGCTTAAGTGAGAAAATGAGAGTACTCAAGCCTCTGTTGCAATGGTGTTTTGTTCCCAACTTGCTCTAACAAAGTGATAGAGTGTTCTATTTGTTGCAATGAGGTGCTAGTATGTTGTTTGAGAGCTTGAGAGTGAGTGAAAATGGATGCTTGGAGTGTGTAGAGGATGGCTTGAATGCTTAGACGATTGAAATTCTTGTTCCAAGAGTGAATTTGAAGAAGGGAATGAAAGAAAAAGCCATATTCGATTAGATTGGCTGAAGGGGATGTTAGAACTTGACCCCCAATGAGAAGTGTAATGCATTTACAGGTTTAGCCATAGGAATTTTCCAGGGACGTAAGCGTGTTGCACAGACGTCTGCACACTGCATGGGTGTCCCCGATAGAAACACCTCCACCAATGCTCAAAATAGGCACCAAGTGTGATGCAAGCAATGAGCTTAGGTGGAATTAAGCCTCCAAACTTGGTTTTCTAAAGTGGAAATGGGAAAAAGGGGAATTTGCACATGGGGTGAAAATTCACTCCTATACATTTTTCCTCCACTTTAGTGAGAATGAGTACTAATGAGTGCTCGGTAAAGTAGATCAAGGAGAGTGTAAGGTTAGAAATGTATACCTAAACTGTCAAGGAAGTAGACCATGATCTAGTGTACCTGAAGGTGCATGGCAAGCGAAGGACCCCATAGCTGCTCAAAACTATGAAGTTGAAGAAGGAAAGCACCTTACAGGTTCTCGGTCCTGTAAGGAAGGTGTCTCCCAAAAAATATAGCATGGAGGAGACCCAAAGGAAGCACTCTACAATCTCTCAGTCTTGTAGGGAAGGTATTCTCCATGAAATCAAGCATGAAGAGCACCCAAGAAAGCACCCTATAGGCTCTCATTCCTATAGGGAAGGTATTCTCCATAAACTCAACCATGAAGAACACCCAAGAAAGCACCCTATAGGCTCTCAGTCCTATAGGGAAGGTATTCTCCATGAACTCAAGCATGAAGAACACCCAAGCAAGCACCCTATAGATTTGCAGCACTATAGGGAAGGTAACCCCCAAGATCTCTTGCATGGAGGAAACCCAAGAAAGCACCCTGTAGGCTCTTAGTCTTGTAGGGGAGCCACCTCCAAGATCTCTTGCATGGAGGAAGCTCAAAGGAAGCACCCTACAGGTTCTCAGTCCAACAACAAGGTATCCCCCAAGATCTCTCACATGGAGGAAACCTAGGAAAGCATACTCTGCAGAGTCGGGAAGCAACCATGTAGGCGAGTAAGTGGACAGTTGCACAAACTATCGATAGTTTTGAAAACTTCTGAAGGGGTCCCTAGGGAACCTATTGTGAAGAGAGGGGATCCACTCAAGGGACGCACAATTCAAAATAAGATGTTCTCTTTCTCGAATCGATCCTTCATCAAGGAATCTTCTTGTAAAGGAAGAGAATGCTCCCACGTGAGGGGAAGATTATAGCCATTCCACCTCGAGGGAAAAACATTCAAGTTCTTTCAAAAGGATCCCTAATTCTAAATGTTATTTTCATAAAGGAATATTTGTAAATATTTTTGAGAAAAGATTCGTTGGCAACAAATGCATTTTCTAAAAATCAAAATGTTGAAGAGAACGTTGTCACACACATGAGGGAAAAGAAAGAAAAAGGGAAAAACATAAATAAAGGGCATAGGGGTAGCCTAATTTTTTAGGGTTAGAATTGCTCATAAATATATATAGATATGTATAGTAATAGTATATTTAAATGAAATGTCATCAACCCCCTACTATATCATACCATGTGAAGAATGCACGAGAAGAAAAAGTAAAAATAAAAAATTGGGTCAAAATGGAAGGGAAGTCTAAATACTCCCAACACTTTGCATCATCCCCAATTTATCAAAAATCAAGCACAAACATGGAAGAATGATGATACAAATAGAAGAAGGTTTACGACACAAAAACCATGCCTGTATCCAAGCACCAATAGGGGTGATGAGTGTCATCTAGGCACACATATCATGATCATGGGGGAACACATCACAAAACACACACACACACACAAGATAAAAAATAGGCCTCCTCCTAACCCTAATTAGCCAAGAGGTCGTCTGCTTCCCACTCTAGGTCATCGTAGGGGGAAGGAGGATGATCCTTCAATGGAGGGATGTTAAGAGGAGGGGTGTTTGACCCTCCTGAAACAAGGGGTAAGGAAGAGGGCCCCTCGAGGTCCTCTCCACTAAGCTCTTGTGGAGTCAAGGTCAGGGATTTTGTGAAGATCACTGATAGGGCTGAAAATTCATCCACAGAGTTAAACATGCACCCTAGAGGAGCATTGTGTCTAAATTTAGTGGACGGGATAGGTTGCACTTGAGATTCACCACTAGGCTCAGTGAGTGACTCAGGAGCGGTGACGAACTTAGGGGAAGCCAGGAATGGTTTAGTCACTAGGATAGAACAATTCAACACAGGACCACCTTGTGGAGAAGGTGGAATCCTCTTAGGTCCGTTGTTACTAGAAGAACCACTCTTTACCTCTTTCTTCGCTAGAGGAGATGATCTGTCCACAGACAAGGCTAGAGGTGTAGAGGAAGAGGAGGAAAGAACTGCAATAGATATGATTGAGGCATTAACCATATCCATGAGCTTTAGGAAAGGTTGAATATCTGAAATGGACATCAACAAAGGCAGCTCCATCGAAGGAGCGATGAACACCTGTACCCCTTGGGGTTAGGTGCATTCACACTCACAGTGGCAGCCGAAAGTAGTGCAAAACTATACTATAGAGAAGTAGAAGGGAGAGAAGAGGGTGACACTATAGGAGGTCCTAAAGTGGGGGCGGTCATCTCTTCCTCCATCCTTTATGAGGTAGCCTACTCAGCTAAGAGAGCCTATTGTCAATGCTTATGCTCACGCGTAAGGCAGTTTCTTCGGCTCTTGGAGCTAGAGGCCGGAGATTGTGAAGGATCAGAAGGCTCCTGCTCGACCATAGGAATGTCCACTACGGTCATTTCTAGTGGAGGAATAGATTCCTAAATGGGAGCAGGAGCAATAGGTTGAGTAGAAGCAGAAGGATTCAGTTCAAGAGCCTCAGTAGCAAGCCTCTTCCCACTTACTACCTTAGGAATAAGAGCGGTAGGAGGTCACAGATCGAATTCCCTTTGGGAACCCTTCTTTCTACCATATAAATAGTACCACAGTCTAAGGTATTCATTAGGGAGATCTACGATCTTGAGCTTGGGCCTATGCCAAGGAGGAATCATTGAACTTAGCGGATAGCCACTGGGCCTACTCATCCAATACTCTTCCTAGGAAAGGGGAGAGAATGAGGTAGTTCAAGGAAAATTCACCTTCTCTTTTCCTTTATGAGAAGGAGAGGGTGCTAGCATCTGCTTCTCCTCTTTCTTCGGAGAAGGGGGAGTGGTTGATACAACCTCATTTTCTTCTCGAGAGGAGGAAATGACTGACTATTGCATTAGAGGAAGGGTCAATTTTGGTTGTCCCTTTCCCACAGTCTTATACTTTACACAATTTTTGTAAAGTAGGTATGTTATTGGAGGAATCAGACCAACGAGGGAGGGCCAGAAGTGATCGAGCTGATATCCACCACAGGACACCAGAGGCTGATATCTAGTGTCATGCACTACATGCATGACACCTTCATGGGAAAGATTTAAACACTTATGAATAATGGAGGTGATCCCATTCATGGAAGCTAGTCAGGGGATTCCTAGCTTCACCCTAAATAGATCTAACTCTAGGATAACATCAAAAACCATGTCAATAGCCCCGGGTCCAACCAGGACGGACAGGGTTATCGAGTCGTAAGGTTTAAGATTCATACCATCATGTGTACGGATGGTAGATTTTATTTCTTCATAATTTTCCTTTTGTAATGAATTTAATACTAATATTTCTCCTGTGATAAAATTCACACGACTCATGGGGTCAATCAAGACTCTTGTCACAATGTTACCATTGATGCGAGCATGAATGTAGAGAGGTGAGGGTTTATTGTTCAAGGGAAATTCTTGTGATGTGAATGTAATATCTGGAGAACTAGGTGTAGGTGGAGTAGTAGAAGTCACTGTGACCATGTTAACATAGGCCTTGGGTTGAGTAATAGAATCAGTGGGATCTATAATCATGTTAGTAGAGTGTGATGGAAATGGGTCTATGTATATATCTGTAATTCAATATTAGCTTTCACCACTGATTTGTTAGCATTTCTTTTATTTCCATAGAGACAAATGGTACCATCCTCGATGCGGCCCTATATCTCATGATGCAGGTGCATACAATGTTTAGTATCATGTCCATTAACCCGATGGTACTGACAGTAAGTGCTCCCATCATACCAATTAGGGTAAGGCTCCTTAACAGGCTTAGGATTTGAAAAAGTTATGATCTTATCCTTTAACAACTTCTATAGAATAGAAGAATAAGATTCTGATAACTTTGTGAATTTTTTATTATTCTTGAGGCCATTATTATTAATAATGGAAACTACATTCGTAACCGTCTTACCTTTCCTAGAGATTGATACAATGGACTTTCCTGAGCAGAATGGGAGTGTGAGGAAGATCTCCTGAACTAAATGATGGTCTGCTGGTACTCTCGTAATGTTGCACACAAGTGCATGAATGAAGGGTATTTCATAAGGGATAACTTCTCTTTCCAAAGCCTTTATAAGTTCCCTATGAATACCTTCTACACATCAGAATCAGGCAGTTGATATGAGATTTGTGAGATGAGAGATTGGTAGCACACTATGAAATTAGTATTTTTTTCATTATCTCCTTGTTTATATCAGACAAGATCCGAAAAGGTCATCTTCGACCTGATGTTTGCTTGAAATTTCCTAAGGAATTGATTAAAAAGTTGGTCAAATGATAAAATGGAATTATCAAGCAAGGAATAGTACCACTTGAGCATTGTGTCCTTGAGAGATCGAGGAAACAATTTGGCCATCAATGCATCGTAATGGAAAAATTCTATGCATAGGGCATTAAAGGAAGATATGTATGTCTGTGGATCTCCTTTACTACCATAATTTTAAAATTTAGGTATCTCCATTCCTTGGGGGAAGGGAGTGTTCAAGATCACAACCGACAATGGGTTGTTTCAGAAGAAGGGTTGGAAGATAGGCTGGGCAGAGGCTTGGGAAAGAATCACTAACTGGCTCTGCATCTTACCCATATTCTAAAGAAGAGTGTTCAGAATAGGGTCATTAGAAGATAGAGGGCTAGAGGAATCTCCCCCAAAACCACCGCCAAGGCCACCTCTAGAACCGCCACCGGTGCGAATTCTACCAAAACCACTACCAGAGCCACCGTTGCTAGTAGGGCCTCCACCAAAACCACTGCCATGACCTCCACCAGAGCCACCTCCACCAGCACCACCTCCATTTCCGAATCCACCACCACTACCAAAGCCCCCACCACTTAGCCCACCAAAGCCTGCACCACTAGAGGTGACAGGAGAGGTGAAGTTAAAGCCGAAGGGGACCTTGTTCACTTTGATAGTTTTGGGTTGTTCAGAAACATAAGGAATGCTGATAGAAGGGACCACATCGACCATGTAAATAGAAGTGGGAGGCATCGACACTCCTAACTTTCCTTCACGCTCTTCAAAAGTGACTCCTTGTGAAAATTTGGGATTGTTTGAAGGAGCACACACTTTGGCAAGACCGAGGAGGCTAGTCAGAAGCTCTATGCCTGTTCAATCTTCACCCATCATGTGTTTTAACTCAATAACAACCTGAGTAGCTCTAGCCATCTTCGGATTTATTTCCAAGTGATTTTATAAGTCACCCAGTCCTCTAGCAAGGGCAGACACATATTTTGCATGGATCTGGATGGCCTCATGCTCGTTTACCAACGATGGTGTAGGAGACATAGGAGGAGTGGGAACGTGATTGGTTTCATAAATGAATCCCATCTCGTTCCTTAACAACTACTCTTGCACATCTAGACCAACAATGGGACCAGAGAAAAGGCCTATAGATAACCTAATAGAGACCTTTTTATGTTCCATTAGGAGGTGTGGTAAACTTCTCCTAACGATATACCCAGAAGTTGTGGATTGGGTTGTGATGCTCATAAACCTTCATAACACTTAGGAACATAATAGTAATGAGGTACACAAGAGAGACCTAAACACCAATGGATGAATAGATGTCGGTTCACATCGGGTTCACCAAAATGTAAGGTAGGGGGACCTCCATGTGCAAGGCCCTAGGTCATGGAGGTGAAGATGCAGAAAGCTGCCCTAACTTACCTCAGGTAAGTGGGATGTTTAGGGTATGATGATGAGAATGATGAGGACAATAGGGTCCTAAACCACTTTGCAATCCTGAGATTAAAAAGGGACTAGGCGAGCTAGTTTTCGAGCTGAACACTGTATCTAGGATAGCTCTTTGTTAGAGGACAAGAGCATAGTTCTGGGATGATAGCGTGATGTGTTGGCATCTCTCAAGTGCACTGCTATGGGAAATCATGTTAGCCTCGTACATGTGATATACTCAAAGCACCAAATCTGTAGAAGTGTACAATGTATAATGTGTTTGAGCTCCTGGTATACAAATCAACCTAGATCATAATACAGATGGGAAAGCATGTTGTATCCCCGTGCATAGATGGTCCTCTACTCCTCCATGCCCCTGATAGTATGAACAATTCCACCATCTAAATGAGCTCCTTGACCATCTAGTACTAAAGTGAGTGCTATAGTCATGATCATGATTTGTTGTAGAAGTGGTGATTGTGTATTCAGAATCCATTTAAGCTCAATGCCCAATGCTCGACTGATAGATAGGCCACTCTACACAATATAAAATATCATCTCTCATCTGAAAAATGATCTATCACTAGCTAGATGTATAGGCTCGCCTCATATGGGAATTCGTAAGATGATGTGTATGTTCTCAAGAGTCACAGTCATCTCCCTGGTAGGAAGATGGAAGGTACATGAATCTATGTCCCATCTCTTTGCTAGGGCTAGCAGCATAGCATCATGATACCTCATGGGTGGAATGAGGTATACCAAAAACAATCCAACACCCTAAAGAAGCCCAATCTTCTCCTTTGATAGTCATGTGACAAACTCGTGAAGGAAATAGAATTGTCTCCCTCCTAAGTGTTTTCGGGCTTGGGGAGGAATGTATAAAGCAAAAACCATGAAATAAGTCCTAGAATAAGCAATTCAATAACATTACAGTTGCTCTATGACATCTTTTGGCCAATGTGGACACCTAGGCCATTTTTGGATGGGGGTTTTTGGATGCTTTAGAAAATTTTGGGACACTTTGTGCCAAAGTGGGAAACTTTGTGATAAAGATGGATGCATTGCACCAATCTTTTCCAGTGTCTTAAAATTACTCTAACTACATTAAAAAGTATAGAAAAAGCATGAAAAATGATGGAAAAACAAAGTAGAATCTACTCACTGTGTGTTGAAGTACGCTTCATGCAGCCTCACTACAAATCACGTCCAATCTGGGGGACTTGTACATCCTCCGGCTCAACATTTTCAATCACTCTACACCAAGGTAATTTGCAAAAAGGTAAATTTCAAATGAATAGTGAAAAGTCTCATTACCATTAGTATATATAGTAAAACCAGGCTAGTAAATAAAATTGATTCATTTAAAGGGAAGCTCATTCAAATTAGCATATTGGGGGCTAGAGGACTTCGTTTTTAACACCATTTATTACGTTTGATTTGTAATTATGCTCCCAGTCTCATCAAATGTCTATCACTATGTGGTATTGCACTTGGAAATACCCTATAATATGACCTAATTGATTTGATGTGGTTTTGTATTCACCCTTTTTCTACCAACATAAAGAAAGAAAAATCCAAGGGCATACATCCACCCTCAAATTCAATTCTTTGTAGAAGTTTGATAAGAGGATTTTTGAGTAGTTAACAAATCTATGTTGTAGGATGTGGTTCCTAACATTGTGGTTTGTAGGTAACTATAGTGGGGGCTTCATTCTCCCTAATGAATCCATATGAGTATCCTTTTTATAGAAGTTATTTCCTTTAACTACATATGCACGTAGTATCATATCGTAGCTAAAGTGGGGGCTAAATATAGTGTAGAAAAAAGTAACCCTCTTTCACACTTAATTTGGGAATAATTAATACTAAAACTAACTTAATTATGCCTTGATTTGGTGTTGTAATGTGTTTTACACATTCACACTAAGTCTAGGACCCTTTTAACTAAAATGTACTTAATTGTGCCTTATTTAGGGTGTTGTAAAGTGTTTTCTTACACTTTCACACTAATATAGGGCTTTATTAATTAATTGAGGCTAATTAGAACTTAATTGACCCTTTAATTCAAATTCAAGCCTTATTAATTGCATTTTTCAAGGATCTATCTCAACGCCCATTAATGGTGTTGCATAACATTTAAATTGGAAAAGTTGGAGTCCTAGAAAACTATGCTAAGACCCATTTTCCACTTTGGACGAATGGGTCCTCCATACTTAGGACACCCTTTTTTGGCATATTTGAGGTGGGTTTTTTACATTATGTCACCTCCCAGAACCTTGGTCTTAGAAAATTGTTATAGGACCCATTCACCACTTTGGGTGAATGGGTCCTCCTTACCTAGGACACCCCTTTTTAAGTTTATTTGTGGTGGGATTTTAATGGTTTTCAATCTTAGATTTGATTTCGGCTTGTGTTATTTGAATTTTGAGGTTAAATATCAAGTTATGTATAAATATAAGGTTATTTTTCATAACTTTCAACTAGAGAAGATAAGCAATCTATGATTCTTAAGATTTTTCATGAGATCAAGCATTCACATTCAAGGAGCAAGCAAGAATGAAGTTTTGGAGAAGAATTATAAGTCTTCAAACTCGTTTTTGTGTCAAAGGTCAAGCATTATTGAAGGATTGATGATAGATTCCTATGGAGAATCATGAGGGATTCTAGGTTTTGGGAGATGCACAATACATACAACCAAGCCTAAGGACTTGTTTCCTAAGTTATTCCATTTCTATGATCATCCTACTTGCAGCCTAAAGAGAGGTATACTCAGATTTGTGACTTATTGAGGGGATTTGGGATCTTCTATAGTTGGTCACTTGCATTTTTCATCTTTGATTTTAGGGTTCTATTCTAACATAATTGAATAGGATTGCCTTTATATAATTAGGGATCTTAATCTTAGACACACTTAAGGTTAGGATTATACACACATTACATGTTTCATATTTTCATTCGTCATCAAGGTTTAATTACCAACATGGGGTTTGACTGAGGAAAACCCCTATCCACCAACAAGATTCAAAAATTTCTTTCATATTTTAGTGGATTTGGATCTTAAAGCAGGGGTTTCAATTTGTAGGGAAGGAGTGAAAACCTGGAAATTGAAGATTAGATTTAGAGTTTTTTGAAAGGACCTAGCAAGACACATTTTCCTTAGGTGATGAATGAGTCCCTATTAGTGTTTTAGAGGTAGCAAACTTTTACACTATACAAGCTTCATTTCTAGACTTAGAGCTCCCCAAACAGGTATAGCAGGATCCATTCGCCCAAGGTGGCAAATGATTCCTTGTTAGGGTTTTAGGGACAACAAGATTTGATTAGGTGCATGACATTCCCTCTTCTCTATTTTTCCAAAAAAGCTATTTTTTCTTTCTGTTTTATGTTAGATTTATTCATTGTATGTGATAGACCTAGAATTAGGGTTAATTTATTAGTTTAATTTCTTCTCCCCAAATTGTGATTTAGCTCACCACCCCATCCTTGTATAAAGAAGAGATTGCAAGATCCCTAAATCTTGACTTAACTCGGCTCTTAGGTTGATAGTTATCTCAAGGTTTTGGATCTCATTTCTTGAATAAAACCATAGTAAATAGAGGGTTAGACATCATAACCTCCTTATTTTTATATGTTTCAATCTTACATTGGATAAAATGTTTGACCATCATCTAATAGCCCTTTTGGGATGTCATCTCTTATCCCAAACTCTTTCATTTGAAATATGGTCAACCCTTCATAAGTCCTCTTTTTGACCTCAAAATTATCTTAGATATTAGCCTAAAATATTCAATGTTTGATTTATGGAATGGGAAAATAGGACTAAGAGTTAGCCTTCATCTTTCCTTTCTGATCAAAACTCTCCCTAAGCACATAGGGATTTATATTTAGTGACTACAACTCCTCCAAGGTTATATTTACAAAAACAATAGAATATTTTCCATAAAGACCCAACTGGAAAGGGTATTTCAATCTTGCTTTGTATTTTCTTGAAAATTTGAGATTCACCTGCATGACTTTCTTGGAAAATTCAATCAAATTAGCTTATCATTGCAACACTTGGGTTGAAAGTAGGGGGCCTTGTCTATAACATATATCCTAATATATGTAGACTTAGGAAATTAAATGAACCACTACCCCTTTCATCAATGCCATGGCTTCCCTGTACATTTGAATCCTATGTCTCTAGTGAGTTGATTGATCACTAGGTAGAGGAAAGAATCATTAACTCTCTTGAAATGCTTCACTACCTATTTTAGCTCCACTTGTGGATAAAATTTAGGTCATATCTTACTCTACCATGAAGAATTTCCTCTAATCACATAGGAGGACATGAAGAATTGCTTAGTGTCCCTTATTTTGGTCAATCATGCATGTAGAGTGTTTGACATAATCTGGACCCAATCCAAGAAGACCTCTCCTTTTAGGATAACATGGACGAAATGAAAAATGCATGTATCACATGTTATGGATTATTCCTTGCTAAAATATCTACATAAGAGAGTGATGATATCCCCTAATTCAAAATAGAAATCTGATCTAGTTGGTTTTTTTGGGGATCTTGGCCACAAATTTCCTCTCATTTTTTATCCTTCTCTTGTAAAGATGTCTAATATTTCCACTTATATCATTCTTATATTCCCCAAATTATTTTATTTCATTTGTCATTTTTAGTTGATCATAAGGAGGATGATCAAAAACTTCCCTAATAATAGGTATATATAGGTCAATTATCTTTGTGTCATAAGGGTGATAGCACTTCCTATATATAGATTTGTAGTGTTGGGCTACATAGAGTATGAGTTCAGGGCTTTGAACTACCACTGGGAAGGAGGCCACATGTGCTAATCCAAAATTAGAAATCTTTTGAGGTCTAGAAGAGGAATCATGGGAAAATGTTTCTTCTTTAAAATCCTCCAAGTTGATGTGTCCATATTCCATATTTATGATCTTCATCACTTCATAAGTGAATCTAGAAACACTAAGGACACATCAAGTAACTTGTATTTCATGGTAATGGGGAGTTTGTTAGCTTTAGACCTCTTATATTTTCTCTCTATCCTCTCCTACCTAGATACTTCCTCTCTAGCAAATATTCATTGAGATCAGACATTTGAAAATACCTACAATAAAAGAAAACATGTATTAGGCATCTATTTTTTAAACAAAATTTAAGGTAAGTTTCATCATTTTACTACCAAATGTATTTGCCTAAGGAGAATCAAAACTAGGAAAAGATTAGGATCCTAGCCAGGGGCACATTTGAGATTAATAGTCCTATCAAGTTCCATTACCCAACAAGGACCTAATAATTTACCTATCTTTGAACTATTTGTGGAAGCAGAGTCTAAAAATAGACTAAGGATCTTTACTTGAGGTTTTTGATTTGGGCTTGAATCCTTGATAGGAAATCAACTATTATAAGGCGAGAAGTAGAATTGTGGGAAAACATATACCCTTTGGACCTTTCAAATGATAGTTTGATCAGGAGTAAAAATGCATGAGGATCACTCAAAATACCATATGTTACTTTATTGGGGATAGGGATCAAAATAGTATATCAAACTTTTTTCAGAAGGTTTGATCAAGGTTTGAAACTTTGAATAGACATTAGTATTTTTGTAGCGACATACCTTTAAAATTTAGTACTAAAACTTATACACAGACTCTTGAGCATGAATGCTAGATTCAAGAATAGATTTGAGGACCACACGTTTTGTAGATATGTCCCACAAGGGTTTGAAAACTTGAAAGGACATGAAACCACCATACATGTGATTAGGGTTGAAGACTTTGATTAGATCATTTTACAACCAAGGGGGCAATGATCAAAGTTACAAATAAATTTTGAACATCTAAACTTAAAGTTCCTTAGGACTAATTGAGATCCAAAATCCTAAATGACCTCCTTAATCCTTGTAGCTCTATCTCCCTTATCTTGTGCTTGCGAGCATCCTAGGACTTATCACATCCCCTATCTATTACATATTTGATAGGGCTCTCCTCCATAGCGAGGTTTTCTTTTATCACTCAGTCCAAACTTTATCTTTCTCTATCTATTTGGTTGTTTGTGGGTGTGGGAACAACAAAATGGGCGTTTGACAAGTAAACCCCTATACAACCCCAAAATTTTGTCTAGGTTTTATGCATGTAGGTATTGAAGATATTCATGTGTTGGAGGCTTCATTACTTGGGTTTCTGTGAGAAGATTTCTATCTTTTATTGTCCTACTTTATCATCTATTCTTTACTTTATTCTCAATTCTATTACATCCGGTCACTTTCTCATATTCTAGAAGTTTTTAGTAATTAGATTGCTAGTTGCCACTAAGTTATTTTCTATGATAAAATTGAATTCTCATCTATATGAGATGCCAATGCACCTCTAGGATGCTAGCACATAGCGTTGTAATCCTTATTCTACACTTCCATCCTTTGGTCGAGAGCTTGCTAGTCTATCCAAGAAATCTTTGTGATTTACTATTTTCGATTCTAGAACTCTAGTGTTGTTCCTTGAGATATTTTAGGGCAGTTCACCCCCTGGGAATATCTTGAGAATAAAGAGACTCATGAGTAGTGAATCCCCCTTCTCTATAGGATGGAAGTCAAAAATACTTCCATAGTTTTGGAACCTAAAAAAAGTGTTGTCGAGGATCTAGAAGGGATTTGGAATTTTGGATAAAAGTCCAAAATCCTTCTACAGTTCTAAAACCTGACAAAGAAAACACATGATAGGGCACACAATTTGGAAGGGATTTAGAATTTTAGAAAAAAAATTGAAATCCTTCTAGAGTTCCAATACTCAAAAAAGAAAACCCAAGATGGGGCCGAGGATCTGGAAGGGATTTAGAATTTTAGACAAAAGTCCAAAATTCTTCCAGTGTTCTAAAACCTGACAAAGAAAACACAAGATAGGGCCAGGGATCCGAAAGGGATTTGGACTTTTGGAAAAAAGTATAAAATCCTTCCAAAGTTTTGAAACATGAAAAAGAAAATAAAAAATAGGGTTGGGGATCTAGAAGGGATTTGGACTTTTGGAAAAAAGTCTAAAATCCTTCCAAAGTTTTGAAACTTGACAAAGAAGACCAAAGACATCTCGAGAGAAAAAAACTCTCAAGACCAAATAAAAATAAGGTAAAGAAAAAAATGAAGCAACAACAAAGCAAAAGACAAAATGAGGGGACCTCAATTTAGCCAAAAAGAAATGGGTTGTGCATACATGGAATAAAAATTAGGTTATGGTTTCTTTGTCCACTATAGAGATATACTATGTCAAAGCTACTCATATCTATAAGGGTTTCATTTAATTATAGTTTAGTATGATAGTTGGAGTACCATTTTTCTAGCAAACAACCTAAATTTTCATGTGATAACAACACATATTGATGTCTCACAACATTTTTTTCAAGATATAGTAGAGGATGCGAGGTTGATACTAGAGAAAGATGAAATTTTCTATAATAATGCAAATTTATTGATGAAGTTAGTTAGTATAGAGAATTTTATCATTGTGTGAATTTTATGGCCCTCTTAAAACCCATATAAATTAGTTAATAATTATAGTATTCTCTTTACTCTTGTAAGGTGATAAAATGTTAGGAAAGGTGTCTCAATCTTGCATCTTAATTATTATAACTTAAAGTGTGATATTTACCTTGAAATCTTATGTGTAATACATATTCTTTCTAACAAGTGGGCTTGTAGGACTCCCCTCACTTGGTGGTTTGGGGAAATAGTTTCTAAAAATAAAATTAGCATATTTTTATAATTTTTGGGTGTTTTTTATATTATTTTCTTGGCCCATGGTTTTGGTTCCCATGGTATTGTTAATTTACTTTTGTATGTGCCTATTAGCATTTGCACATGTATTAAAAATTTTGATTAATGGGTTTGACAAGCATTGCTATACTAAAAAAAATTGCTTTAGATCTCTTGTTGGTGATACTCCTATAAAAAATAGCATCTCCAACTTTATTGTAACTATCGATTACTAAATTGCTTTAGAGTAGGTATTCATTTTCTCTTGAAAGTGGTTTTCCCATGTAAATCACTATGTTATCGTATATTGTCTCTTGTGGTTATTTCTTTCAACTATATCATAAGTTTATTTTTTACATATACCTTCTCTTATAGATGAGTGCATAAGTATATTTTTTACCTTTAATTTATTTCATCTTGTTGCTTAATAGCCTAACCACTTATTTATGTTAATCTTATTTTGATTATTTTACTTAAAGATTTTTCTTAACCAAAAGTTTGAGTGAGATGTTATTCCACCCATTTCTTTTGTAAATAGAGTATAAAAATACTTATTTATATACATAATAAACTAAATATTTTCTTACAAATATATGGCCGCATAAGAGAGTTGGGTAGAATTGACCCAACTCCCCAGTATACTTTCAAGTATAAAATTACCAAAAAATAACAAGGATATAGTTTTCAAGCCATTTGCATGCATTGCCTAAATTATAAGCACATAAAACAACATTAATTGTAGGAGAATTGACTCACTGACCACTTTTGAGATGATCTTACAATGACACTTCAAAGACATCTTCCCATACTTCCAAGTCAACAAACCCCAACATCAAATGTTGTCTACTTTGACTAGAAACCGTTTAATAGAATAAACAATTTATCTAAATGCAAGAGAAATTAAGAAAGACCTACAAAAAGTACAAAGAAGTCATATACTAAAAAGAATATGAAATAAGCATTTGCATCGAAACCAAAACCCTAAAAATGCACCACTCTCATAACGATGATATTTTAATTTGTATCAAAATCTTTGAATATAACTAACTCTTTTAATACAGCTTTTGATTTCACATATATGCTTTAAAAAATAAGGAATCTTCAAATGATAGAAATAAACAATACGAGGATATGAAGAGTTTCTGTGGCGGACGCCCCACCCTATATATGCTTTCGTACGACGGGAGACCCTGATAAGAAGGCCGGCATTTGGCATCTGGACGAGTTTTCCAAAATAATGGGAATCCATTTGTGACCACAGGCGTTGCGATTTTAAATTCCAAGGACTCGTGGTCTAATGCTTTCTTCTCGACCAATTAACTATATTTAGGCATGTGTTTGAAATCAATAAAGGCTTTCATTATTATTCCAACAAAGTCCCTTCCACTCTTTTGGATGTCGCCTTGATTGACGCCCCTCCATTGAACTTGAATGGTTGTTTACAGATAAAAAATTGAAGTGCTATGATGGGGCGGCGAACCTCATGTCTGCCATGTTACCATGGAAATATGTTCCCCAAATTCAAGGCCGACTTTCAATGCTGACAAGAATCCGGTTTTTAGCTTTCTCGCACAAACAACTAGTGGCATTTAGAATATTCCCCATTGACAGTTGAACTGCGTTAAAGGAGAGTGTCTCTTGTTTATTGATCTGGTTTACTGTTAATGAAGTGGAAGAGAAGGCGTGATACTGGCTCGGCTCAGCTACTTTAATGATGACAATATTCAGCAGTATTACAACCTTCTCTACTCATTCTTCACACCTCTGTCGTTACTGCAAATGTTCATTGTTTTCTTTTTGGAGAAGACATTTGCTTTCCCATTTTAGTTTTTACGCACACCTACAATCGCC
Source organism: Sequoia sempervirens (assembly GCA_007258455.2). Taxonomy (NCBI): domain Eukaryota; kingdom Viridiplantae; phylum Streptophyta; class Pinopsida; order Cupressales; family Cupressaceae; genus Sequoia; species Sequoia sempervirens. The sequence continues at coordinate 274,999,867 of VDFB02105785.1, read as the reverse complement.
TATGAGCATCTTACGATGTTAGATTTAACACAAGTGCACAAATTATCACTTTCTCAGATTCCTCTTTCTAAACAATAGTAAAATAATTATTTTATTTTATTTTATTTGTTTTATTAAATTTTTTAGACTAATTATTTTTGTTCTTATCATTGAATCTGTTAGATTTCTAATGCATTATTTTTCAATCCAGAATTTTATGAAGACTTATGTAGAACAAGCTCCAAAGGATACGATAGTGCACTAACAGCGATGATGTGGCTGTCATGAAAAGGAAGATGAATGTCCTCAAAATAATCCTCCAAATCTACAATCTGAAACTCTACAAACAATGAGGATATGTCTACAAAATACAAATCCCAAGTAGTTGTGTTTGGAAGAAGATGAATGTCCTCTTGCATTGAACCAATAGCTCAATCTAATAACAAAAAATAATTCCTAAGTTTAGTTTAAGTAATTAAAGTAAAAGGGACCTAATAATTAATGAAATGTAGAAAAGTGGATACCTTAGGTTTAGTACCCAAAACCTAAGGTATATTCCATCATTTTCTAGGATTTCATTAGAATGCAGATCCACAAGGCAATTGGATTGACTTTCAACCAAAAAGGTGAGTCAATCAGATCTGGATCTAATTCTTTTGAGGACTGGAAATGGATTGAAATTGAATTGCACCAAGTAACCCTATTGATCAATTTCCTAGGCTGAAAATGTAGGATTTCAAACAATACAAAATAGTAATAGAAATTCTGACACTAGATTTGAGCTTGGG